>JBAMJV010000441.1:175000-219873 GCA_037951105.1 Echinarachnius parma
AATACTTCTCAATTCTAAGGTAGATCCCACTCTGACCACTGCCTTATAGCTTATTAAAGAAGACAGATACGTCTAAACAACCCTTCTCGGAAGATGATGACGATTTATTGGCCTCCTATTCCCAGAGCGCGCATCCTGATTATCGCTTCTTGCATTTCACATCATCACGTCAGTGTTATAAGGTGGCTAGCTCTATTAAAAGAGTACTGTTTAGAGACCTTCTGACGCTGAAGTTGGTGGATTACTCTGTGGACCTATACTTGTTTTCCATAATCGGCAAGAAGCTCTTAGTCGTAGCGACACCTTCTGGCTTCGGGCCAGGGTGACAATTTATTGATGAACGGTCATGTTAATAATTCAGGAAAAGCCGTCACCCCACGGTTGACGATCGGATTGAAAAACTAGATCAGACGGTACTGTTATCAAAGCCGACCCAGAAACAACTCGCCACAAATAGAGCGGGTAGATTCGTTCTCTTCAACTTAAAAGATAATATCCCCTGACACGAATTGGAGCGAGGGTGTTCAATTATGGATAGAGAAAAGTTGTTTAAATTGATGAGTGATGAAGATGCAAATGTGGTAACATTATTAGTTTCGATGGTTCAGGAACTCGCGTTTAACAACCCCTTTCACATGCATGCATGGGTGACGACGAGTTGGCCGAACTGCAGACTTTTCTCAACTAAACTATACAAACTCTTGTTTGTTTTTGCAATATTTTGCTATTGATCCAACTGTACAAACTCATTGGATATGAAATTGGATACGAATTGGATATGATAATAAAAGAAAACAAATAAGTTAAAACAAAAAAGTACAAATTAAAAGAAAATCTTCGGGAAAAATCAGTCATGTCGAACTTTCGCATGCTTCCGAATACAAACTTAGGTTAGGTATTATTCAAAGAAAAATTCCGAGAATAAAATAATATGTTCCGATCTTAAACTGATCTCAAATGGCATTTATGATAGGCTAGACTTGATAGAATGTCTGAAGAGGTGTTCTGGTCTAGTGGTCAGAGCTCCGCTCTTCGCACTAATCGGCCCGGGTTCGAATCTTGGCCGCGTCTATCGGAAGGTAAAGGGTGGTCCCAGGCGTAAATAATCATAATTGATTGAACGCGTCTGCAAAAACCGAAATAACCAACCAACCACCACATCTTCGAGTACAAGAAAATACCTAAAAAGAGGTGACGTTCTCAATTACAAACTATGATAGTAAAAACTGAAAGAAAATCATTATTTGAGAAAAATCAGACTTGTCGATCCTTAACTGCTCCACATTTGAAACGTATGCTAGTAATACTTGAAAGAACAATTCCGAGAAAAGAATCAAGACATTTCAAACTAATGAAAAGAAATCTTTGATGAAAACAAATCAAGACGTGACGATTTCTCCCCTTACCGAACTCCTAGCCTCGATGAGTGGCCTAGATAAGTCAGTATTCCGAATGATCTAACTTATGAAAAACTTAGTGAAAATTGAGAGAAAATATTTGAGAAATACAAACAAACAGACTTTTCTGTCTTTATCTTTTCTCAAATTAATGGCAATTTACCTCAGGAAAAATGTAAGAGAATGACCGTCTTCGATAATAAAAAAAAGAGACCATAAAGAACCCAAACGTGTCGATCTATAACATGCTCTCAAATACAAACAGATGACAGTAAATTTGAAAGAAAATAGTTATGAGATCAAATCAGTCGTGTCGATCTTTAACTGCTCTCAAATGGAAATCTATGAAAGTAAACATTCTGAGGAAGTCTTTGTAGAAAAAATAATACGTGCCGATCTTTAACAGGCTCTTCAAATACACCTTTACGTATGATAGCAAAAATGGAGAGAAATCTTAGGGAAAAAAAACTGACTCGTCGGGCTCTCAAATGACAATTTATGAAAGGAAAATTTTTAAAAGAAAACGTCAGTGAGAAAAACAGAACGTACAGAGGTGCCGATATTTAGCATGCTCCCGAAAACAGACACTTATGATATAATATGAACGAATTGAAAGAACATCTTCAAGAAAAAAATATAGACGTGTCGATTTCACCCCTTCCTGAACTCGTAGCCTCGATGAGTGGCCCATTTAAGTCACCGAGGTAATCCGGGTGATCGAACGGTGATGACGAGGAGAGCAAGTGATACTTCGTGTCTCATCATAAAAACCTTGCCTCTAAACTACACCTATATGGATCGTATTCATTGTCATCATCATTACACCCCCCCCCCCCCCCCCCCCCCTCCCCGACACCATTTGTTTTTACCTTGTTGCCTGCTGGAACCTGGTGGGCTATGTACAGAGTTTATGGGGGTTTCAGAATATCTTAGACATCACAAGAAAATACCATAATTATTGTCGGGGGGGGGGGGGGGGGCGGGGGTATCGACTCTTTTACCGTTTTTGTTAACCTGACGAATGCAGATTGATCGCGCAAATAGGTTTCAAATTCATTGTCATCATCACCAAGAGGTAATTGACCCCCCCCCCCCCCCCCTTCATCATTTCCTGGCAGCATTTTTGTCCTTTCTATTTACTTGCTTACGGAAACCTGGTGGGCTATGTACAAAGTCTAGAATCTCGAAGGGAAAGGGTTAGTTATCAAATGCCTGCTCTTAGCATGACACACGAAAAAAGCCACATTATTGGGGGGGGGGGAGGGTGGGGTTAGGGGGGGGGAGTCCCGACTCTCTTTACCATTTTTACCCTTTATCGCGAGAAGAGATTGATCACAGTGTGGCAACATATATCGCAATATTGGTCGACGCTATATTATGATACGGGGAAAAACGATATAACGTGTAGCATCAATCAAATAGCGTCTATAGAACATGGACTAAGCAATCTAGAGCAACGAACACATTATTTTATTGATGGTGAGATGATGTAGAGAGCGTTTTTCAGATGCCGGAAGTGAGAAATGACTGCTTATTGTATATCACCAAGTTTAATTTTAATTGGCGCGCCAATTCCTGGGCTACCACAACTCTTAAAATGACACACTTTTAGAAGGAGGAAAGAGGCCGCAATGGCCGTAGTTGACGAGTCTGAAGATGAAATATGTTATGTTGAGTGTACGTATAGAAAAAAATTAAGGTATTTAATAATCACTGAAGGACAAATTCTTAGAATACAAAAAAAAAACGGGCGTGGCGGTCCCTGATCTTCGACAATCCAACCAAAGCTATACCCCTCAGGACGAACAAAGAAACGATTTTTTAGAAAGAAACACCGTTAACGGTTTGATAGTTCATCTGCGTTGTTATTGTATGTTTGTATTAGTTCATTCACCGTGTTTATCCAGTCCCTATAGAATCCTATAACCTATAATATAGCTCTCCTGCGATCACCGCTGTGATGGGTCGGATGATGATGATGATGCAAAGTTGACGAGGTTCGATGAGGATTATCTGATTAAAGTGGAGTGGCCGTGACCTTTCAGAGGCATCAACTCATCAAATATGAACCACTTTTTTCTTCACCCTTCATTATTAGAAAAGTGTCAGTTTTATCATAGTGAACCCATTATAATGTCGCCATTTAAAAGGCATCATCTCTCAAAGCACCACTTAAAGTGATCCATTAGCTTCATAAGATTTTTCCAAAAGTAGTATATGAGACTTCAATCTATTATTATTCTGAATGATGAGCGAACATTTCATAACAAAAAGAACGCTGTTTGTCTAGCGAAAATGTGAACATCGATGTCAGATGTTATCAACTACTGATGTTGACTACAATACAATTGAAGAGCGTTCCGCAAAGCCTAATTATGTTCCTTCAATATGACACCAAATATGTATATATGTTAAAATTACCTTCATACCTAAAATAATTATTTTCCAACTGTACCATTCTTTCTGGGACATACTGTATAGACATGTCACGGCACTGATTTAACCTATCCGCCCTAATCTTATTATACACGGCTACGAACAAGATTAATAATTATACGATAAGAAATTACCATATCACATGGGTTTATACTTACAATTAAATGATTTAAAAGTGATCCATTAACTTTATCCAATTCAACCAAAATTACTTGGAGCTTTCACATTTATCTCGCTTGTGATAACAGGAGTATGAACATATAGGTGTTGATAGTTCTAAATAATGTTTCCCTAATTATGGATATATTTTAAGATTGCATGACAAGCTTTTACGATTGTCGTCAAAATCAATGGGCAGTAGATGATACAAATCTGACATCAGTTTTCACTTTTTCACGATGTAAAATGATTTTTTCTTTGGAGCTTTACTATGACATATAGATTCATTATGATTAAATTCTTAAATATAACTGTATTTGGTCGCATCATTAACCGGATTTTCGAGAAACGAAATCATTATGAGTGCGCTTGTTCGATCCTTTATTAATACCAGTCTATAGCTCCATATCGGATAAATCCAGTCAAATTATATAATACAATAGTCTTGGGAATATGCCATTTATATATAAAGACCTAATTTTATTGACATATTTCGTGATCTACATTGATTGTATTTTGTGGGGTTTTGTAGTATCATTTGGCGTATACTATATCCGCATTTGAATGAATGGGTCGTACCGATGCAATAACGATTCCGATTCATAATGCAGTCGGATTTCGCCCGCTTTTGGTAATCAATCATAATTAATATCACCTTTTCCACGTAATACCTAAAACACGTTCATAATCCAGCCATAAACACACCATTTTGTGCAATTTTATATTTACTTGGCATCTATTTATATAACACATCTGTTTCATTATGTTCGTTGCGTGGTGTCATGATACCGCGGCAGCATTCGCATTACTAAAATTATGATAAAGCAATATTACTTTGCGAACATTCACAATGTATAATCAAGCCATACTCAAGCCCAGTCTATCCCTCCCTATACATCAAACATGTTATTATTATACAGTCATAAAGACATCATTTACTTCACATTATAATATTTACTTGGCATAACTCCAACAACTACCGTAATTATGTTGTCGGACACTGACATGATTCTGGTACAGCAACCACATCATTAGTTTCCACTCCAAACGTAATCGTCGTCTCATTAAGGACACTAAACTGGACAAATTTGATACCTTAAATGCGCTTATCTATAGTTATATAGCTCACTTTTCTGTATATCATTTTCATGATTTATACTTTGCATAAATCCATCAAACACGTATATAAATGTCACGTTTATATCGTTTAAGTTCTCATTATTTAGTATGATTATCCCAATCCACGTGTACAATGCACTCGCCCTTCCTCGCATGTATGCCATACAGCGATTAATTCATACTTTGCATCGCGCTATCCATATTACTTTCTAATTAGAATGTACCATTTTTTTAACGACGATTCTGCCGTCGTAAAACGATTCACGCATAGCGGTTACACCTCGTGGATCATAGTCTCGAACGAGAAAGCTGTGTAATAATTGGTTTTTCACAGTATAATATTTATAGTTGACACAGCGTTACATGATTGGCTTTATGATATACATTGCATCTTACGAGTGAAACATAAAGGGAAGTATAAGTTACCTTCACCTTTATCGGGTGATATACAGTCAAACCTGTGTATATATATAGTGACCACCGAAGGGAAGTAAGAAAAGTGGCCACTGTAGACAGGTTCATTCCACTGTTCTCCTCTGCATGGGATCATGTTTAGTGGCCACTATAGGCAGGTTGGCTGCTATAGACAGGTGGCCACTAAGACAGGTTTTACTGTTATCAGATAGGATGAACATAATAATCATAAAAGATAAAACAATATTCACAAAGATGATAGAAATCATAGTATGGCAGCGTTAATTATAAGTTTCGTTGGCCGATGTGAAACTTCTCGACATCTCATAATGACGTTTTGTCCACAGGAGCTCTGAATTCCCTTCTCTGATTTTTGACGTATGTGGATCATTATCACTTTAAAGGGGTAGTACAGTTTTGGTAAGGCTGAGCTTTAGTAACCAAAACCTGCACAACAACAATAGAAACTAATAGTTATAACTCCACCATGCTCGAAAGGTATAGAAAATTACAAACGACTAAATAAAAAGCCTGTTATCATTCAAAAAGAGCCATTAAAACACAAGAGGGCGCTCTTTAAACAAGCATTGGTTTCAACCATTTTTCATACAAAATTATGCATGTGATGTTTTGTTGAAATAATGATTAAATAGAGAGATCATCAAGAACGATTTTAAAACCTCTTTTGAAAATTTTCGAAAAAGTGGGAGCATTTTTTAAATAAATAAAAAAATCATGGAATATATCTGGGCCCCAGATTTATTACGATCGGGTATATTTATTGATATTTCAGCCGTTTCTGAACCGATTTTGATCAAATAAAGTTTATTCTGCCATTAAAATTGTATGCTCTTTCAAATTTTACACTCAGTTTTTCATTATCTCACAAAAAAATTATTTCATGCAGCGCCCTCTATACCAAAACTGAACTACCCCTTTAAAGATCATCAGGCGTGAGGATGCTTTACCGCGGGTCGCCATTTTAAACTAGGCAATTTTACGCGCAATGTGTATTACGCACCGTTCGCAAGGCTTCGCAAGATGGCACCGCGCATCTGATTTACGAATCCAAACTACACCTTTAAAGGGATCTAGTAACTTTGTTGACATGTGCAAAAAGCGATGAGTGGTTGATACAATGGGTGATTTCAAGTATGGTGTTTAAGGCCGGTGTTAGTGTTTATTACACACAAACACCAGTTTGATAAACACTAACACCAGCCCTAAACACCATACTTGAAACCACCCAGTGTATATTGTTGTTATCTGATATGTTCACTGGGTGTTGTGTGAACATTTCAAGTTAAATGGACTTTATATTGCCGAGTAATGAGCAAAAATGAAAAGTGACATTCACTAACTCGTTGCACTCACTTTGTACACGGTTCTGACGATCCATTGGATAATTTGACATCTGAAAACTTCAATCTTAAATATCTTTTTAACGAAAGGGAAATTTGAAAAAACCGAAACCTGTCCCATGCTTTTGTTGTTAATAAGAATACAACAAGGTATAAGGGAATCGCTAGAATTTCAATTGGATTTTGAGGATTTGGACAATGTTACTAAGTCCCTTTAATATCACCCCATCATACCTACCAGTGACGTAGCTACGGGGGGGGGGGGTGGCATAGGGGGAAAAGGGGGCATGTGTCACCCTAATAATTTGACAATAACAATACAAAATAAAAAAAACAAAAGGGGGAAATCTGTGAAGAATAAACATATACATAAGGTGTACGCCCCCCCCCCCCCCTCATTCAAATCAGTCCGACCACGCTACACCACTGCTACCTATACCGCCCTGCATCTGACGCGTATCATTTTCCATCATAACCGTTATTATCCGAATGATATATCTTTTCTTCTCAGCTATAATACTTTCTTTATTCGTCTTCCTAACCATTAGGATCCTTCTTGTTTCTTATCTGCAATAATATTCCTTTTATAAGTCTTTTCGACCTTGCTATCATAACCTTCACAAGTTCACACGTTGATTCATCTCTGTTATCATCACCTTTCGGTATTAAGTTGTCTTGTTTTACTTGTTATCATATAGCTTTCCATTCTTTCGATGTCAGCGTTCACATTTGCATCTTAAGTTCGAAGAAATTAGTCTGTGTAATATTAATCCGTTTCATGCGAGATATTCTAATCACAACATATTTCGTACATGAAGTAGTAGGGGGTGTTTCTCATAAATTATAAGATGAAGGTAACTTTCAGTTGGACTTAACAATTATGGAAAGCCTAAAATATTGTACAATTCTTGAATCATTTCTTTTTAAAAGGCATAGATTGTGATGAAAATAGTAATATTTGTTATAAGCAAGGAGCCTTGATGTTATTAATATAAATAGTTTTTCACAAAAAAAAGTCTTACAGGGCAGCGCAGGCCTGTATAGTATGTCAAACATGCTTATTACCATTGCTATGTAAGTCTCACGGATAAGCCCTAAAATGCACTCCACACTATCAGTCAAACATTGCATTGTCATGATTGTGTGGACGATTATGTCACACAATAAATAAGTATAACAACATCCCCAGACTTGTCCCAGATTCAGAGTGTTAGTGTGGACACGGCGTTCCAGATGCCTAGATCGCGGCATGGGTGTTCAAGAAACTAGTCATTACGCCTCGAAGTCCCGCCGTGCTTTGCTCCACACACACGCGGCGAACTTGACATTGATGGAAAAGAGTTTGAGCGCCGAAGAATATTACACTATCACTCATTACGATTATATTTATAGGATGAAGTAGAAAAGAGTCAGCGAATTATTACTCCACGATGTAAAGCAAGGGAGAATAATATATGGGCAATTCCACGAAAAATGTCACCCAAGGATGGAAAAATGAAACTCATGGGACAGCCTTGTTAACTACTGAATAGTAATGAGGAAGGACCATATTTTGATGACTAAAGGAAAAAAGTTTGAAATTCAATGCAGAATATTTGTTTTTTTGGTCATTGAAGTTGGGACAAAAATTGTATGTATTACCCCCAAAAATGATGAAATTTGCATCCGTCGTTTGTGAAATAAAATTTAAAAATATGGATCACTTCAGAACAATAATTCTACTTCTAATGTCTTGTTTATGATTTGTTTTAACATCATAGAAAAGGAAATTGTGTACAAATCTTTACTTTTTGAAAACTGTTATTGGATAAAATCTTGATTCTTACAACATTGATGTGTAATGTCCGTGACGTTTTAGATATAAAAGTTTTTGTAGAAGCAGAAGTCCTAATTCAATTTAATTCAAAATTCATTTGCAAAGCTAGAATGTTATATCATAAAGTATATCAAGAGCATTTACTAAAATATTTGATGGCTTGTCCAGAATGGCGTCACGGACATTACGTCACGGCTGCGTCACGGACATTACATACACAGTGAAAAGTATAAAAAAGCAGAGCAAAAAAATATCAAGCATTATTTTCTTATGTAAATGTCTTACTTTAGCCAAGAAATAAGATAATCCCAAGTAACAGGGGGACTACTACCTTCCTGGTTCAAGTTTTAATAAATTGTATCGTTAATCAGATAGTGAACTTTGAGTCAGTACTCTGAACTATTTATAAAACTAAATTCCTTGCTTAATTTGAACATGCATGTCTCAATAATCAATAAAGACTTGACTATAACTTACTGGGAGGAGAAAGAGATGGTTAAATCTCATACGGTATAGTATGATCAAATTTCAAAAATTATACTCTTAGTCCATGATTTTCCATGTGTTATGCCCATGATGTACACAACTTTTTTTAGATTTTACAATTTTTTGGCACAAAACAGCATTGTACCTCATTAAAAATGTATAATATTTTTTGTAATAGTTGAACATTTGGTTTACTGCACATTCTGTTGAAAAATTTCAAATTTTACAATAATTTTGGAAAAACTTATTAATATTTTTAAAATAATTTTTTGCTAATTGAAAAAAAAATTGAAATATAATTTTTGTTCTCAAAACTGTTTGATTACATATCAAATGTACAATTAAAAAAGTGTCATGCACAATGGAGCATTTTTTGCGGGTTATTTCTGAGTTTAGAAAAAGTGGACAAAAGTGTAATGTCCGTGACGCTGAAAATGTAATGTCCGTGACGCAACGTTTTGTTGTCTAGATCACATATGCCTGGCCCGTTTCCCCCAAAACAACTTGGATTCAATTCATCATTGCCTTGTCTATAATTAAATACCTAAATCACCTTTGTGAGGTCTCAGAACTCACAGACTTTTGCAAAGATGTATATGGATGCAAAAAGTCATGTCCAAAAGATGTAATGTCCGTGACGGCGCACATTTCGCAGAATTACTCAGTAACGAATTGGATAAATGTTCTGAAACTTTTTTTGCATACTTAACTAGGATATTGTTTTGTAATCAAAATAAAAGTTAGACATTAGTTAGAGGTATGAATTAGTAGTGCCATTGGAAAGTCATGAAAATTCTCTGATTTGTAATGTCCGTGACGCTGGAGTTGCCCATATACAAAGTCCTACACTATATTACTCATTACAATTATAGGCCAGAGTAGAAAAGGCGAAAAAGTGCTCAAACTTAAGTAACAGAAAATAATATATTCAAAACGCAACATACTAGAGTAGAAAACTTGAAAAAGCAAGCGAATTATTAGTTTTCAAACTGAAGAATGAGGAAAGAATATTCCAAATGCTTCACTATCACTCATCACGATTACTTTTAGGCTAGAGTAGAAAAGGCGAACGAATTATTAGCGCCCAAACTGAAGTAATAATATTCCAAATGCTATACACTATCACTCATTGGTAGTTTGCTTTTGATCTTTTTGCATAGTCTTTCCATAAATAAAAGATTTCAAATGTTCATATGAATGTATAAAATATTGAAATATTGAAATATTAAGATTATACGCTAAAAGAGGGAATCGAATTATCATTGCTCATGTGTATTTTGTCCGTACATATCAACAAAGTTACTATATATAGATCCCTTTAAATACTCAAAGATGGGATTGGAAAATATACGCTTTCGGTCATAATCAAGACCTAGGAGAAGAATAACAAAAAAAGGGTAGAAAGCCAATAAATATGCAATGCCGTTATCACTCATAGTCTATTCTGCGACACCTCAATATCGGAACACTATAAATAATTCAATAATTTATGGTAAACACGGTAAGAAGGAAAACGAAGGAACGATTATTACCCTATCACTCACACTGTGCATATCGTTAATCTGACACACGTCATACTACTATATGAATGTATCAAACAAATGTTTAAAGGGGTAAAAACAAATTTATTTATAAAAACAATTTATTCCGATCGGATGTATTTATTGATATTTCAGCCGTTTCTGAACCGATTTTGATCAAATAAAGTTTAATCTGTCATTAAAATTGTATGCTCTTTCAAATTTTACACTCAGTTTTTCATTATCTCACAAAAGATTTATTTCGTACAGCGCCCTCTATACCAAAACTGAACTACCCCTTTAATAGTATGATTATAACGCTGAACGCACGCACTCACACACAAAGAATAGAGAATAGAAGAAGAGAATATATCATATTTACCGTGATACTGCTATCACTCGCCTCAGTTGAACAGGGCGTTACCGAATCTTGAAACTCATATCGATGATAGATACTTGTTTTAGAATTTCACAGTAGACGAGTGAAAGAGTAAGAATAATAATTATATTGTTTTTTAAACATAATTCAGCCTTCAGTTTTCCGCAGTGGTGATACCCGGCACAAAAAGAAGGGTGAAATATTTCATGTTTATTATACTATCATAATTATGTACAATATTGCATAATTATCAAATAAATTAAAAATTAACTCACTACATCTGGGGTATGTATAATTGAGATTTAATAATTCATGAGCAAACATATTCAATGAACAATAGAATGTATAATATTTTCAAATTAGCAAACACAATAGAGGATCACACGAATTAATGAAATGTTCGGTCGTAGATACGTATATAGCTCTGATCGATCGCAAATTGTACATTTTATATTTCACCTTTCTTTTTGTGCCGAGTATCGTCATTGCGGAAAACTGAAGGCTGAATTATGTTGAAAAACAGTCGAATTATTATTCTTACACTTTCACTCATCTACTGTGAAATTCGAAAACAATTATCTATCATCGATATGAGTTTCAAGATTTGGTTACGCCCTGTTCAACTGAAGCGAGTAATCGCTAATGTTGTACCCTCATTAAGTATTGAAATATAGATTTCCCCATCCATTTTAACACTTTGTCATTCAATTTTCTAATTTGTACTTCAATTTCGTCACAAGAAGCTGAGAATGTGCAAATGCCAACTTCAATTTCGTCTATCGTCGACCAATTTCACAAAAAAGTCCATTCAATTTAGTCAGTCGTCACACATTATCGTCCAGTACAATTAAAATTCGTCAGTCACAGATGTGTTCAGCAACTGTGACCGACGAATTTGAATGTAATCGACGTATGCGTGACGAACGACTAAATTGAATAGACTTTTTGTCAAATTGGTCTACAATAGACGAAATTGAAGTTGGCATTTGCACGTTCTCGACTTCTCGGGACGAAATTGATGTACAAATTTATAAAATTGAATGACAAAGGTGTTGACGGGAAAACCTTTAGTATGGAATGAACTCCAACTCCAGATTTCTCGTGCAAGTGCTCATGGGTGATGACAAAGACAACTAGAATAACATTTAGACGATGACTCATACGATAAGCCACGTCATTTTCCCCATACAATAATGATAATTATTGATCACGGGCTTCTTGTTACGGTATATATATTTCATTTTTTTCATTTCATTTATTAAGATTTCCACAAATTACATTCGTAAAAAACAAATCAAACAACATAGTAACAAAATATGAACATATTATGTATACAAAATGAAATTTACATAATAATTGAAGTTATAGAATGGACTTAAATCAATTTAGAGTATACAGAAAGTACTTAAATAAATTTAGAGTATGTCTTATATAAATATATTTGAAATTTATAAAATCATATGTGGGGGAACCTACATAAAAGCAGATGCTTGTGGGGGTAGGTCCCCAGAAAAGAAATATGGTTATGATAAGGGTAAGGGTTAGGTTTAGGTTTAGGATTTGTGCTAAGTTTAGGTTACAATTGCCGGAGCAATTGTGCCACCTAAGCTGAACATGCATGGTGTTCTCATTGGCGTAGCGTGGTACGAATATTTTGTTTTGTTTTTGTTTGGGGGCACACCATATGTATTTCTAGATATTTTCACGGATTTCCCCCTTATGTTTTGTATTGTTTTGTTAAAAGGCATGCACCCCCCCCCCCCCCCCCCGTAGCCATGCCACTGGATGTTCTGTGCATGTACCTACTTCCTACCCATGAATATGATAACCTTATCCATTATTTTGTATTGCAGTGGGTGGTAGCAACACGCTTATTGCTCTTCACGGATTACGTGCCAGAGAATGGTGATTACGCTTTCACTCATTCAGGGTCGCAAATTGACACCGATGTGGTAATGATGCTAATAACGTCGTGTTTTTGTTAACAGTGTTTATTTGACGAAAGTCGCGAAGGACAAGGGTGCTTGTATCTCAATAGTCACTTACCCATAGCCGGTGTCAGACAGAATTATCTAGATAATAGTTATCTAGATAATTTACCTACGTGTGTGACAGACAGGTGACATTCATGCTACGAATTATCTAGATAATTCAATTATCTAGATAATGTTTCCCCTGTGTGTCACCAACTCTTGTTTTTTGGTTTTTTTTTTCAAGTTGTCGTGCCTGGTGCACCTGTTCCGCAAAATGAACTCAGTAACGGGATTGAGATTCGTTTGTATTATGTTAAGATCCGTAAATCTTTGGTAATAATAGCTAAGCTTGAGCGGGCATTTCGGAGAGCTCATAAGTTCCTTGAGTATAGGCTAAGCGTTTTCAGAAAAACAAAATAAATTACTTTAGAAATTTTATCGATATAATCAGCAACGAAATGATAATAATTTTAGAGGCAAAGCCGTCCTCATTTTGCGCAAGCTTCACTCTTTTGGGATCGCGAATTGAGACCGATATAAATGGAAACGATGGTGATGAAGACGTGCGTTTTCACAAACTTTATTGGCGAAAGTCGTGAAAGACAAGGATGTTTGCATCTTAATAGCTACTTATCCATTTCCCCCCAAATATAGCCATGCCTGGTCAAATGAAACAGGTTTAAGAAACTACAATAAATAATGTTAAATGGATAGTTGAGTTTTGGTATAGAGGGCGCTACACAAAATATTTTTTGTGAGATAATGAAAAACTGAGTGTCAAATTTGAAAGAGCACACAATTTTAATGACACAATAAACTTTATTTGATCAAAATCGGTTCAGAAATGGCTGAAATATCCATAAACATATCAATTTGTAATAATTGTGGGGCCCCACAATAATTCAATAATTTTGAACCAGTTGTTAATTTTTTTTAACGCTTCCTCTTATCAAAAATTTACAAAAGAGGTCTTTAATTAGTTGTTGATTATCTCTCTATCTCATCACAATTTTAACAAAACATCACATGCACAATATTTTATTTTAAACGGTTGAAACCAATGAGTTTTAAGAGAGCGTCCTCTTGAGTTTGAATGGCTCTTTTTTGAATGATAACAGGCTTTTTACTTAGTCGTTTGTAATTTTCTATACCTTTCGAGCATGGCGGAGTTATAACTATTAGTTTGTAATGTTATTGTGCAGGTTTTGGTTACTAAAGCTCAGCCTTACAAAAAATATGTCCGAATGATGTGTGAAAGTTTCATTGAAAAAGAACACTGCTTTCCTGGTTAAAAAAGCGAAAATATGCGTCAGCTTTTACAACGGACGATTATGAGTTTTATGACCGATTGTTAACGCTTTTGAGCTGAATGATAGATATCGTCATACTAAAGGGGCATTTGAACAAATCTAACCCTATTTTATTCTTCTCTTACCATAAGCTAAACAACACGGTAGAAGAGAAACGAGGAAGCTCCAAGTTATTTTCGTGGAGTTAGACACTTTACAGGCATCACTTTAAGTATCATGGATTGTTCGGCATCAGTGTTAGTCTAAACCTTAGTGCTCAATTCGAAGAGCTCATAAGATCCTTGTGGTAGTGTTTTTAGAACTAAATAAAAACTAAAGAAAATTGCTTTCGAAATAACATAATCGCAATCGCAATCAAAATAATAAAACAAATGGGAGGCAAATTGAATATGACAAATTCACGTGTTAATTGATTCAGAAAAGGTTGGTTTTAGGATTAGGGTTAGGGTATGATTTTGTTTACAGTAGGACATGTTTGAAGTTTGAAGTTTTATTAACAACAACAAAAAATACATCATCAAATACATACATGTAAGACAAAATTATCAGAAATAATTACTGTAAGTACTTAACAAAACAATTAAAGTTAAAATAACAATGTCAGACGTGTATCTACCTAAACATTTTATAGATCAAAAATCAAGTTGTCGCTAAAAGAGAACCGAAAGTTAGCACAAGTGCTAGTCGAGTTCGGTCCTCTCTTTTGTATATTATAGACTATAATACAAATGACAGTATAAAATAACTTCAGTGTAAAATAACTTCAATATAAAAGAATCCTAATAATTAATGAGGTATACATTGTATACATTGTACCAAAAGGCATTTCTAACCAAGCATATACAATTATTTATTTATTTACCATATACATTGTGAGGGCCTTACGAAATGAATATCTTGGTTTTTAGCTCACCTGAGCCAAAGGCTCAAGTGAGCTATTGTGATCGCTTTTCGTCCGTCGTCCGTCGTCCGTCGTGCGTCGTGCGTCGTCCGTCGTCCGTCGTCCGTAAACTTTTTACATTTTCATCTTCTTCTCCAGAACCAATGATCGGATTCCAACCAAACTTGGCAGGAATCATATTTAGGGGTAGAGGAACCAAAGTTGCTAAAATGGTGGGCGTGGCCCCCAGGGGGGCCCTGGGGGAGGGCACCAAATGTAAAAAATATGTAAATTTTAAACATCTTCTTCTCAAGATCCAGAAGTATGACAGACCTGATATTTCATATTTAGATGCCTCTATTGATGAAGAATGAAAGTTGTTCACAAGATTTTTGTGGGTGGTCCCATAAGGGCCCTGTGGGCGTAACAGTTTTTTTTGGGGCCCTACCATAGGAAATATACATTTTCATCTTCTTCTCCAGAATCAATGATTAGATTCCAACCAAACATGGCAGGAATCATCTTTAGGGGTAGAGGAACCAAAGTTGCTAAAATGGTGGGCGTGGCCCCCAGGGGGGCCCTGGGGGAGGGCACCAAATGTAAAAAATATGTAAATTTTAAACATCTTCTTCTCAAGATCCAGAAGTATGACAGACCTGATATTTCATATTTAGATGCCTCTATTGATGAAGAATGAAAGTTGTTCACAAGATTTTTGTGGGTGGTCCCATAAGGGCCCTGTGGGCATAACAGTTTTTTTTGGGGCCCTACCATAGGAAATATACATTTTCATCTTCTTCTCCAGAACCAATGATTAGATTCCAACCAAACATGGCAGGAATCATCCTTAGGGGTAGAGGAATCGAAGTTGCTAAAATGGTGGGCGTGGCCCTCAGGGGGGCCCTGGGGGAGGGCACCAAGTGTAAAAAATATGTTAATTTTAAATATCTTCTTCTCAAGATCCAGAAGTATGACAGGCCATCGCAGAATGGCCCCATAGGGTCCCTATGTGAGTGGGGTTAATATGCTGAAGTGGTCAGTGGCTGGTGAAATGTGTTAAGCTTTGTCTTATATGTGTGTCTGTCTTTTTTTATGATTCACCCAAACATTATGGTAAATCATAATGTTAGGTACAGGGGATCAAAAGTTATTGATTAAATAGTACATCACATTATAGATTTTGGCATGATTTCAACTGATTTCATATCTTCTGAGGGTGCCAGAGAGAACATGCGCCAGATGTGAATTGATTGACCTCAGGTGAGCGTCGTGCCCCCCTGGGGCTCTTGTTTTTCTTTAATCTCCTGAGGCAAACTGTTCCACAGTTTTGACCCAACAAAAGAAATGGAGAATGTCCCTTGAGTTGTCCTACATATCGGCAAACGTAACATAAAGTTTTCTTTCCCTCTGGTTCTATACGTATGATGTAACACTTCACAATATTCTAGTAAGGAGTGTGGTGAATTTCCTACGAACAAATCATACACAAATGTTGAAACTGCAAGTTCATGCAAACTAAATACGTCCAATATCCTCAAGTTTTGAAAAAGTGGTTTTGAGGATGTTCTGAATAATGAGAATGTAATCGCTCGCACAGCCATCTTTTGGGATAAATAAATACAATTCAAGTGAGATTTATAGCTACTCCCCCACACCTCTATTACATACAGTATGTGGGGTTGTATAAAACATTTATATAAGAGCACAAGAATATACTGAGGCACAAAATATCTCAACTTACAGAGCAAGCCCACTTTCCTCCGTACACTCTTATTTACACATTCAATATGGTGTTTCCAAGTCAAAGTGCTATCAATTTGAACTCCTACAAAAGATGCCACACTCACTTCACTTATATCTGTATCAGACAGTCTAAGGACACTATTTATATTAACGATCTGCCTTTTACTTTTAATAAACATATAATTAGTTTTCTTTAAATTAATAGTGAGCTTATTAGCGTTACACCATTTTTGAACTTCGTTTAACTGCTCATTAACTTCATTTATATCAATTTCCGTTCGACTCGCATCATAAGTATGGAAAATATTTGAATCGTCAGCAAACAATCTAAAATTAAAATAGTTAGTAGAACGAGGTAGATCATTAATATAAATCAAAAACAATGTAGGACCAAGAACCGACCCCTGTGGTACACCGCACGTTATATTCTTCCTGGCAGATGTTGCCTCCTTATATAGCATAATGCCTGAGAGCGATTCAAAAGATAATTAACAAACCATTGTAACGCAACACCACGGATACCATAATGTGCCATCTTCTCTAGAATCATATCATGATTATTTTATAGTATCGAACGCCTTTTGAAAATCTATAAATATACCAAGAGTAACTTTACCTTCATCCATTGATCTCATAAGTGTATTAATAAGATTGATCAAAGATAGTTTAGTACTATATTTCTTACGGAATCCATACTGATGTTTATACAAAATGTCACTAGTCTCTAAAAAATCTATTAGACGAACATTTACAATTCTCTCAAATATTTTTCCAACAACAGGCAAAACTGAGATAGGTCTATAATTTCCTGGTTCCGCCTTTGACCCTTTTTTTTTTATAAATAGGTGTCACCTTTGTAGGGTTATAATATGGAGCAATTGTCGACGGAGCTAATTTCAAATTAAACAAAATATATAATGATCCAGTGCAAAACGTGGAAAAGTTTGCACAATGATAGTCAACGTGCATGGAATCATATCATAAAATCTACAGTTCGTTCATCTAAACTAATAATTTATCCCCCCCCCCCCCGATTGTTACAGCAACCTTTTAGGGAAATATACTGCATCATTATCTTTGAACAAGAGAAAAGGCACATTTTGTTTTGAATAATAGCTTCCTCATAATTACGACACTAACGTTTCATGAAAACTCAGGATACATGTAGTTTTTGTTCTCCATAAATGTTATTTTATTGAATTACGACCACATTGAGAGTTAAGTGTCTCTTATGGGTCGTTATACCGTTGCCATGGTAACACATTCATCATCATGATCATCGTCATCAGACCACTGACAAAGGACTTTCTCTCTCCTTACTCGCTCTCCCCCTCTCTTTCCATCTCTTTACTTCCTTATATTATGTGCTATGTACTTTGTCAAAACATTTGTCAACATTATCATTTAGGTGTGTATACAATAAATTGGCCGCGCAAACCTCTATAGTGGTAAATGAACCTTCTCTTCATAATCTTCACCTCCCCGTCTCTCTTCCACTCTCTATACATAATTATGTTCATGTTGGTATTATCAAATAAATAATGGACGTTTTTGTTAAAAACTATTATTTATTTTCTTCATCAAAATCATCATCAACAGGGCTAGCTGTTGACGATCGATTGTCGAAATAAAGCGATGATTACCATTCTTCCCTTTTTCCTATCTTTAATTACCCACTTTATCCATCAATCGGTGATGTATTATTGACAATCAATTTAATTGTCTGAATTAACTAATTATGGTAAAATACTGCTATTTCTCCCCAGCCCTTCTCCATGCATGTATCTCATTTGTTCCGCGTTCTATTATTTATTTTAATAATCATGCGATGCATTTATTTTGTTCGACAATCAATAATTGCCCGGCAGAGATTAGACTTATAATTATAAACATGTTTGATGATGGATGTTATCCATCCTGGGAGAACATTTAAGACGGAATGCGCAAACATCTCGTAACGACCGAATTATAAATTATGTTTAATTGTATATATATTCGCATCGTCTCGCCTCGTTTATTCAACACCCAAGTTATAAATTAGACGGATTTTGCTCGGCTGGCTCGTCCATGGTGTAATTAAAATGAAACGTGAGTAATCTAATGGAGGGGTTTTTTGTTAATAATTGCGGTAATATCCCTAAGAGCCACCATACCATTCATCATGTTTTTCTTTTCTGAAGGCATACATTTGTATTTAGTGGCAATTTCACTTATAGTTAGTACTATTATGTACGTTTGTGCGTTTAAACAAAAAAATCGTGCTTGCAATAATCGTTACAAATTAAGTTCACATTTTCGTGCGGATCATTAGCAGATAATGCCCACGTTGGTTAACCAAAATAATGCAGTTAAATAAATTTCCTTTTAGACATAGACATGTGAATTGTAAAATTAATAAGTTGGCAATAGCGGTTCTATCGTGCCTTGCTGTTTTTCTTATACTAAATAGAAGCATGGAACAGTAGCGTTGGTCCGGATTCGTCAATGGTATGCGCGGTGCCATTTTGTTCATTACAGGCAGGGGCGTAGACAACGGGGGGGGGATGAGGGGGATGCATCCCCCCCACCTCACAAGGTGGGGGGGATGACATGTACAATCATCCCCCCCAGGTTTTAGGGAAGGATATTTTTTTTGTGTGTGTAGCTGTATACGAGTGGGAAAGAAAACATAAGTTGTATGAGCTAAGACTTGTTAATTCTAACGTTAAAAAGGTAATTTATACATCAACTTTCAATTTTTGCTGCGCGCTTCGCGCGCGAACAGATTATCTCAGTTTGTTGTGTAACTTGCGTATGGTCAGGGGTGAGTATTTTGTTTCTGTATACCGGGCCACGTAGTTCCAGTGTAGGCTGGCATTGCTCTGGCTCCTTGTGTGACGTGCACCAAATTGCACCATTTCAAGTATATAAATGCAAAATCTTCTCCGTGGGAGTGGGGGGACACGCCCTCCCACACCCTCCCCCACTCAGTCACTTCGCTCCCTCGGGCTTGGTCGCTTCGATCCTTGCAATGTCTCACTCTCACATCTGGCTCAAAGTTGGCAGCACTGTGAGTGTGGTTGGGCATGAGCCCCTATATACACACACAAAATCCTGAGCCCCCATATGTTTTGCCCCCCCCCCCCCCCCCCCCCCCCACTGAGAGGACTTTCAAGCAATTGTCTTGGTCTCGAAAAATTGGTCTTGGTCCGGTGACCGGCAAATCATCCCCCCCAGGTGTAAGAACCTGTCTACGCCACTGATTACAGGGATAGATAAATTCTGGTAGAGAGAGTACAGTTTTAGTCAAACTGAATTTTAGTAACCAATACCTGCACCATTACATTACAAACTAATAGTTATAACTCCACCATGCTCGAAAGGAATAAAACATTACAAACGACTAAGTAATAAGCCTATTATCATTTAAAAAGAGCCGTTAAAACTCAAGAGGGCGCTCTCTAAAAAGTCATTGGTTTCTACCATTTTGAATAAAATAGTGTACATGTGATGTTTTGTTGAAATTTTTGAAAAGAGGAAGCATTTTTTAAAAATGTAACGGCTGGTTCAAAATGATCGAATAATTGTGGGGCCCCACAATGATTACAAATGGTGTTTATGGATATTTTAAACGTTTCTGAACCGATTTTGATCAAATAAAGTTTATTCTGTCATTAAAATTGTATGCTCTTTCAATGTTGACACTCAGTTTTTCATTATCTCACAAAAACATTATTTTGTGTAGCGCCCTCTATACCAAAACTCAACCAAATCTTTAAGCGCTTTGTATTGCACACGGTGCGAAATTCACACTGGCTCAGAGTTGTGCATAGAGCGCACAAACTATCTAGCCTAGTTTAAAATGACGAACCGCGGTTTACATGATCCCCACGCATGACAATGCCAATGTATCCACGGGATACTTTCAACTATGTACGTTAGACCTACGATCATGAGTCAAAAGTATAATAATTTATTGTCCGTGTGACATCCATCTAACATCAAACATTCACACATCAGTCATGCACGAGCATTGAAAGGGGTTCCAATGACGAGCAACCATTACAAGAGCTCTATATTGCTCAGTTGGTGGAGCACTGGTCTAGCAATCCGGAGGTCTCGGGTTCGAATCCCATGGAAGCCCAATTCCTTTGCTCAATTTATTTTTTTTATTCAAAGGACGTGCATATAAGAGCAAAATACTTTTTACCCTCCCACATCAGAATGGGCAAGTGCATGGGGGCTTGAGCACAGCGCCATCTCCTCGATCCAGAAATAGGACACTGGCGCTCGGCATCTCAAGAAGGTCGTTAACCCGCTCTTTTACATGCATGACCATTCACGTGAAACCCGCATCTTCATCATAATAATAACTGAATCATATTATACGCATTTGTGACCAATGCATATTAAAATGTATGATCCCATGCCGAGCTGTGGAGATGCGAAAGTCATATCGAATTTGGAATACATCATATCTTATCCTCATCTTCGTCACCTCATGCTTGCATACAGTTCAACTAGTTTAAATAGGGTGTAGTTGTGATGAATGTTAGACAAAATTAAACCGTTTATGATATTTCTCTCTTCAATGCAGTAGTGCGAATTTAACTCATCAATTTTAGCTTATTTGTAGCATCCGTGTATACTTAGTCATGTGGAACAAGCCTGCGCGTTAAACGGAATCATATTTACGACCAATTTATATTGAAATTCTCTCCCCACGCTGATATTACAAGAGTGATGGTTCGAATTAGGCGCCATTCTAAATGGAAGCTATTATAAATATTATATTTATATTACTCCAATGACTACAAGACGAATAACTTTAGTATGTCTCTCTTTTACGCGATTTTAGCGCAATTTATTGGTTACCATTCGGTGGCCACCAGTGGCGTAGACAGGTTCTTACACCTGGGGGGGATGATTTGCCGGTCACCGGACCAAGACCAATTTTTCGAGACCAAGACAATTGCTTGAAAGTCCTCTCAGTGGGGGGGGGGGGGGGGGGGGGCAAAAACATATGGGGGCTCAGGATTTTGTGTGTGTATATAGGGGCTCATGCCCAACCACACTCACAGTGCTGCCAACTTTGAGCCAGATGTGAGAGTGAGACATTGCAAGGATCGAAGCGACCAAGCCCGAGGGAGCGAAGTGACTGAGTGGGGGAGGGTGTGGGAGGGCGTGTCCCCCCACTCCCACGGAGAAGATTTTGCATTTATATACTTGAAATGGTGCAATTTGGTGCACGTCACACAAGGAGCCAGAGCAATGCCAGCCTACACTGGAACTACGTGGCCCGGTATACAGAAACAAAATACTCACCCCTGACCATACGCAAGTTACACAACAAACTGAGATAATCTGTTCGCGCGCGAAGCGCGCAGCAAAATTGAAAGTTGATGTATAAATTACCTTTTTAACGTTAGAATTAACAAGTCTTAGCTCATACAACTTATGTTTTCTTTCCCACTCGTATACAGCTACACACACAAAAAAAATATCCTTCCCTAAAACCTGGGGGGATGATTGTACATGTCATCCCCCCCACCTTGTGAGGTGGGGGGGATGCATCCCCCTCATCCCCCCCGTTGTCTACGCCCCTGGTGGCCACTCACGTGGAACGAGCTTGCGCGATAAACTGAATCATATAGATAGTTCGGACATAATAATATTCATTAAAAATATTGGTCCCACGTCGAGCTGCGCTACAGTGAAAGTCATAATCAATTTTCTTTAAATTATTATAGTTTCTTAATTGCAGCCCAGCCGTCTAGTTTAATCACTGGCATTTAAAAAAAAAGACTATTAAAGAAGAAGCACCTCTCATAATATCTCCGGCTCTTAAAGATAATGTCCGCCTTTTGCATGCCAACATTCTTAAGTTGCAAGCTATTATTGTCAAATAATAATTATCAAGTTTAGGTGGCGCTGCAGACAAGAATATTAATTATTCAATTATAAATAATACAGAATAGAAAGGAAATTAGGATCAGAGTCAGACAATGTAGCATTTATATATATATTTTTTTTAATTATTATTATTATTATATTTATATTTATTACTATTTTATTTAATTTATATTATTATTATTATTTTATTTATTATTATTCTTTTTTTTTTTTTTGTTGGGGGGGGGGGGGATCATTTGAATCCTTTATCACCGTGAACTTTCAAATTTCACCATTGAGATGTGGGAAGTATCCTTGTAGTTCATGGAATGTTTTTCTGAGCTTGAAGAATAACAAAAATAAAAAAGGAGGACAATATCTTTAAACTAAAGGGTCTTTACCCTCCTTGACCGCGATGACATCCGCGTTCAGTCATGTTGACAAGCCCGCGCGTCACACCGGATTATATTTACGACAAATGGTTATTAACATTCTGTCCCCATGCCGGGTTGCAATTATAGAAGATGATGATTCGTATTAGGCGCCATTTAAATCGAAATTGTTATTATGTTATATAGTATGACTCTCGTGGGTGCGAGCGCGAGGCGAAAGGCTTCTGATTCCCTTTATCATGTTTATTAAACGCGAATTCGTTGGTTATACACTTGATGGCCAATCGTGTTGAACGAGCCTGCGTGCGTGTTAAACTTAATCATATTTATTATATTCTTAATATAATATAAGCATCACTAACTTTTATTCAGCGAATTCTACAACAAAACAACCAAAGGGAGATTCATATCTAGCCGATGTCTCTGCATAATAAATGCGTAGCGCAGCGCATGTAAACTAGTTGGTTTACATTTTCTTGAAATTGTGTTCCTATACGTTGAGCTGCGGTGAGGTGATAGTCGTGTTAATTTTGTCGTAATTGACTAATTGTCATTATTGGGTGCTGGTGGCATGCATGGAAGTTTCAACTGATATGTCTGCATCTACGAGACTAAGGTTGGATTTTACCACACACGCCATTTTTTAAATACTTATTCAACAGTAGTGATCAATTAGTTTGGCCAATATAGATGCTTTCGGTAACTTCCCCAATACTGTTATTTGGCTTTAACATCACATATCTGATTTATACACTTTGATTGTGGTTAAACAAATTAAATGTAACATTTTGTGTGTAAACATCAAGCACACACACGAAAAAACAATGAAAGGTCTGCAATTGATAGGCTAATTAATTGGTCGTAACCTTTTATTATTGCAAGATCTAAACGTCAATTTAAAAAAAAACACAAAACGTATTGGATACATTTTAATCTTCTCAAGCTATTTTCGTTTGTAACTTCGTAATTTTGACCTTGCCAAAGGTGGACAACAGTTTAAACAAAATGTCATTACCCTCTTGACCATCGTTGCATCCGAGTTCAATCATGTGGAATGAGCCTGCGCGTCATACTGAATCATATTTACGACCAATGTGTATTAAACTTTTGTCCCATGTTGAGCTCCAATGATTTTAAATTATATCAAGTTTAACATTCATGACACTCTTCTTATCGTGTTCATCACCATCACTGCCACCCCAAGTAGATGTCCAGTTTCATTTTCCTAGTGGGTATCGTTTTTGACAAGTTATTGTTGCGCCGGTTAGGTAGACTCTCTGATTAACTAAGTAAAAAAAAATTGAAACGACCAGGGACAGGGCAATTGTCAGTCTTTGGTATTTTTTTTTTACATAGCCATAATTCGTTAGAATACAATGAAATCCGATTTATATTAAAGTATATTCAAGTATTCAAACAAGACGAGAAGACACGACTTACATGAATTATAACTGTTAATTCTACCCCAATCATTTATAATTATTTTGTTCCATCTCTATTAAATTATGAAGTTTAATGAAGAAACTGATTGATTTAAATTCGTTTTATAAATTGAGAATCAATAGGGGTACGGGCTTTCGATCCCAGCAAAATTTGCATCGGATGCTAAATGACATAAATGACATGGAAACTGTAAACTATAACATGTATCATGGGCGTCGATCTGTAATTGATACCTATTGTTCAGGGGGATGATCTATTCATTCAACCACCACCCCCCCCCCCCCCCCCCCCCCGCTGAACAATAGGTATAACGTAAGAATCGACGCCCATGACAATAAATGTATCAAAACACATCTAAATAATATTATATAACTCCAATTGCTGTGGTGTCTAAATACATATGTCGCTCTAAATCCTGATCACGTGAAAAACTGTTCGATGAGTCAATCATGTTTGTACGCACTGTGAGCAACGTTTCTTTGTGCGATAATACACTCATCGAAAAGACTCAGAGCGCAAGCGATTACTGTATACAGGATCCTATGCGCGCACGCACGGCGTCGCGGAGTGGCGCTTGGCTACTAGCAGAAGATGGTGGAGACACAGAACCTTACCCCCCAAAAAAACTGTTTTAAACTCTGAAACTTGTATGACTGTCTGTTCGCATGTTACCCCTTTTTCAACAACTTTGTGAATTGATAATCGTCATAATCTAGCTCGGAAGCAGCGAACGTGCTGGAAGAACCAAAAGCTCTCATGAACGTTTTTAAATAGTCAGGGGAATCGCCGTGCTCTTTTCACCGTCATTCACGTCTAATGAAGATAGAGGAGCGGAAAGCAAATTGGATTTCCGAACAGCCAATAAAATGAACAGTTTAAAGAGAGCCATGCGTGGGGATGTGGAGGGCGGTCCGAGCATTTGTAAACTAGATATATTTTGCGCACTACATAACACAAGTGTTAAGTAGCCAGTAGCCATTCCCGCACCATGCGCAACGCGTTCGCAAGATGGTACCGCGCGTCCGATTTATACGAATCCGAACCATCCTTAATAATGTGAATTACGTTTTCTGTATTAAAACAAAATCGTTATACGTGAAATACGGAGCAGATTAACTAACTGAAAAAGGGGGGAAAATCAAATCGACAAAAAGGATGATACATTAAGCATGTTAAGTAAACACAGACAACGATGGCTATCGCTAGGTAAACAGACATCATCCGATAACAAGACGAGAATTTGAACAGATGAAGTGATGAGGCACATGACTATCCCGCGAAATCCAAGCCCAAAGGTCTGCGACCCATTCCTGTGACGAAGAAGGAGGCCAGGAGAAGGGCAAAGACAGGTAAGAGCAGGAAATGATGGAGAAAAAGAAAATGTTGGAGAAGGGGGAAAGAGGGGGCAAAGAGGGTGCAAAGAGGGGGCGTGTAACAGGTGGCACTGAGGTGTTAAGATTACTCACAAGGTGTGCAAAGTGAACCAACAATATTAAGGAAATGCGTACCGGTATGTATTCTTTTTTTTTCTTTTCTCCCTACATGTAATGGGAGCAGTGAGAGGAAAAAGAATTTATACCACCAAGGGGGGTGGGAAATTGCCCCTCTCGATTGATCCCCTTTATACATGGTTGCACTCATCTGAACAAGCTGACGGAGTGTTACGAAATCTGTCGAGATTTCCACCGATAAATATTGAAAACGTGAGAAAAGAGCGGGAATCTGGAGTAAGAGTCGTGTTTGAACTTTCCCTCGGTGGTCCTTAAGGTATTTTGACCTTTAGTTCCTTTTTTTCTTAACCGTATTCTAAATCATATAAAAGGACAAGAGTATGATGCGTTGCAACCTGCAAGCCTTTTACATTTCATGTTCTGCATTCGTCTTTATTATAGGCTACTGGTATTTACCCATCTGTACTTACGCTCATGTCCTAAGGACATGAAAAGGGGAGCTTTCGTTTAATTTGTATAACTTATAACATCCTAATGGTAACGTTATTGAGTATTACTTGTTCTCATTTCATTTCCATTTCTTCAACTCGTATTGATGATCTTAAAACAAAGCAAGAGAGCCAGAGTATAACTTAGTGAATACAAAAGAAGCCAAGTGAAAAAAAAAAAAACATAAAAACGTAGCTTCATCACCATGATCATTCGATTCAAGAAGGAACAATGGGTTAGCCAGGGGGGGGGGGGGGGGGGGGGTGGGTACGGGGGGAGGGGCCGGGCAGGTTCTTCCTCCTCAATAATTTGGCAAAGCAAACAATAACAACGTAAGCAATACATCTTTAAACAATTACAAAGAAAAACATAACGTACATTGCGTGATCCCCCCCCCCCCCCACCCCCAACATCAGTCCGACCACGGCGAGCCACTGAGAAGGAGAACAATATGAAGTGATGGAGAATTCTTCCTCTGATCGAATCCAAAGGTCTTCGACCCACTTCAAGAATAACCATCTCCATCACACACACACACACACACACACACACACACACACACACACACACACACACACACACACACACACACAGACACACACACACACACAGACACACACACACACATCATCCATCCATCTTACGGTATCAACTTAATGGAGTATCACCTAATTTTGAGAGACTTTAACTGATGAATATTAACAAATTGTATAGGGGCTGTATTAAGGCAGAACCACTTTATAAAGTGAGTGTCGTGATTGTACTTACAACTAACGGTCACGTGGCTGTCACGTGGTCGTCAGGGATAATTTGTATTGAATGCATAACAAAATCAAGTCAAGAAAACTTCCTCAAATAGAAGAAGAGTAAAAGACGAACTGGTATGGACGTTGAAAGCCCTAAATATCTGCGCGACCCTTTTTAGGGCAAAATGGAAGTATAATACATATAAAATGAATGTTGATGTAAACGAAACCGTTTTAAAAGTAGAGGGTTATTAATTAAGGATATATTATATATATTACCTTACTGCGGTCAAACATACATTATTTTACATTTAAAAAAAGGGGGTGAAGTGATCAAGGTCTCTTTTTTTTCTTCTTCTTCTTTCGACTAAAGGTCCCCGACCTATTTCAAGAATATATATCCTTGTCACACGCATCACGCAACTTATAAAGGTTTCATCTTGATGGAGCGTTCCGAAATCTCTGGCGATTTAAACTGATAAATATTGAAGACATGTAGAGCAGAAGAACCTTAAGCCTAAGGTGAAATCGCGATTGCACTTTTATTAGATGGACCCATCGAATGCAGCAGCGACCGTAAGGCTGGAGTTCACAAAGATGGATTGGATTTAAAACATGTTTTAAAATGGCATTGCATTGCTTTATAGAATGATGTGTATGTTGTTTAGGATGCAAATGTCCATTATCAGTTCACAATTCCACTAATTCTTCCGTCAGGTGATTTCATGCCGTGTTTTATTAATGCCCTTTTCCCTACCATGCCTTCTCGAACTGGTCATTTGTTGTTTCTCTCCCTGTTTTAGGAGGGTACAGAAGTTATTTTTAAGTTCCCCGTCATGGTAAGTTTTAATTGAAGAAAACAAAATCATAATCCGACCGTCCCTGACATTACATACAGTGATGCGGCCTCCCAATGACAATGCACTCACGACACCATCATACTCAAAGTTCGTCTGCCCTATATCGTGTTTAATATTTATCAGTGAAAGTCTCCGAAGATTTGGTAACTCTCCATCAAGATGAGACCGTAATATAGATGATGCGCGTGAAGCAGATATACTCTCGAAATGGGTCGGCGACCTTTAGCGAGAAAGTTCTAAATATGCACCTCTACATCACTTCATAATATCTTTGTTTCAACCTCGTAATGAATAATGCATGTTTATCCGGCTCTTAATACGAAGCTAGTTGATTCCCTTAACTCCACTTAACCTCACCCCATTTTCGTTAACTTGTTCTTAAAGGTAGTTCAGATTCGTCAAATGAGATGCACGGCGCCATCTTGCATACGCGTTGCGCACGGTGCGTAATGCACGTTAGCTCAGTGTCATGCGGTGTGGGCAAACTAACCCAGTTCAAAATGGCGACCCGCTATGTAGCATCCCCACGCTTGATGCCCTTTAAATTATATGAATGGCTCTTTATTTTGCATTCATTCGTGATTGACCCTTGGCGACGAGGCTCTACGTCAATTCATCCTTGTCCATTCGTCAGTCGGGTGATCTCTTTATATCTGGAGATGTCCATGTTGTATTAAAGGGACCTAGTATCTCTGTTGACATGACTGTGCAAACGGTGATGAATGGTTGATAAAATGTGCATTATATGTCCTCTAAGTAATGTGTGGAAATTTCAAGTTAAATGGATGTTATATGCATGGCCCCGTTGTAGAAAGAGATACAATCGATTGTAAGTTACGATTGATCGTAAGTCAGAAAATTTACGCGTTTCAACCAATCAGATTTGCGCATCTAGAACACGTGGTCTGACTTACGATCAATTGCAACTTACAATCGATTGTATCTCTTTCTGCAACGGGGCCATGGCCGGATAACGAGCGAAAATTCGAAGTGATTAAGGCTAACTTATTTCATTGACTTTGTACACAGTTATAACTGTCCAGTGGATAATTAAACGTCCAAGTACTTCAATCGTAAGTATATTTTTAACCAAAGTGAAATGCGAAAAACCGATACTAGAAGCTAGTTCCATGCTCCTTGTGTTTATACGAATACGACAAGGTATAACCACTAGAGCTCTAAGTATAAGTTTGGTGGATTATAACAATGTTACTAGATCCCTTTTAACGTTTCCCTCTAAATTATAACTTTTCATTGTTGTTTCTATTTTCCTACATTTTATTTTAAATATGTATTATTATCGGGGTGTTTGTAATGTGTTCTGTCATGTATCGTTTTTCTTCTACATGGATGGTTAAATGATATATAATTGTAATTATCCCATGGACTTTGCATCTACCGTATGGCATACGGAAGATGCAAAGCTCTGACCACTATAAGACCAGGGCCGCGTTGCAGAAAGAGATGCACATATTATGAACCAATCAGATTTGCGCCTTTAGTCACATGATCTGACTTGCAATAATGAATAATTGCAACATTACAATTGATTGCAACCCTTTCTGCAACGGGCCCCTGATCACCTCTTTACCTCCAGTGCTCATTATATTATAGCTTCAATGACGTGAACATGAACAAAGAGGGTTATAATAAAGGCAATCAGGACCAAATTACGCATGTATTTTCTCAACCATGTGACCACTCGACCACAAAGATGATTGGATGATTGGATCATAGCGCCCTTCCGTGATTGGATGAAAGGACCTATCATCGCGGTGTCACTTTCGCGCGGAATACACCCCCCCCCCCCCCCCCCCCCACTGATGTCCCCTCGTGCTTACACGCTCTCCTGCTTAATACATGCACGCTTTTAACAGCTGAAGGTCGCGTTTATCGCAATTATAGACTGATTAGCGGAGATCAGTGCAATTACACCGGGACGTGGTGATCCCCAAATGACATCAAAACTCATACTCACCGTTCACATTTAATATTTCCCCCCTTTCTTCTTTTAACATGTTTTTTTATTAAAAAGAGGCTTATTTGCGATGATGACTTCGAACTTCAGCGGGTCTCAAACGCGGCGCGCAGGAAATGCAATTAGACGTGCCCCATTGAGGACGGGCAAACATCGCCGTGATCGCACGCTATCAAGATGAGAGCTGATTGATGTGTGAGCACCTCATAGTTTAATCCCAGATCCATTATCGATGAAAGGTTATAAAAGGGCTAATTTTCAACCTCTAAGAAAAATTAAGTTTTACAGTAAGTGTTATCAATATGCCGTTAAAAAAAGGATGACTGTCACAACCGAGCAAAGTGCGCGTTATCTTGATGGGAGCTGATTGGTGTATTAGCACCTCATTCTTAATCCTAGATCCATTATCGATGAAAGGTTATAAAAAGGCTAATTTCAAGCTCTAAGAAGAAAAGAAAAAGGTTTACAGTAAGTGTTATCAATATTCCTTAAAAAAAAAGGATGACTGTCAAAACCGAGCACAGTGCACGTTAATAAGATAGGAGCTGATTGATGTGTCAGCACCTCATAAGTTAATCCTAGATCCATTATCAATGAAAGGTTATAATAAGGCTAATTTCAAGGTCTTAGACAAATTACGTTTTACAGTTATCAAAAACCGAGCACAGTGCGCGTTATCTTGATGGGAGCTGATTGATGTATATTAAAGCATCTCACAACTTGATACCCGAGATCCATCATCAATGACATGGTCCTAAAAAATGAAACGTTATCATAAAGTTATCGATATAGTGTCCATTCCATAAAGATGAATCTCAAACCGATGTTGACATCCCCCGTTCCCATTCCCAAAGCCGATTGTATAAGCAGTGCACGCCTTGATGTCCTAGGTCCATTATCGCTGACAAACTATACAAACAGGAACATTTCAAGCACTTGGGGAAAATCAAGTTTTATAATAATTATTAATATTATAGTGTCCATTACAGTCATGAAGATGATAATTGTCAGGATGCTTGAAGGTGCAAGGTCCACATCGCATGCTTTTATACCCAAAGCTGATTGTAGCACTGCACAGCATGCTCGGAGTTCCATTATCAATGATAAACTACAATACACGAAAGGAAAATATTTAAAGGGATCTAGTAACATTGTCCAAATCCTCAAAATCCAATATGAATGTTAGCGGTTCCCTCATATACCTTGTTGTATTCGTATTAACAATAGAAACATGTGACAGGTTTCGGTTTTACAAATTTCCCTTTCGTTAAAAAGATATTTACGATTAAAGTGTTCAGATGTTAAACTATCCACTGGATAGTCGTAACCGTGTACAAAGTCAGTGCAATGAGTTAGTGAATCACTCTGCATTATTTGCTTATTACTCAGCCATATAACTTGAAATTTTCACATAATACCCAATAGACATATCAGATATCAACAACATACATTGTATTAACCATTCATCACTTTTGCACATGTCAACAAAGTTACTAGATCTCTTTAAAGCTCTTAGGGGAAAAAATAAGTTACCACTATATCAATATTCAATTTGTATGAATATCATTGTCATTGTCATTGTATACCTCCTTTTCTTCCAAACTTAACCGATGTATATAGACAAATGGGAACTATAGAAAAGGAATTTATTATCAGATCCGGGTGTTTGCAATATACGCATTTTTGTTTTAAAGTCAAATGATTGCTCATGTATTAGCATTTGGGACAAACAACAGAGTTGTATTAGCTATGATAATGCACAAGTATACATTAGTAACGTCTGATAATACGGAACATATTTTCTTGCTATTTTTATCATATACTTCGACGTCTAATGGAGACGGATGAGCGGAAATTAAATTGAATTTTGGATTACTATAGAAGTATAAATAGCTCATTCCCAAGGGCACTTTATTCACTCGATGTTTTCCTGTAGGAATATACATTATATTAACAGAATATCGGATAACATGCATCTTATAAAAAAATTGGCTTGAATAATAAACTGTTATCTTGGATATAGTAGAAAAGAGTAGAAAAGTATAACAACGGACAACGGATAACATTATATATAATATAAGAGGACTAGAAAAATAAGCTTTTTATAATCATGATAAAGAAAATCAGTAGGGAGGTGTTTCTACGGTTTGTAATGGCCCGGTCACGGTCAGATATCAACGGATATCGGAAAAGTATGCCCAACGAATAGACAATTTGCGAAATTAAATTATCCGGTGATGAAAGTCGTCTCCATTGCTTCATGTACAAAACATAGAACAACGTACATCACCGGACAAGGAACGGACAAGAAACGTATAGAACGGATGGAAAATTTAGCTCTCCGTTTGACATCCGTTTGCGCAATCCGTTGATATGTGACCGGGCTATTAAAGAGGAAAGAGGAATATGTTAACAGAATAATGGATAATTCCGGAGGAATCCCATTTCCTTTGCTCCTTTTCATTTATATTATATAATTCTCTATATGTTTGAAGTAAAAGGTTGATGGATTAGAACTGCAACATATAAAAAGACTAGAATAGTAAACTGTTCTATAGAAGAAAATAATAGTAGAAAAGTGTTACAATGTTGTGCAAGGTGGGTGTGAAAGTGATGTGAAACGTTGTTATATAGGTTACAGTCCGTTATTCCGAAGGTTCGTTATTCCGAAGGTTCAGTTATTCCGAAGGTTCGTTATTCCGAAGGTTCGTTATTCCGAAGGTTCGTTATTCCGAAGGTTCGTTATTCCGAAGGTTCGTTATTCCGAAGGTTCGTTATTCCGAAGGTTCGTTATTCCGAAGGTTCGTTATTCCGAAGGTTCGTTGATCCGAAAATAAAATCGGGTTCGTTATTCCGAAAATTAAATCGGGCTTGTTATAATACTATAGTTTGTGTTTTGTTTATTTAATTTACAGCCTGCATTAAGCATATCCCTCCCCCTTTCCATCCCTTGGCCATACCAATCAAACATTTAAGTTTATTTTATCTCTTTATATGAAATTATAGCATTATAACAAACCCAAATTCATTTTCGGATTAACGAACCCGATTTCATTGTAGGAATAGCGAACCTTCGGAATAACGAACCCTCGGAATAACGGACCTTCGGAATAACGAACCTTCGGAATAACGAACCCGATTTCATTTTAGGAATAGCGAACCTTCGGAATAACGAACCTTCGGAATAACGAACCTTCGGAATAACGAACCTTCGGAATAATGCAACAAATGTTCGGATTAACGAACCCTATTTCATTTTCGGATTAACACTCGGGTATAGGAAATTTGCGTGTTCGGAATAACGAACCTTCGGAATAACGAACCTTCGGAATCGGAATAACAAACCGCACCCGTTATATAAAGGTCTAGAATAATAGGTAAGCTATTTATAGCATAAGAGGAGAAGCGTTTTTATATTTGAACGGAAATATTTTAAAAGGGTAATGGATAATTAAAAATTCATCGTATAAAACGACTAGAATATATAGTCAACTATTTATAGTAGGATATAGAAGAAGGTTCTAATTAATATGTATGTTTTTGAAAGGAGAATGTGCAAAAACGTTCCTTTGTCATTTATTAATATCATAATCCATTATGGATAACGAGCAACTTTTCATTTTAGAATAATAAACTATGTTTGGTATATCCGAATAGAAAAGTGTGAACATGTTTTTGAAATGCAATTAGAAAAAGACTGAAATAAACTATGTACATGAATAGTAGAACAGAGTAGGAAGTGGTATATAAAAGTGCTATTAAAGGTATGGTGACAAGAAAACTGCCTCAAAATTGGGTTTTACTGTATCTAAGGTAGATTTTCATGAAGATTACTAATACAAACATATTTTCCTCGTGGGAAAACCCGGTAAAATAAAAAAATCAACTTGTAAATTCACTTTCGGAACCCCCGTAAAAAAACGGAGTCCCGGGCGAACAAAAAATGACGTCATCTTTGTGACGTCACCTGCAGGCAATCGCAGTTTAGCTCGGTCATAGACGTACACGCTGAGTGCAATACTCACGTTGACACAGAGATATTATTTCCATTTGTTTCAATATTTGCAAACATTTGTTCAGGTTTATATCATGGACGATATACACTCAGATGTGTAGCTGCATCCTGCTACAATTCATTTCTTAGCAATTCTTAGGCATTTTCAGTAAAACCTCAATTTACAAGCAAAAACGAGTTTGTTTTACAAGCAAGTCATAGGCTCTGCATGTAAACAATGCACATTCCTCCGCGTTGCGGTCTGCATGTGATGTCATGAATCGGGTGACACGTGCGCACATTCCCGCTCTGCTATAAATGACTTTTTTTTAGGAGCATGGAACGCCAATGCGAAATAAAGCAAAAAAGTTGCATGAAATTTACCTTTTTTCCCCAACTTAAAGTAGCTGAGCGAAGAAATATCACAAAATATCACAAAATAGACAAATTATACATGTACGGGAAGCTTATACCAACCAGAACACAACTCATCTGCTCTTAAGTCTTGAAATATCAATGAAACGCGATAAGAAGCGTGTTTCCAAGACCCTTCTCAGAACTTCTATATGGCTTGAAACGGGAATTACCGAGTACGGATTAATGACGTCACACGTGCGAGTCCCCCGCCTAGAGCGTAGAGCGAGACGTATACAACTGTGTATTAAAACCCTCACAAGAAGTTCCGCAATTAAAGTTTGAGCGTTTATATCTCTCATGTTACTTTATTACCGTTCATGAGTTTGGTATGATTGGAAGGCTTGTATTCCCCACTTTAAACTGATATGACATTTGCCATGAATATGTTATCATGGAATGCGCATGACACCCGAATATGGGGCAAAGTCAAAAGTAAAATGTTGCAAAATGCATTGATAAAACAACAGTGTACCCTCCTTTTGTTGTGAGGACGGTGTTATGAATAATGTTCAGTCGGTCATGCGTGAATGTCAATGGCGTTTCATCATTTTTTTTTAGGATGAAATATACCTTAATTATTTTGAGGTGGTGCAATAACGATTGTGTATGTTGCTAGGAAGATGTAGTGTGTTTTATTGACTGATTGAGAAATTATCATTATGTTTGACCATATTAATGCTTTTTGCAAGATTTCACTTTTGACTTTGTAATGCACATTCCAGATTAAAAATGTCATATTATTGTGAAGGGGAGAATACAAGCTTTCCAATGGTAACACATGTATGAACGGTAATACAGTAATAAGGGAGATATGAACGCTCAAACTTGAATTGCGGAACTTTTTGTGAGGGTTTATAATACAGACTTGACACATGACACGAACTTACGCCAGCTGATGATGGAAGTGGAATACAAATCTCTCGAAAACAGCTAATTACATTTTATTATTGCGTATAAAGAATATTCCATTATACTTAAATCATGCAAATAGATTTGTCTTTTATGTCGTGTAATTTCCCGAGATGTTTTCGTAAACATGTTAGCCTGGCAGCTAGCGCAGAGTGAATATTGTTGGCGACTATTGTTCAGGTTATGTATACATGTCAGTGAATCTTGAGCACACCTTTGTATTTTATGATGTCATGCAGTTCAAATAACGGTGCATATGTAATTAATATTCGCAATTAAATAGTACTAGTAGTAGAAGTGTTTTTAGTGACTTTACTGAAGAATGAATTCATGGTATTTTCCGTCTCGTCCTCTTCATTCTATCCCTCCTACATCCCCATCATCATAATCATAATCAAAATCATCATCATCATCATCATCACTATCACTATACCAATGACATTATATTTTGTGGAGCTGTTTACATCAACTTTGATGTCTACATTTAGTAGCACTAGCAGTTCCTCCTGAAGATCAGGCATTGTGATGAGAATACTTAGCGTTCGGGTGGTATACACATACACCTACAGTACAAAAAGCCCACGGGCTTGGGAGCACACCTACAGTACACAAAGCCCACGGGCTTGGGAGCGCTCTCATGCACTCTTCACACATGTGACGTCATTAATCGTACCCCCACACAGCGGGCTGACCAAGGGCGAATAACGGGTCGACATTTCATCACTTTAGATTGCAGATTAATCAATTCTGTGACAATTTTTGACAAAATATATATGAATTATTAGGAAGAATGTAACATTTCCTTTGCGATGATGCCAAAATTATTTAGGTTACAAGCATTTTTAAACCTTCGCTCAGGTTAGGATTTCTTTGAAAAAAAAGAGTGTGGTATATCAATAAAGGCACATATTTAAAGCTATAATCAAAGCCGGGATTTCCCCCCTCCTTTAAATAGAGAAAATTGGAAATGTATCATATTATGTTCTTCAAATAGAAACATGGATTAAGTGAGTCAACTAAGGGATAATAACACATCAATGTAAATGATCAAATACATTTGTTATTTTACTTGCACATAAACATTTCTCTTAAATGCTGATATTCAATGTATAATATTAAGATTTGTAACGATATAATAACAGTCCTATACTGTATAACACAACATCGAAATATAATCTTGATATATTACCAAGGAGGTTTAATTTCATTAAACCTCCTTGATATTACACACTATAATAGTCGCAAAGCGCCACTCCGCGGCGCCGTGCGTGTGCGCATAGGATCCTGTATACAGTAATTGCTTGCGCTCTGACATGTCTGAGTCTTTTCGATGAGCGTATTATCGCAAAAATGAAGGTCGCCCACAGTGCGTACAAACATATGTGTCATTGCCTTATCGAAAAGTTTTCACGTAATCGGGATTTAGAGCGAGTATGGATTTATATGCCACGGATATTGGAGATAAATACATTTATAAGACACCTCACACCAAAAGTTTTCATACAGCAATTTTGTTGATCATTGGTCCATGCACTTGTAAATTTGATTTATAATTTGTACTCGTTCGATGTGTTTAAATTATTGATAAAAATACAAATACATTTTTTTTTTTGCAATGTAACAAAATACAGTATGCCAAGCTATAAAGTACTACTACGTTTACCTTTTTGGTCAAATTCAGAACTGGGACAGCTGGCGCAAAATTTGGGGGAATGGCACTTTCCCATCAACCAATATCGATTTTTAAATATATAATTATGGAGACTTAGAAGTTGAAATATCGTAATCTAATAACAAAGTAATGTTTGTACAATTTTAAAAGCAAGGTTTACTCTATTTTCCAATTTTCCTCAGGAAGGTGTATAAGTTATATTTCACTTGACCGCATCAGGTGGTCAGCTAAATTAAATATTGATTAGTTTCGACCGCGTGGGCGTAGCCAGGGTCAAGTCAGATCGGGGGAGGGAGGGGTAAAGTGGGGGCGATGTATTTAATGGGGGCGTGAATTGTGAATGTGGCATTTTATTCAATCGCCATAATGGAATATGCATATACGATGGTCCATTACCACCAACGCATAATTCTGCTTTTGTTTTCAACTATTAATGGGACGAGGCCTTAGAATATAACTCATCACTTGTATTCAACACTGTTGGTAGATAATTAACATCAATTGTATGTATTCATTTCACGACCAGACACCTGATGAAACCAATTAGGTGCAAATTATTCTGTGTTGGCATACAATTGTTGTTTATTTATTAAGGATTCCCACATTGGAGGAACATGCCCCCCCCCCCTCCTTCTTTATATAGCTTCGCCTTTTTGGCCCCATTGGCGGTCAAACGTGTATTAATTGTGCGCTGGCCGAACGATATTATTTCACCTGGTCCAGCGAAATCAGGCCAATTAAATTAAACTATGGAATACTGACCCTCTCGTGATTTATCTAGACATCGAATTAATTACACCGGATGGACACAAACCATTATCAAATTTCGTCTGTTTTCTTGCTTCTTGTTTATTAATTGAGCTGGGATTTTAGGAGATCGTTGGATTATTTCGATGAATTCCTTCTCAAAGGAAATAGCAATCAACAAATATAATACTGTACATTATGTAGTTATTTGATGACAGTTCTAAACCTGTTCACGTTCGTTACAGGCAGAGTACTTTTAAAAATCCTTCATTAAAAAAACATCGCTATAATCCGGGCCTTGATCAAGATTAAAGTTGAAATCATGCGCTGATTCCAATATTATTTCAACCTCCACACTACTCTTAATAGCCATTAAATCAAATGAAAAACTTGACCTATGAACATTCCTAAGTCCTTCTCGCCTTCACAATATCATCACGATCCGTGTAAAAAAAAAAATGCTCCCCAGGGTAACTATAATTCAGATCTTAAAGGGTACCACCACCCACACATAATATTCTTATATAAAATGAAAGGTAACGTCTTTAGTACAGTAGTACATTCCATTAACAAGTTCAGAAAAATATGTTTCCAGAAGAAGAACAAAATATAATTGGAAAACTCATCACCATTCTAAAGCATGCGTTCATGGGTCTGCATGTACGAAGACTACCTTTGTCCTGAGCGAACGCATCGTCCGGGATTTTATTGTCTCCAAACGTACGCGTGAATAGAATTGGCGCACTCGCAAATGTTTGGCGCGTACGGAACCATGCAATAATAATGGTTCCGTAAGAGGTGGTAATTGATTGCATTGTTTGTGAATAATTACACAACCCTTTGCAAAATTTTGGTATCTATTTGATATCACAAAACGGTACCAAAACATATAATTATGTGCTGTTCTTTGCCTGGTGGTCCCCTTTAAAGGGACTGGATCGTCGTGTTTAGATGGCGTTTTCAAAGATCTCACAGGGAGGCGCCATTTTTATACGCACGCGACGTGCTCTGAAGCTTGTATTGTGTATTTACGCCAGAGAGTTACGCGAGTGTCATGATCACGCACGATTACGTTTGGTTCTGGCGACACGGCGCTGCTCATACGTAGTGACCACGGTGACGTCACATTGACAAAATAATATCCTTGGAAGGAACGGTTATAAACAGCTTGTCCTTTCATTTAGGCTTTTGGTAGTGGGTTGGAGCTGGACGATTGCATTTAGCAAGAAAGTTACTTCTTTAGGAACCGCTAGGTCACACATTTCTGGCTTGCCTGACATTGTTTTAAACCACTGCCCATGGCAATAAATAGCTGTAACGTACGTCACACTGCGGTAGCCGTATCATTCCCGGAACGCGGTCTTGAGTTGACGACGCAGTCGTTTAAATATCCCAGAATAATGTCAAAATATAATATTATATTCCCAGGGTATGACATTGTTTATTTGAGATTTAACTTGCATCTTATAATTGCCCGTCAAGGGGCCCCTCATCTTCTATATTTGAAGTGCCAAGTGCCCATTTAATGACGAGTATACGATCACTGGAATAATTAGCCAGGGATTTTAGCCAGGAACCATGCTCTAACTTTCAGAGAGTGTTTCTCGTAATCTCTTAGAGTCTATGCAAGCAACAGTTTGTTTGGGTTTCAGTGTAAAAAAAAACAAAAAACAATCACGAGTAGAGGTTGGTTGATAATGTATGCCTATTATGCCTATGTACAAAAAATATAATATACAAATGCATATTAGTCAACAGAGGAACATGTAACACACACAACAACAAATAACACACACGCACACTTACACATACGCACACACACATACACGCGCAAATTCGCAAAACACACACACAAACACCTACTAAACATCCTCTCTAATGGAGTGGGCACACGAGACTTGCGACGACCTGCAACAGCCTGCAACAAGACAATATAACTTATGAAGGGCCGATCATGTTCGAAATAACTAGACGTTACATCAGAATGCAAATATCGCAATAAATTCGGTATTATTCCCATTATAGCCATACATAGGTTGTATGTATTACATTTAGGCTAAAGTAAACCTAACATGTTATTTACCGTGCTTAATAAGCATCATAAGCCTGGTTTTGGGTTGTCGATCGAACAATAGCACGACTGGTCACGAGGAACGCATGCGCCGTGTGTTCTCTTGCGACGGCAGGTTCCCGTCGCAAGTCTTGTCGCAAGGTTTTTGAACATCAAAAAGTCGGTTCAAAATCCGTTGCGATCAAAACAATAGAAGAGAGAGAGAAAGAGCAAGGTGATTGCGGTGATTGCGGTTATTGCGGTGGCTTCATCTCACCCTATTGACCTATTGAAATTGCATCCATGGCAACTATTCATGGTTTGGTAGACAATACTGTCTTAATCCTGAATACTTCAGGCAAGTCTCGTCGCATGCGGTGACCTATTGAAATCGTATCCATGGCAACGATGCATGGTTTGGTAGACAATGATTTATCCTGAATACTCCAGGCAAGCCTCTAGATATTTCTGCTTTTCATCAAAAGTTATTTATTCTCATTACATACCCTTACCAATAATGAAAGGGAGGTGTTCAACCGACAGATTTGTATTATCATTATTGGGATTGGCATCCACATGACAACGATCGAATGGGAGGGGGGGGGGGGGGGGGGGTGGGGGTCTCGGCTCTTGCGCTCTTGGGGCCCACGATTCTCTTTCATGTCCCACAGTTATTATTTTTGTTGTTTTTCTACCTTGTTTACCGCGGTAATTTATATTTGGCCTATTGGAGGACTTTGTATGAGCTAATTAAGAGCCAAAAGCATGCACCACGTCCTATGTTTATATTTTGCAACATTTGTCTTTGCTATGGCTCCATACTCAGGCTAATTTCATATAAGCTTGGTGCACCAATAGGGTACCCACCGCTAGCATGCTCCTCAGGGAGTAGAGGATGTGTACAATGCGGGTCTGACGCTTAGAGGCTATTATAGGCGCTATATAATACGAACTACTATTATTATTAATTATTATTAAATACAATTATTATTATAATTAACAATATTACTATTATAATTATTATTAGTAGTAGTAGTAGAAGTAGTAGTAGTAGTGGTAGTAGTAATAGTAGTAATTTGTGCATCAAGACCATATCAATATAAGAGCAGAGAGATATTAACGCTCATCCTTGAATTGCGGAACATTTTGTGAGTGTTTATATTGTACATCTGCAGTGAGTTTGTACAGGGCGGTGATGTATTACAGACTTTGGCAAAATCTGCCTTTCATATGTGCACGTGACCAATCGCAAGCTGTTGCAGGTCGTCGCAAGTATCGTGTGACCACTCCATTACCAAACACAATCGAACAGTCACAAAGTGCAGTAATAAACACATACTATATAGCTGTATGTACACACACACACACATATGTAAAACACTCGCATACAAAAAAAAATAAAAAATTTTGTTAACACAAACTTGAAAAAGCACAAAATATTGCTTTTACTATCACCATCATTTTGGTGTATTTTTTTCTTGTTCTCGTCTTCTTTGCAATAAAATAAAAAATGTCTCGTCCGCTCGACTAGTGAACCGCATGAAACTAGTTCCGTCCACATATAGCTATCACACCGTTTCGTTTGACAAATTGACCCGTAATTGTTGAAGCAGCGAAAGAAAGGCCAATGGTTGCGGGTAATCAAGCAAGAGTTATCACCACTCTATCGTAGGCAAATTACCTCCCTCGATGTCCGCTCGCCTGTTGTCCCCTGTTGTCCAGTTGGTCCAGTTTGACCAATCAACGGTGACGTTGGAAGACAGTGATCCTATCTTGACCCGTCTCCAGATAATTGACTCATCTTAAGAGAAGAGAAAGGAGATCTTTCATTATAAAGTTGTCCGGACTCTTTATTAAAAAATGGCCAGTGATTTTGCAAGTTATCATTCTTTCTATCCGTCACCAGCTGATCCCTGAAAATATCGAGAGAAAACGGAGAGTGGATAATTATTTTCGTTCTCTTTTAAAATGATGACCAAGTTATTATCCAGTCCACTTTGTCACCATCAGCTAATTACTGCGAATGTCGAGAAAAGGGAGAAAGGAGATATTTCTTTTTGCTTTGTAATGACCGGTTGAGATCTAGCAATGTATCTGTCACAAGCTAATTGACCAATATCTACTAAGAGCATAAAAGGAGGTCATTCATTCCGTCTCCATTAAATCACCAGCTATTTTACAGCTATTTAACAAGTTATCCTACATCTCGCGATCTACTAATAATTGACATATCTAAGAAAGTAATGGACTTGTCTCCCCTCCCCCCCCCCCCCCCCCCCCCCAATGACCGGGAAAATAAAGAATCAGACGACACGAACCAATATTTAATTGACATGCAATCCACAGGGTCAAAAAAGGTCCTTGGTCACCCTTGGAGCTTATACAGTAGTCGGTAGTGTCGGGTGTGTGTTTGTTATTGTTGTTGTTATTTTTCTTTTTGTATGTTGTCTATTCTTCTTTATTTTTTGTTTGAATACACATTTAAACTGATAAAAGAAAATTAAAGCCGTACAAGCTTTTTTTTTTATTATTTTGGATTAGATTGGAGACGTTGTAATGCGCATTGAACATTATTTATTATTGAAAATGCGCTATAAAATAATTAATTTATATCATTATTATATCGACGACCTTGGATTTGCTCTTGGTCGACTTGGTCTCGTGATATTAAAAATCTGTAGAATGATATTGCACCTAGAAGGTCCATTCTTCACGCCCGCACCGTTATCGAATCTTACGCGGTGCTGCCTCAATTACTGAAGGGCTGCGATAGAGTCGACAATAGACGTTTTCAATTAGAAAATCTATAAATACTGTACTCTATAGACTAATTTCATTATAGGCCTATTTATAAAAGGATACAGGCTGATCATAACACAATTGTCACATTCTGTATTAAATAGGTATGCATACATGAGTTGAACAAATTACAAATCGTTTATTAGATAGAATTAATTAATTGTAAAGTTAACATTCAAATTGCAGAGCGTTTGAAATATTTATATACAATTAATTGATAATGAAAAGTAAGATTGTTGGATCACATTGTGTACACACTGTGTTTCACAGTTTGGGTCACTTTATGAATACACTGTGTTACACAGTTTGGGTCACATTGTGAACACGCTGTGTTTCACAGTTTGGGTCACTTTGTGAACACACTGTTTCACAGAGTCGATCTCATTGTGTACACAATGTGTTTCACAGTTTGGGTCATTTCAAAAACACTGTGTTTCATACTGTGGATCACATTGTGAGCACACTGTGAAATATTTTGATTTTTTTTTTAAAATCGTATTAGATGTTTCAAATGAAGGTTCTTTTTAATGTTATTCGTCAAATGTATAATTATTGTACTAGTGTTTTAATCTTTAAAAGTCGTTATGTCACTATGCTTAAAAATCAAGCAAGAGTTATCACCACTCTATCGTAGGCAAATTACCTCCCTCGATGTCCGCTCGCCTGTTGTCCCCTGTTGTCCAGTTGGTCCAGTTTGACCAATCAACGGTGACGTTGGAAGACAGTGATCCTATCTTGACCCGTCTCTAGATAATTGACTCATCTTAAGAGAAGAGAAAGGAGATCTTTCATTAAGTTATCCGGACTCTTTTATAAAAAATGGCCAGTGATTTTGCAAGTTATCCTTCTTTCTATCCGTCACCAGCTGATCCCTGTAAATATCGAGAGAAAACGGAGAGTGGATAATTATTTTCGTTCTCTTTTAAAATGATGACCAAGTTATTATCCAGTCCACTTTGTCACCATCAGCTAATTACTGCGAATGTCGAGAAAAGGGAGAAAGTAGATAATTCTTTTTGCTTTGTAATGACCGGTTGAGATCTAGCAATGTATCTGTCACAAGCTAATTGACCAATATCTACTAAGAGCATAAAAGGAGGTCATTCATTCCGTCTCCATTAAATCACCAGCTATTTTACAGCTATTTTACAATTTATCCTACATCTCGCGATCTACTAATAATTGACATATCTAAGAAAGTAACGGACTTGTCTCCTTTTTCCCCCAAATGACCAGTAAAAAATAAAGAATCAGACGGCACGAACCGATATTTAATTGACATGCAATCCACAGGGTCAAAAAAGGTCCTTGGTCACCCTTGGAGCTTACAGTAGTCGGTAGTGTCGGGTGTTTGTTTGAATGCACATTTAAACTGATAAAAGAAAATTAAAAGCCGTACAAGCTTATTTTCATTTTGGATTAGATTGGAGACGTTGTAATGCGCATTGAACATTATTTATTATTGAAAATGCGCCTTGGATTTGCTCTTGGTCGACTTGGTCTCGTGATATTAAAAATCTGTAGAATGATATTGCACCTAGAAGGTCCATTCTTCACACCCGCACCTTTATCGAATCTTACGCGGTGCTGCCTCAATTACTGAAGGCCTGCGATAGAGTCGACAATAGACGTTTTCAATTAGAAAATCTATAAATACTGTACTCTATAGACTAATTTCATTATAGGCCTATTTATAAAGGATACAGGCTGATCATAACACAATTGTCACATGCTGTAATAAATAGGTCTGCATATATGAGTTGAGCAAATAACAAATCGTTTATTAGATAGAATTAATTAATTGTAAAGTTAACATTCAAATTGCAGAGCGTTTGAAATATTTATATACAATTAATTGATAATGAAAAGTAAGATTTTTTGGATCACATTGTGTACACACTGTGTTTCACAGTTTTGGTCACTTTATGAATACACTGTGTTACACAGTTTGGGTCACATTGTGAATACGCTGTGTTTCACAGTTTGGGTCACTTTATGAATACACTGTGTTACACAGTTTGGGTCACATTGTGAACACGCTGTGTTTCACAGTTTGGGTCAC
>JBAMJV010000442.1:0-23495 GCA_037951105.1 Echinarachnius parma
AACAAACAAAACAACAAACAAGAAATAATAGATCCTTAATACTTTTGTAATGTTTTTTTCTTTTTTTCATTTTAAAATTGCTATATTAATATATCTAATATCAATGACCATTATTGTCTGAATCATAATCGTTATATTGCTTTACCATTAATTGATTGCTTTCCCACGTGTTTCACTTGCCGAAAAAAAACCTTTGATAAAATCTATATCGGAATGATCGATCATGAAATATCATCATAATGAAAACTTTAGGGTCGATTTGGACAAAAAATCACTGCACTGATAATACGCGTACGCTCGGGACCCTTATCAGAATGTTTACTTAGCCGCTGGGTCGAGTCGCTCCATTATATAAGAGGTATTTCCTTTAGCAACGCTAGCGTACATTCGATCCCTCTCATTGACTCAAACGTGATAGCTACACTATACATGTGGAAAAGTAAATCACCAAGATTAATACATGGTTAATGTACATAAGTCAATTAACGATTACAGTAGTCTTGATTGTGTTAACATAATCATGTTTAACAGACGAGTGTACTATGGTACAAACTTTAAAATGTAAAGGCCAATATTGTCAGCTGACAATCCCTCACAAGCAAAGGTTCCTATGCACTGCACACGTACAGCGCGCGATACACCGCATCGCATCGCACTGTCGCACTGTGCCCCATTCAAAAATGGAATCGCCATGCACGATCTTCTTTAAGAGCATGGTCCCGATTGAACAAAACTTTTCAAAACAAAAGGCAGTGTGTTATTTGACCAATAACAATGATTTTTACATCAGTGGTTAGCTTACATTCTACTCTTTTCAGATCTGTTCGCCCCAATTTGATACGATAATGCGTTCGGATTATATGGCTCTTTGTGTGCGGCCTGTACTGCATGATCTTCAAAATATCGTGCATTTCCCATAGGCTCGTGACTCGAAATTTGAATGCGTAACAGATTTTAACCTAAAAAGGCAGCGGGATTACCAGGTGTCTTGCAATTAATGTTACATTTTATGATAGAAGGGAATTTCAGCTTTCAAATGCGACTCGCCCCAATTTAATACATGAATGTTAACCAAAGTTATCGTCAAAACAATGCGACAATGTCATAATTTGAAACAGGAAATTACGTGTTGTAGCGACGTACGCGTATGCACACACACTTTCACGGCGTTTATGTCCAAGAGTTTTCATTATGTATATACCTAAGTACCTTTCTACCCATCTAAATATCTACATGAAAATTTGTTAAACTATATATTTATTTTGATTTATTCATTTGTGTAGTCATTTACTTATCTTCATTTACCATGTTAACCAACCATTTTAATTATTTTGTGTCTTTTAACAGATTTTTCACCAGCTTGAATTTCAACGAAACCGTAGCGACGATCCCGACCTTCCAGACGTTCATCGCCCTCCTCGACAACTATATCGCTCGGACCGGGAATGCCGAAGTCTACAACGAAGAGGAGCTTAGGGAGATCGAAGACTTTCTCGACGCCGTGTTCGCCACCAACGTCATGAACACGACCGCGCAATTCCTCATCGAAAAGGGTTTGTGATTCATCTTTTATATTGAAGGAATTAGGGATCTAGTAACGGCTAGTAAGCAACCATGGTAACATTGTCCATTGGCTTTACGAATTTCCCTGTGGTTAAAAAGATATGATCGATTGGGGTGTCTGGATTTTTAATTATCCACTGGAAAGATATAAATGTATACAAAGTAAGGGCAATGAGTTGGCGAATATCACTTTGCATTTTCGCTCATTACTCAGCCAAATAACACCCATTCAACATGAAATGTTCAGGTATTTCTTAGTGGACATATCAGATCAAAAGAATACATATTTTATCTACCATTCATCACTTTGTGTGCGTGTCAATAAAGTTACTAGATCGATCCTTTAACCCAATATTGCTTTACTGGGAATTGATGTACTATACTTAACAAAACAAAACAAAAATAAGGGGAGACAATAAGGGGACTGAGCTTTCTATCTTCGAAGAATCTTCTTCAGAGGCCGCGGAATTAAAATACCAGTTTGCGGCTAGACAATTCTTATCCTAATCTGTATGGCCTGCTGTGAATGTATTGTTGTTATTATATTAAATTTAAAGTGGCGAGGACAAGGCAAATAGAGGACGCTAGTCATATTACGCGCGCGCTACGCACGAGACGCGCCGTCTGTACAAACTAATGGTATCCCCTTCTAGCAGCACGTTCGTTCTAGCCTAGTTGACTGTCATGGCGCAGCCCAATGCGGGCGGCTGAGTAATTTTTTTCCCCGGCCCTCTATTGTCTTGTCCGCGCAACTTTAACATTTAATATACATTTTTTTTTACAAATTGTTATTTGATTTGTGTGACGATTCCACCGTCTTAGATGCTTGGATTTATAACGCGGGCTACATAATAAAGACAATGTAAAAAAATATTTAAAATATATTCCTGATAGTGGTATTTTACATTTTGTTTAGGTTGGCACAACGAAGTGTCCGAGTTCCGCGCGTTTGTCAAGGAGATCTGGTTTGGGAACTACAGCCGCAAGCAGAGCGATCCCTTCGACGACTCGTCCGGCTTCGAGCACGTGTTCGTCGGCGAGATCAAGGACGACGTGACGGGTTTCCACAACTGGCTGCAGTTCTACCTCCAAGAAAAGGAGGGCGCCCTCAACTACTATGGTTATGTCGGTGAAAACGAGGTTCGTTGATATGGTCAAAATTATGACAAGAGCATAAAGTATTAATTATATTACACTAGATTTGTTAAGGAAGTAAAATGTGAGCAAATATTCCATGATATAGTACGGAACTACAATGATTCTACATGAGGACCAGGATAGCCTTTTGACAATGCCTTTCTCGTCTGAGCCGAGTTGAATGCACGGTATATAGTATGCATTTTGCAGGAACGACTGGACAGCGCGACTACCATGAACAATCTCTTGGCGAGGGGATCGCGTGACCAATCACTGGATAGTCTCTATCACGCGTTCAGTCGTTCCTGATCCTGCATGCAGCTGCGCAGCCATTGCTTGCTTGAGACACGAATCCTTGCTAAAAGGCTAGGACCAGGAAGGATGGGAACAGGGTTCCTTAGCACTAAGTGCGCCTAACAGGCGACTGGCTGGAATACTCCTTAGGCAGTTGAAAATGTGCCCGCTTGGTTCATGATTGTGTATCAGTTTACTGGGGAATCATAATTAGGTGTTCACTGGGGAATTATATTTAGGAGTATATTAATACACTATGATACTCACGGCAATTGTTAATATCCGTTATTATTACTACATTATATTACTTTCATTCAACTGATGACTTGGATTTCGGAATATAATGATTTCTATACATGCATGTAGTAAAGGGATAGTTGAGTGTTGGTCAAACTTAATTCTTGTAACCCAAACCTGCAGAAGTATAGTACAAACTAATAGTTATAGCTTCACAATGCTCGAAAGGTTTACACAATTACAAATGACAAAGTAAAAACCCTGTTATCATTCTAAAAGAGTTGTTACAATGCAACTCAAGAGTGCGGTCTTTAAAAATTAATCGGTTTAGCCATTTTCATACAAAATTGTACATGTGATGTTTTGTTAAAACAATGATTAAATAGAGATATCATTAAAAATTATTTATAAACCTCTTTTGAATTTTGCAGCATTTTATGTATTTTGGAATCAAATTTTACAACTTTAAGAGCATTTGAAAGGGAATGATTCTCATTTTACATGTTTTCTTCAATGAACTCTCAAATGGAATTCAAACCAACCAATTTAGTGTCAAGGGGCATTTTATTTCGGGAAGTGCCAATACTCAATTGTACCTTTAAATCATTAATATTTTCTTCACTCTCTCTATCTACAGCCCAACCAGATAGCAGCACAGTTTATCTGGCAGACCACCGCGGTCAAAGTGTATGGTTCCATGTTGATCGGAGGCAGCCCCGAGTTCGAGCTCGCCATGATGAGCTTTTGCTTCCGGGTTAAGCCGGGGTCGCTGTGTACCTTCACGTTAGACGGACATACCACTAAAATTCAGACATACTCGATTAGAGAGTTCTATATCGGCTCTGCTTACTTCGCAGTGTAATATGATGAAATTGTATGAGTTTTTAGATTGATTTAAAGAGTGTTTTGCACACATGACTACGTAACTTTTACACAACACAATTACATGTTAATTTTCTACTATTTTGAAAGGTGAATTTAGATCAAACATTTTATTTGATTGGTACAAATTATTCAGTATAATTTTATTAAGCAGAACTTCAATGAAAGCAAATCAACTGATTTGTGAACATTATTGATGCTCATAAGAATTCTAGTGTCACATGAATTCTGCTCATGGGCCTGGTTCACTCTGTACTTGTATGATAAAATATTCTTCCACAATAATACAGATGTTCTCAATATTGGGAGTTTTGTATGTTTGTAGTTTGTATTGTATCATTGTACAATATTCTGAATTCAAAGTCTATAGCCTACTAAAAGTTAGTAAACAATCATAATTTAAAGAATTCACTTATTTGACTCCATACAAATATTAATTTTACTGTTATGACGATTGATGTTAGTCAAGGATATGTAAATGGCCGTAGACTTGGATGGACTCTAAAAGGACTTTATATATTTGAACTATATAATAGAAATTCATTAACTATATACTTCTGTATAATATATCATCCATTTTTTTAGACCAATAAAGTATCCATATTTTTATTCGGTTAAAGAATGATTCATTATTCAGTATCTTATAACAGTATTATACTGTATGCTTTCATAAATTATTGTTAAATCAACGTATAATGTTTAATCTCAGGTTTCCATGGTTACCATATAAAAACGTTCCAGACAAGCAGAAGGTCTTGTTTTCTTTCAGGAGACAATCAGTATCATTATATCCTAAAGCATTCTTAACATGATCATTTATCGGAAAAGATATCGCTAGTGATATTTGTTTGTCTCGCAATGTGGTCGACAAGGAATCTAAAATATCACGACGTTTCGTGCGCCGCTGCAACACTTCGTCAGGTGTGATACAAATCTCCTGTAAGCAAGGGAATATATACCCCGCGGTGAGCGCAGCGCGCAATCCCGCATGAGCAAGTACGCTCCTAATTGGTCAATAACGGACAAGGCCTATTGGCCGACGCACACGGGTGCTATGCTTTTTACAATGATCATTTTTATGCTTTTTACAATGTTCTCAGTTAAATCTGATGATGTGTTTCAGTATGTTTTCAAACAAAATCTATTTTCTGTAAATACAAACAAAAATCTTTGTCAGTCAGTGTAAGTGCCTACTATTTTGTTGTATAATTGTATTGCTCGATAGTATTTGTATTTTGCCTAATATCTTGATGAAAAATATAAAAAATATAAATAAAATGATTTTTATCTTGTGATAATGAAACTTTGTTGAAACGCTTGTCATTATTTCTGATTATTAAAACAACAACCTTTCCATCAACATTTTAGTCAGACCAAGATAACAAACATTAAATGAATAATTCTACCAGTGAACTAATAAACAAGTCAAACCTGTCTATAGTGGCCATCCAAGGAAAACGAGAATAGTGGCCACTGCAGACAGGTGACCTCTATTAGGCAGGTACCATATCATTGCTCAGTCAAACCTGTGAATAGTGGCCACCCAAGGGAAACAAGAATAGTGGCCACTGTAGACAGGTGACCTTTATAGACAGGTTCCATAACATTGTTTTTGTCTGCAGGGGAATAGTTATGTTGTGGCCACTATATGCAGGTTGGCTGCTATAAACGGGTGGCCACTAGGCCAGGTTTGACTATCATTATCCATTTCATCATCAGATTATCAAGCAAAAGTAAAGCATTCCACTGAACCTGATGAATTATTTATTGCCTTCCTGTTCAAACATACAGTCAAACTTGTCAAGGTGGCCATTGGCCACTATTCTATAGTAGCCGACATGTGCCTACAGTGGCCACCAAAAGTGAGCCCCTATCGAACAGTACAATGTTATGAAGCCTGTCTACAGTGGCCACTTTTCTTGTTTCCATCATATGGTCACTATACACAGGTTTTAATGTAAATTTATTTATCCATTCTACCAGTCCCCTCAAGCCATCATGAGTAAATATAAACCATTCGAATCAGATTTGTTAAGCATACCAGTTATTTATTTACAAATAATTTACAAATCTGTACATCTGACTGAATTACAGTATCTTCAATTTCACCCACAATGCAATGTGGCATTTCATAAGATGCATGGATTCATACAATGAGTTTGACATGAAAACTATGATTCAAGTTAGAAACCAAAGACTACACATTACAGGCACTACTGTATAATTGGTTAAAGCCAAACAACCGTTTTGGAAACCCCTTAAACTGAAATATTTAGTTCAGATAATTGTTTTCATCCTCAATAAACTGAAAATGACTATTTCAGTGATCAAATGTATGTTACCCAGAACACAATTCACCCACTAATGGAAAGCCCATGTAAAGTAACAGCAGTAAAGGCGATTGAATTGAAGCATGGAGTCAAGGGTCCCCACCTGGCAAATGCGGGCATAAGTACAACATATGCTTTCCAAGCTCTTTGAGACTAAAGCACTATATAAAAATTGACAATTATTATGATTATCAAGGTTGGTGTAACCTCGGTGATGTGGTAATAGATCTACATATGGAGCTTTCTGGCTTCTATTTCTTTTAGGTTAAGATTTTATTATCAATATCTTTCTTCAACAATATTATTCGATTAGTCAGGCTTTAAAGGGACAGGTCCACTTTTACAAAACGTCTGAACAGCTTTCAGTTGACGGATGGGGATCAATGTAACACGCAACAAAAAAATCAGAGCTAACAGCCCTCTAATTTGGATTCTACGAATGAAAAACGAATGCGTCCCTCCATTTAAACTATATATCGGTCAATAAAGGAGTTCAACTGAGTTAGCATAATATCACAACAATATAGTACTAATTCTCGTAAAGGTATTGTGAAGCCGACATTTGTTAACGTATGTCACGGAAAAAGATCTCAAAAAGAAAGAATATATAATTACATGTAGTCAGTTTAAGCGATGTTTGGGTATTTTGCTTGGTAAACGCTCACACATTAGTACTTATGCGCAGGTCACGTAGCTAGCGCGGGTCACATAGGGGTCATGCATACCGATCTGGCACTCCGTGAAATCTATGAACGAACTTACTCACCGGCCGAAAATACGTATGTACCTAATTAACCGACGTCCCTCAGTTTATTCAGTTTTAGGTCTATAACTCCACGAAAAAGAGATTTCAAGCCCTAATTTGTTCAGGCATGCTATTAAATGACATTTCCTTTCATATAAGACAATAACCTCGCAACTTTTGAATTTTGGCTTGCAAAAATGGATCTCTCCCTTTAATAACAAACATGTATTCCATAACTTCTCCAATGCAGCTTTGCTAAATGCCCAATGGATAATGAATTCTTTAAAGGGTTCACTACACTATTCATAAGGGTCATTATTCACAGTCGCAAGCCACACTGGCATTGTTTTATGAATAGCGATCCCTCTCTTACATTATGATTAGCCACCCTGATATTGTATTATGAATAGCAACCTTATTTAATCATGTCTATGAATAGCGATTTTGTATATTATAAATAGAGCGACCCTGAATAGCGACCATTACATAGCTGCCAACATTTGGAATTTTAAATTAGTAACATTTAAGCAAAACTGAACATCACGTGCGCGAAGCGCACATCACAAGCGCGAAGACCCTTTAGCCGGGGTCCAGGGCCCGCTTTAGGGCCCTGGAGCGTGGAGCGTGAAGCGCGGAGTCCATTGCGGCCGGCGTCAATGGCCCTATTTTTCATCATTTTTGCACAATTACTAGGTATGATTTGGTCAGTTTTACGTTTAAACGTTGTCTCTATACGTTTAAAAACGTGAAAACGAAAAAGAAAAAAAGATTTTTTTTTTTTTTTTTTTTTTTTTTTTATTCGTAATTATAGAAGGAGTATTCGTAATTGGGTCAGAATTTTGAAAAGTGCACTTTTCGGCCCAAACAGGGTAAAATTCAATTTATTTTTTGTATTTAAAGACATCTATCTAATGTGAAAGCATGCAATCCTAGCTTTCAGGCGTACCCCATTATACTGGGAAACTCCATGTGGTTCCGTTTTTATTCACTGTTGAAGTAACCCATCTCCAAAAGGCGAACGTCCGTGAGGGATTATGTAGATATAGATTTAGTACCCATACATCTCATTTATTTTCTGTCATATACAGCTTATATTCGGACAATTTACTTCTAAGACTTGCTTCTCTCTGTATGCCAAACGTGGATTGTGTTTTATTTGCCAAATAGAAAATACAAACGTCCAAACTTTGACTGAATTGTTATATTTCTTTTTAAATAATGTATTATTCGGAACCTTTGCTTTTCTTTAGCCGCATTTTTTAGGAACGCACCTATATACGCTCGTATTCCCGTATCACATATTTTAATGTGCATGTTAATAGGATCAATTGCTGTCTAGATCATATATTACATAATTACATGACCAAAGAGAGTATAGTTTTCATCACGGACGTTCCCATATCGCTCACGGACGTTCGCCAGAAACAAGAATGTTGGCAGAATGATCTGATCTCATCAAAAAGAGTTTCTATTCTTCGTAAATGGCTTTAAAACAGGGTCATTATAGAAACAAACTTGAACATTGCAATAAACCTTTAAAAATGGTTTGGTTTTTACATGGACCTGGTCGTTATAACGAGTCCTATCATTGGTTTAAATTGATTTTAATGCTTATAGAACAACATGATGATAATACTTTATCTATTCATATTATATTTAAGCTAGAGACCATGTATACATCCTAGTCAGATATAAAAGTAGCATTTCCAAGTCGCCTGGTCCCTCTTTCTTACTATATTGTTTTTAATTACAATTTCACGGACGTTCGCATAAATTTCACGGACGTTCTCTGCCTGAACAGTCTTACAGAAATTGATGACAACATTTATTTGAATCTCCTCCAGACCAATATAAAACATATAAATTTATCAGTTGATATGATTTTAGCTATCTGAATTAATTATAATGACATGTCTGCTACTTAAATATCACACTTAGTGGACCTGTGGAAATCGTAACCCCTAATTTTACACCGGCTTTCCCCGGTTGGGCACTCTATAACAGAAATGCCACTATACTTCTGTAAATAAATGATTTTACAACATTTCTGCAAACATAAATAACATGTATAATCAAAATAAAGGCCATTTTCCAGTTACCAGAATACGGTTTCTCACATGAGTCTTAATGTCACGGACGTTCGTATTAATTTCACGGACGTTCTCGAATTGCCTATAGTGATACCCAAGTGTCCCATCTCGAGTCAATTAATTACAGAAATAAATGTAAGTGCCAACATAACGTAAGTGCAATTATATATGCCTATCACCCGTTTCAAACCTTGCCATAGATGTATTTTGACTTTGGGAGACCCATAATATATAAACTGTTATTTTGGTTTGTGTATGTTGTACATATATTTCGATTCAATTCGTATATGGTTTATTAATTGAAAATACATATATTTATCTATTCCAGCTATATGGCTGAATTGCTAATATGCATTTTCACAAAACATAAAACAAACTGAGGGTAACAAAAGCCATGAGCAAAGTAAATAATATACTCGTATAACTTATTTCTTAAATGAATACATATAGATTGCATTTTAGATCATACATGTATATGTTTTGTATAAAGAAATATTAGACATAGAAACCATATATTACGCTAAATATATACGCTAAACATATTATATGTGTTTATTATCGCATTTTATTATTATATTTAGAAAGAATATTTTAATTTAATGTAAAACCAAGCGCATAATTATTATATTAAAAACAATCATTTTAAAGCCTAACTGTTTAAATCTAATTTGCAGAGATTATAAATTGTTTTATAACATTAATATGTCAAAGTTAAATCTTTCAAATAATCACGTTGATAGTTAATTCCGATGTTTCCTGGCCCACATCTCGTTTCCCAATCGGTTAATGTTTCAATTAGAATTAAGAACAATGTTGACCTTGAATGGTTTATTATAAATATTGCGCGAGCTGAAAGTGTATAATATTATAATGATCGTAGCAAAAACAATATTTTTGATATATCAAGAAAGAACAAAACAGCCAATATTATATATTATTACGATGAAGTCATCAAAATAATGCATATATCTTACAATCTCTATTAAATGGAAGAAGTCCAACAAATCTAATCCCTTGCTATATATAATTTCAAACGATACCACATAATTTGGCACTATTAACAGATTGAAGCAGAGATTCTTTGAAAACCCATTCATACGTCATCATAATAATAAATGCGTTTGTCTCTAGATCTGCATACTTACGGGCTGGATATTGCAGCTTTGCACATCAGGCATAAATTACGATACAATTATGTATTTATTATCGTATTATCATTATTATCATTATTATTATTTTATTCATTTGTTTTTCTTTTTTGAGGGGGGGGGGGGGAGGGGTATGCATGTATTCGTTGCTTTTTCGTAATACAGTCAATATTGTAAAGCAAGTAGCTATCCTCTCGCAAGTAGCTGACGACCTTTGTGATGTACCTCTTCTTTTCAAACAACTGGCGTCATACAGCCATTTAGTTGGACTTAAATCCGACAGGCAGATGAGAAAACAGTCTCAAAGCCTGCAGCAGAGGAGGAGCCGACAGTCTCAAGTTTTGCAGAGGGTGGGGCAACAGTTTCCACTTAGACCTTCGGTTGAAATGTTGTTATTGCGCCATATACCCCCTTATTATCATTATGTTTTGAACAGCTTTCTTTCGCTTGTAGGCCTGCGACTGTGCACAATCATAATCTTGGGGTTTGCCTTCCTATAGTATAATGTCAACGCTGCACGGGTAGAAGTAAATATAATATCTAGGGGTATTACAAAACAGCTAAGCAAGGTGATCAAATGTAAAACGAACCTCCGTGATGGTGACTAAAAATCAACATATTCATGTGTGGTTGGCAGTGACCTGGGTCGAAAGGCACACACAAGGGGCACCTGCTGTCAAAAAATTGTGCCAGTACTTGAACTTTTACTAAGATTTTTGGGGCCATAAATGACGAACGAACGTCCGTGAGCACAATATTTCATAAGTTTGTTACAGTTAAATGACTTGCAGGAAATAAATCCATATGGGATATGAGAGACATAACAATGTACTAACAACATCAAACGGTATCAACTTGATGTGAGCGTTTAACATGGTAACATTATTAGAACAATTTTCAGAATCGAACGTCCGTGAACGAACGTCCGAGCGAACGTCCGTATCATAAATAGTTGTCAAAAGGCTTCGAAAATGCCTGATATAAGTTTTTGGTTAGCTGCTTGCCAAATAAAATTGCTGTACCGGTGTCTACGTGCAGATAAGCAGACTCAGATTCGTAACTGGGTCTACTCTTGCCGGACGTTCGTTTTCATCACGGACGTTCACGAAGATCAGTTTCGGCCCAAACCAAACATTGTATTTGATAGATAGTTTTCAAATAGGCAAAATACTGTGGCCCTACTGTGAGTTCATCAGACTGACCCCAGCAATTGATGACTAGGATGCACTTCGCTGAGCAGTGATGATACAAGACGACAGAACGTCCGTGACGAAATCCAGTATAATTTCATACAAAAAAATGTTACTCCGCGAGCAGGAGTAGTTAGCCAACAATTTTTGTAGAATGTGTTCAGTGGGTTCAACCCTTAGTTTTGGCAATAGTTTTTGTTTTGACAACTAAGTAGAATTCTGGTTGTATGAATTTTAATGTATGTTCACGGACGTTCACTTATTATGACCTTTCCTATTGAAATGTACCATGAGATCATATCAATGCCGCTATACCGCCAATTATTATGTGATACATGCTCAAGACATGTAAGATAGAAAATATAGACGTTAATGCCTTTAAAGTTGATTAATATTTTTTTTAGCAGGTTAAAAAAAATCATAATTTTGTGGAAAATGCCAATTTATGCTATTTTTTCACATTTGAGGTCCTGTGGCATGAAACCAAATGTTTGAAATGATATAAAACTATACATTTTTTGAAAGCCTTAATAATTCTCTTTAATATGAGACCCAAAACAGGTATATCAGAGTTAATGGTGAGACACAGCAAATGATAGAAGCGCTCAAGGTCTGGAAATGGCTAAAAGTGCACTTTTCAAAAATCTGACCCAATTTCGTAAAGAGGGTGGGAAATTCGTAACAATTACGAATTTTTCGTAACAGTTGGCAGCTATGCATTATGTGGATAGGGAGATTACCCCAGATACCCAGGTAGAAAAGTTCCTTCTCATAAGGGGAGAATACTGTTCATTATCTTGTTATACCTCAAATTCCTCGCCAGTTTCTCCCAGAACAGTCTATTCCCGTAGTCGTCTTCAGTCCACTCGAAGTATGGCTTATTTCTACTCAGGAATAACCTCGCCAAGTACGGCAACTGGTCGTCTGGGACCTCCTCTCTGAAGACCAGGACCACCTTCTCCAGTTGCACCTCGTTCATGTGCTCCACGGCCATCTGCATCTGCGTCCTGAAGTGGGCATCGTTGACTGCCGCCTTGCTCACGATCACGATGATCTTGAAGCTGTTCTCGATGACGTAGTCGATGGCGTCAAGACGAGTTCCCCCTAGTGGGAGGTCATCCTCACCACAGACCACTCTGTCTAGCAGAAAGTCTGGGAGGTGATCCTCAAATGCCGCAACGAATACCATCCGAGCCCACTCCTCATCAACATCCGGGAAGATCACATTGATGCCGTAGACGTAGTCAAGAGGCCCTCCCCCATCTTGCAGCTCGTCGTAACCAATGACCAGGAGCTTGACATGGAAGAATGCGAAGTTCATCCACCAGCGATGCCGGTATGCCACCACCACCAAAGCTATGAGGGCAACAGCCAACAAAGAACCAAATATGTAAGCAATGATGAAAGGACCACAGTAACGGTCGGGGACGAATTTGAGTACTGGTTTGCCAACAAATTGCTGAATGGATTTCGCTGAGCAATTCGTTTTGAGCGCATTATGCAGAGTAACATTGCTTTTGTGCAAATAATGCCTAAACCACACCAGGTCACACGTGCATGCAAGAGGGTTTCCCGACACATCGAGATCCCTGATTGTAAGAAAGGTGTTTTCTTTGAATCCTGTTATGATGTTATTGGCTAGATTAATGGAGTGTAGCTTCTCATTGTATGTGAAGAGATCGGGGTCAAGGACACCTTGAAGTTGGTTCTTTGCCAACATGAGTTTGTAGAGTGAAGGTAGGAGGCTCAAGTGTTCGGAAGTAAATAACTGGATGTTATTGTGCGCCAAGTTCAGCACCGTAAGAGATGACAAATTCCTGAAGACACCAGGTTGGAGAGTTGTTATTCCACATTTATGCAAAAAAAGAACCTTCAGTACATAGAGGCCATCAAAAGATCCTGGTATCATGCCATCTAAAGCATTTTCAGATATATCGAGGGTTGTAAGATTCAAAAGAGATGAAAAGACTGGAGTGCGTGTCCTAAAACTTTCTCTACTAATCTTCACATCCTTCAGTTTTAATACCCTAAGGGATTGCAGATTACGGAAGAGCCGCTCCAAACCTTGGAGTGAATTGTGCGACATATCAAGTCTTAACAAGCTCCCGGCGCCCCTGAAAGGATATTGAAAATTTGTCAAGCGATTTAGATGTAACATAACTAGGTTGGTGAGATTACCAAGACCTGCTAGCGTACTTGCCCCCCAATTAGCGATGGGGTTAGAAGAAAGTTTGAGAATGTTTAGATTGTCTAATCCTTGGAAACAACCCTTCTGCAAGAAAGTGAGGAAATTAAATGTTATGTCCAACATCTCCAATGACGGGGTATTCCATTGAACACTGATATCAAAGACACTAATCTGATTATATGACAAATCCAACAATTGTAACAGATCTACTCCTCTGAACTGCGATGGCCTTAGAACAGTGAACTTATTTCTCGATAATCGGAGTGTCTTCAGATTTGGTAGATGTCTGAATATTTCTGCTTGTACATTCTGGAGAAGGTTTTGACTCAAGTTTAAATGCTGCAGATTTGTTAGGCCACAAAATGAATCATTGAGCAGAGATCTGATCAGTGATTGTTTAAGGTCTAAAGAAATGAGCGTATCAAGTCCTACAAACACATTAGGAGGTAATGTTCCTATCCTGTTCTGAGAGAGCCTTAACTCACGCAGAGGGGGTATAATGTCACTTTCATTACTCGAAACATTAGCGAATCCGCGAATCGATTTAATTTGACATAAAATAAGAACAAGTGTGTCAAGAGAAGCCATACCATTTATTGAAGTCAAATTGAAGATTGAAAAACTATTGTGGCTCAAATCTAATCTTCTGACGAATCGCAGGTGATGAAATACTGAATCTTTTAAGACCTTCAAGTTGTTATAACTTAGGTCAAATGATCCTATATAACTAGTTGACAGAGGGAAGAAATCACTGGCATCGACACGAGAAATCCTGTTGCTATGTAGTAGGAGCTTGGATATGTTCGTGGAAAAAGTCCCTTTGAAATTCACTTCTTCAATGAGGTTTCTGTCAAGAAATATGATTCGTCCATGTTTGAACGAATTCAGAGCACCAAAAGGCAATGACCTGAATTTGTTGATCGACAAAATAATGGTTTGTAGGTTGTGATTCTTCAAGAAGACAGTATCCGGTAATGAAGCAAGCTCGTTGTGAATTAGCACTATCTTTTCTAAGGCTGGTAATCCACTGAAGGCATCCTCGTCAATATATCGTATGAAATTATTCATCAGCGACAAGACTTTCAGGTTAAGTAATCCAGGGAAAGAGCCTCGATCCAAGAAAGTAAAATTGTTGGCGTCCAAGCGAAGACTGGCAACGTCTTCGGGAAGGTCACATGGCGTCACCATCAACCCTCGGTCTGAGCAGTCAGCGTACAGCCCACTACTTGTTTGCTTAAACGTGCATGGGTCTGGAGAGGGTATGCAGGTTGTCAGGAAACTTGTTGTCGCTGCAAATGGTATCATGAAGACGAAAGGGATGAAGATGAAGAGGAATATCACTACCACGACTTGGCACAAACAAAACCTCCTTCGCGGGATGGACTCCATTTCAGCCCAAATATTCTTCTAACAGTGTTTTATTTATCTGTTCGTTCCTATATCTCGATTACATCGACGCCTACCTCTTAGCCAAAAGTAGAAGTCATTAGTGAATAATCATGTGAAACGTCTCCGTGGAGAGGCTTCACTGCATAAGCGCGAAAATAAAACTAATCTGCCTACTCAAGAACCACTACATGCAGATCTGACAATAATGAGACAAACAATTCTGAGGGCTGGGAATACAAAGCCAGTGGCGTAGCTACAGAGGAGGGGAATGTCCCCCCTCCCCCCAAAAAAGAAAATTAAATAAATACAAAATAAATTAATTAATAACAAATAAAGAAATTTAAAAAAAATAATAATAATAGATAGATACATTTTTTTTTTTTATTAAAAAAAAATAAAAATAAAGAAAAACAATAAATAAATAAATGAATAAATAAATAGATAGATAAATAAACAAATTAAATAAATAAAATAAAAAATCATAATTTGAGGAAAACAACACGATAAAAGGAGGGAAATGTGTTTAATTTTGTTATGTATTTATTTAGAAATACAAATGGATGGGATGGTACTTAAGCAGAAGCTGATTTTCATAACTCTATGTGTAAAAAAAATACATATTAGGTGTAGGGGTGTGCCCCATCAATCCTTGGCATGCCCCTCCCCCCACCCCCCCCCCCCACCCCTTCCCCCATTAAGTCGGACCATGCTACACCACTGTACAGAGTGATGAGTTCCAGAGTATACTATTTTTGATTTTTTTTCCTTATTCTCCTATTAAGAACATAGACAATGACATAGCAGAAAACGAACATCCAATCAGAATGCATTTCCTTTCTACTACAAACTTCTAACATCAACAACAACAAAGAATAAAATGGCTTTCAATGAGCCATTATAATATATACCATATAAATAACTTTGATTGGCAGGTATCAAAAGTGTAACACAAATGTGACTATAGGTTATTGGTTATAAAAACTACTTACAAGAGAAAGTTAATGAATGAAATTGTTAATGGACAAACACAAGAACTAAGGTTTCTTTGTAGCACTGAAGTTTCAATTGACTATTAAAACCAAGAGGTGTTTAGATTGCCATTGATGCAAATATTTGGGGTTCAAAAATATATAACAACATTAAAATTAAGGAGCATTTCCCCCTCTCATGAATAGAGTTGTTACTATACTCTTCTTTAAACCACTTTTTGATAATGCTAAACCGCAAAATCCAAAATCTCCCTGGAACCCCCATTAAAGGGGTATTCCGGGCCTGATAAAACCATTCGTTTGTTGAATATGCAGAATAAGAGGTATAATTGGTGAAAGTTTGATCAAAATCGGACATCATGTGGTAATGAGCGATCGTTTAAAAATTGCCGCCATATGTAACATCATTGACGAGCAACTCGCCATGGCTTTAGTACATGAACATACACTTATTTCTCATTTTCGTTGCTAACAAATTATTTTTCTCTTCTTGTTTTCATAGAAGAATATCGATGGGCCAACCTCCCTAGAATGTGTAAGCTCATAAATTTTCTTTGTTATTAAGAACATTTAAATGTTGTAAAAGTTCCATGTAGAAGTCAAAATTGCTGCAGCTCGCAAGTGACATCACGATCGATAGCAATTTCGAACGATACTAAAAATCATAGCAAAGTTCATCCTGTCACTAACTTTTTTAGTGCTCTACCTTTTTGGCTCAGATTTTCGATCACGATTTTACATATTCACTTCATTTTATAGCAAACATCACATTTTTGGGGTGGAATTCCCCTTTAAGGTTATTTTACCCAGTACCAGCTCTGTACTCGTTAAAGGAGAAAATCAAAGAAAACCCCTAAATATGACGATATTCATATCTACAGAAAGCTTATAAGCCATATAATGAGCTTGACTGACATTCAAACAATATAACGCGTCCATAAAAGCGAAATTAGGGTGAAAACATCACCCTATTCCCAGGGACAAATTCGCTCAATCGCTACACGAAACGGCCTTTAGCTGTGACGTAAGAACCGGGCTTGAAGCCCAGGCGGCTGCCGCGGTTGTATGTAGATAAGCGTATAACATACCAGGCTGGAAAGACAAGCTTCAACTTATGTGCTATTTTTCCCTTACCAAGAATAAATTATAATACTACATTGTTTGTAATTTGCTTCTCATTTATATTTTCATCATGATATTCCAACAAATGTATTGTTTGTGACAAAAAAAGTTGAAAAAAGGTGAACAAAGATGGGGAAACTATACGACTGTGTCGTGCAGTAGGCCTGCACAGATTTTTTACCAACATGTAGTTTCACTTTGACATATCAGACGGAGAATTTACCACTTCCATTATGGAAACAAACAGTTAATAATCATTATGAATCAAATGGAAAAAAAAAAAGGAAGAATAGTTATTACTTTAGTCGATCTATCATGACTAGTTTCATGGTTTAGCTTGAAAAGTCGAGTGAATTAGATTCGCGATCTCCTGTGTTGTTACGATTCATCCGCGATTTCTCTGAACATTGGCAGCCGCATTACCTATACGGCTGATAGCGCTGGCGGATTTACATTTCCTGCGCGCGCATCAAAACAAACGAGTGCACGTGTTAGCTAGCTAGCTTGCTCCTCCACGGATACTTCGAAGTCCATTAACAGGCTGTTTTGTTGAAATTCTTCATCCATGTTGAACTGTCAGATGTAATTCTAGAGCGAGATCGTGATCGTGTGGACTGTAGAAAGCTTCGAATATAGCGCATACTTTGGAACTACTTTTAGTTCAATAACATACACAATATGCATAGTATACGGCCGGGTATACGATCGTGCGCTTGCATGTATTCTCGATGGACGAAACTTTTACGAAACGAAACAAAACCAAAACAAAACGGTGAGAAATACACTATTCTACCAGTTATTGACATATTGAAATGGATAAGAAATATTATATATTGTTAATTAACAAAGGCAATTCTAGCTCGGAACATGATTCTACTAGGTAATTTTCTTTTGAAACACAGCTATAATAGATTTGTTTTTCATACTATCTCCGTGTACATATGAACAACAATTCGGCAAAATGGATTGAGTTGTAAACAGTTATTTTACGGAGATTGACACTTTTTCAATGCCAATAATGACATGAATATTGACATTAGGATATGTTTCAGGACATGAGAGGACAACTGTGTGTCAGATACTGATTATTCAGGCAATATTCAATCCTTTTGAGAGAGTAGAACTGCGTCCACTCTATGAACAATTGCGTGTAGATCGCCGTTTGAGCTAGAGCTGTCGGGAGCGCAAAGCCCGGCTCTTACGTCACGCACAGAGCCACTTTGCTGTGCCGATTTCATGGTAAAGGGGAGGGTCAATTCACTAAAATTTCATTTTCATAAAACGTGAAACTGAACACTTTCATGACTTGTTAACTGCACAAATTGCTTTAATAACTCATTCTATCATAAAATAAACCATAATAACTTGATTCTATTCCCTTTGAATTGCTACTTTAAATAGTTGTATTCAGGACTTCTCTCTTGGCAAACTTTCAGGTGATCCTGGCCCATTGTGCGTTTGGCTTCGCTCACTAAAGGGGGTATCCCACTGAGAGGCGAACGTTTTGCGAACGTTAGCGAATTATGCAAATTTGGGATTTCGCCCGAATTCTTTAAAGGTTGCAAAAAGTTCGTTAACGGTTGCAAAAAGTTCGTTAACGGTTGCAAACGGTCGCAAAAAAATTCGCAAACGGTTTTAATTGTCGCAAACAGTTTTTCTTGTCGCAAAGAAATTTTGGACATGTTTTCGCAAACGGTCGTTAAACGGTGTCGCTAACGTTCGCTAATGATTCGCTAATGCTAGCGATTACATGACCATATGGTTCCTCAATGCAATCGACCCATTGAGCGGCGAATGTTTTGCGAACGTTTGCGAATTTTGGATTCGCCAACTTTTCTGACAAATGTTGGCAAAAAGCAAGGTTGGCAGAGGCAAACCCTGCTTTTCGCTAACATTCGCTAAAATGTTGCAAATTGTCGCTAAATATCGCAAAAAAGTCGCTAAATGTCGCTTAATGGCAGAGGAAAAGTTGGCGAATCCCAAATTCGCTATATTCGCTAACGTTTTTTAGACGTTTGGATTTAGATATTTTTAGTGATGAAATGGAAAGTGTGTTTATTGAATTACGTAATAATGTGAAAAATGTTATAGTTGCTGTTGTATATCGACCTCCAGGTCAAAATCCGTTAAATTGTTTACTTCATCTTCAAGAATCTTTGAATAAGATAGTGGAAGAAAGAAAGGAATGTATTGTTATGGGCGATGTTAATGTTGATTTTTTGAAAAAGGATGAAAGTATGAATGTAATGGATTTTTTTAATAGCTTTGTTACTCTCTCATTTTTACCATATATTTATAAGCCGACTAGAATAACAAAAGATACTGCATCAACTTTAGATAATATATTTTATAATTATTCTGAAAATGTTTTAAAATGTGGCATAGTTATTACGGATGTGAGTGATCACTTAACACCATTCATTATTTTGAAATCAAATATGTTTGATTCCGAGCCCGATGATGAAATTCCTAAAGTTGATTTGAATGAAGAAAATATAAAACACTTTTGTAATGAGTTGAATAAAGTTAGATGGGAACGACTAAATTTAATTCATGATGTGAATGATAGGTATAATTATTTTTTAAAGTTATATAAAGAGGTTTATGATGAATGTTTTCCTGTTAAATTTGTTAAAAAGAAAAAGAAAGTAGAAAAGCCTTGGGTAACAAAAGAGGTAATACAATTGAGTAAACGTAAACACTTGTAAATAATTTAATTCGGGAAAATAAACGTGCATTCTATGATTCTAAATTTGATAATGTTCGTAATAATGTGAAAGCAACATGGAAACTAATAAACATGATTTTAAATAAGAAAACTTTGAAGCATGGTGTAAATGATATTGAAATTGGTGGTGAAAAAATTATGGATAAACAAAAAATTGTAAATACATTTAATTCTTATTTTAGTAAAATTGGACAAGAATTACAGCAAAGTATCAATACTAACATGTGTAATGATGAGTCAGTTAAATATGATCAATACTTAAAAGGAAATTTCATAAACTCACTGTTTTTATCCCCTGTTACAAATGCAGATATTATTGATGTGGTTATGAATTTTGATGTAAATAAAAGTCCTGGGTATGATGGAGTTCACCCTAAGGTACTGAAACAGTCGATTCATTTAATTGTTACACCTTTATGCAATATTATTAATTTGTCATTTGAAAATGGAATATTCCCTGATGCTCTCAAGATTGCGAAGGTGATTCCAGTTTTTAAAAAAGGCAATAAATCTCTTATGAATAATTATAGACCAATATCCGTTTTATCAGTTTTTAGTAAATTATTTGAAAAGATTTTATGTACTAAATTGACTAGTTTTATATGTAAAAATAACATTTTATATGAGAAACAGTTTGCTTTTAGAAAAGGTTATAGTACTTGCCATGCACTTCTCGATTTTACAGATAAAGTAGCAAATGCTTTTGAAAATAATGAATTTTTAATTGGTGTATTTTTAGACCTCTCTAAAGCGTTTGACTGTATTGATCATGATATTTTAATAAATAAATTATGTTTTTATGGAATAAGAGGAATTCCTCTTCTTTTAATGAAAAGTTATTTATCACACCGAAGGCAATTTGTTAGTATGGGTAAATGTTACTCAGAACATAGTTCTATTTTAACTGGGGTCCCACAAGGTTCAAATCTTGGACCACTCTTGTTTTTATTGTATATTAATGATTTGCCACTTGTCAGTAATATTTTATCTTTTATTTTATTTGCTGACGACACTACCTTGTTTGTATCCGGTAAAGATCCTGAACATGTGAATATTTTATTGAATAGTGAAATTGCAAAAATACATAAATGGTTTCTTGCTAATAAATTGTTGATTAACTTTGATAAAACAAACTATATAATTTTTAAAACTAAAAATAAATATGTGAATGAAGATGTTATTAAGATATGTATTAATGGTAAAGAAATAAAGCAAGTACACCAAGTAACCTTTTTAGGTATTATTATTGATCAAAACCTAACCTGGAAATACCATATAAATTGTATTTCCAATAAGATCTCTAGAGTAATTGGTGTTTTAAATAGACTTAAACTTATATTGCCATTACGTATACTTGTAAACTTGTATAATACTATGATTTTACCATATTTTAATTACTGTATAATTGTATGGGGCAATTGTGCAATGCATTTGATGCAAAAGATATTTTTATTACAAAAGAGAGCTGTCAGAGTTATAACAAATTCTTTTTATAGAGCACATACAGATAAATTATTTTTTAAATTGAAATTTTTAAAACTTCATGATTTATATGAGATAAGTGTTGCAGCTTTTATGTTCTCTTATGTATATGATAAAATTAAGTTGCCTGATTGTTTTAACGATTACTTTGTTTTGAATAGAAACATAAATGTATATACTACTAGAAATTCACACAAAATGTATATTCCATTCTTTCGTTATAGTTTTTCTAGAACTGTTATTAGATATAGAGGGTCAGTTATTTGGAATAATCTACCAGACTTTTTAAAAGAGTGTCCAACATTACCTAGTTTCAAGCGCAAATTTAAATGTAAACAATTATCAAGTTACAATTTATCTATATAATTTCATACAAAAACTTAATTTTGCCTGTCTGTATATATGTATGTGTGACTTTGTAGTTTGTAAATGTTAGTTGTATTATTGTGAACAACATTTTTATTCTTGTTTTATTTATGATATAATTAATGGTGTTGTAGAAAAAGGGGACCGGCCTAGACAGGCCAATGGCCTTTTCTGGTCCCTCACATCCCTGCAAAACCCATTACCTATATTTGATGTTGTTTGCTATTGTACAATATCTTTTATCATTGCATGTTGTAAATAGTTTGTATATTTATTTAATTGTATTTGATTGTAAAATGTGATTTTATGGATGTGAAATAAACTGAAACTGAAACTGAAACTGAAACGTTCGCAAACGTTCGCCTCTCAGTGGGATACCCCCTTTAAATTGAGCGAACTATTCAATAGTTAATTGTATTTCTGGATATTACAAATCCCAAAGCTTCCGGGGGCTTCGCCCCCTGGACCCCCAATAAGCTTTCTAATGTGTGTATCCCTTGACTTATTCTATTCAGGGTTCCATCAGGATGATTGCAATCGGCAGTATTTATCTATCAGGCTAAAATGCATCCATACTTGGACAATACTCTCTATATTTATATATAGACAACATCTTTTTATCTGGATATTACAAAATAGGCTGAGTCATGTCGGTAATTGTCGGAACCGGGTCCCGATAAACTTTTACCGGTCGGGAACCGGTATCCCGATAAATTTTTACCGTCGAAACTCGACCGGTAAAATCACGCAATCGTGCACGCATCGGCAAAAATGCACTGTTTGGGGCTTATATTGCTCTTTTTATATGCAAATAACATTATAAATACCGAGGCTTTTATGGATTTACATATCAATCTTTACGGGAAAATAGTTACAGACTATCTAGAATTAACTCAGTTTCGCATGAAAAGTACTTTTTTTCGAAGTAAATTGGACCTAGAAATCGATCGTTTGTTCACCATTGCCCATCGCAACACGGTTCACAGAAACTAAGCCCGCTAGTCGGGCGGGGGAAACATCACATGTACGATCGCTTGTGACTGTGAGCCACTGCCCTCAAAAAGTGGCTATAAATTAGCCTTTTCGCAATCAACACCATTTTGATATTCTACTTACATGATTTCATGGCGTTTGATGATAGCTGAACAGAAACAAAAATGAGCCCCAAAACAATGAAAACAATTAAGGTACGCAAAATATCGATAAAAAACGACTACATCGCTCCTATTCGCTCGTATACTTTGTGTGCAAGATACGGGTCTTTTTTTCTTACCCGAGATTCATCCGCGGCCGGTGGAACTATGTTAATACATCCGCCATAGGTTATAAGTTATAACGTATGGCGGATGTATTAACATAGTTCCACCGGCCGCGGATGAATCTCGGGTAAGAAAAAAAGACCCGTATCTTGCACACAAAGTATACGAGCGAATAGGAGCGATGTAGTCGTTTTTTATCGATATTTTGCGTAATTGTTTTCATTGTTTTGGGGCTCATTTTTGTTTCTGTTCAGCTATGAAACGCCATGAAATCATGTAAGTAGAAATACTAGAATATCAAAACATTTTAAAATGGTGCAAATTACCAAAAAACGTATTTTTAGCCACTTTTTGAA
>JBAMJV010000443.1:0-298932 GCA_037951105.1 Echinarachnius parma
GCAATGTTTCAATTTTCTGATTTGGGTATTTGTGAATTCTACAAAATCTCAGCTTAATATAATTTTGAAGAAAAACATTAATAAAAGATAGTCAGAAATCTAGCAATGAAATATACAGTGCGTTGACAAAGTCAACTATTTTCTATTTTTTTTTCAGCTTTAAATTTTGCAACTTTATATATGGTTTTTCACAGCAACAAGCTCAGATGTAAGTCTGTACTTGTGCTGTATGTAGATCATCACTAAAACAATGCTAGATACATGTACATGCACGCAGCAGAAATATTTTTTTTTTTCCTGGTTGACCCTATTACGCAAGTTCCCAGTCAATTATCGCAGTCAATCAATTAGCCTGATCACCACATCCAAATGTGCGTTGATGCGTAACGAGCGTTGTCATGGATATGATGAGAGTGTGAGTAGTTAGTGTTTATGCTATAAAATGTGAAAAAAGGGCTGTCAAATATTCATGTGCAAATACGTCAGCAGAGCGTATGGTATGCTTGTCTGACAATCATTCGTTGATAATATACGCACTGAACTGCGACCTAATTAATTTTAGGATAGATGCATATATATGTATGTGCATTATGAGGAATGATTTTATAACTTTAGGTGTAAAGTGACTATGACGTCACCCCAAAAGGGAGTCCTTTGTTGTAATTGATGTTGGATCTTATTACTACCGATCGATTCTGACTTACATTTGTACCATTGAAAAGCCTAAATATATCCATAAATAGGGGAACATTTGAAAAATCAAAACCTATTTAAATTCAGTTGCTACCATAAGCCAAACAACAAGTGAAAGCTACACGTTATTGGATCTTTCCCATGCTTGTTTTTTACCATATTTTTGTACTTCCTGGAGTTTTGTACTTTCTTCAGTAGATGTGAAAATAGGACGGATTTAACATTTTGTCCTCAGACAAATCAAAATACATGATTGTCTGGGGAGATGGGGAGGAGCGGGGGGGGGGGGGGGGTTGGTATCATGTCAACAATAAAAAATGAAATGATCCTCTAATACCGCTTTCAAGCTGCACTACTTTTCATCGGATGCATACGGACGCATCCGATGAAACGGGCACTGTGAATGTTACAGAGGAGAAATAGCCGATAGAATAGCCGATGAAAAGAAGAGAAAAAGGCGATTAAATTCTCCTGCTCAACAGCAGGAGAAATTCTCGTTCTATTGGTGTCACTCCGATGAAACGGGCACTATGAATTGGTTTGGGGGGAAAACAGGAGAAAATACCGATGAAAATGGTCAAAGGGTGTTATCTTGTGCGCGCCAATCCACGTAATCAGCTAGCAAGCGATTGCGCAATATTCTTCACTTCCGGCCGGTGCTTGCACACGGCGATTAAATTCCCTTGCAGTATGAAAGAGGGGAAGCAGCGATTTCACCGTTGTTTACATAAGGAAAATTCTATTGGTATTTTCATCGGTGAAGTGCAGCTTGAAAGCGGTAAAAGAAGCAACAAATAGTTAATTGAGTCATGACGGTTAATTCCGGTACTAGAAATCGAGTCTAGGCTTATGTCAACAATACGCAATAAATGTCCTCTTCTTGGAGTTGATATTATCATCTCAATCATAATTGTGATTTAGTCTTAGGCAATTTGAATACCTACGATACATGACATTGGCTTGTAATTAAGGCTAGACTGTGTGAAAATTATGCACAAAATCTCATTTCTTTAGGAGCAACAAATAAATACTTTGGTTACGACGACGAGGTTTATTTCCGAGTCTGGCATATGAAAGAGATTGTTCAATCTTGGTTCGTGTCAACAATACCCAGGAAATTTCCTTTTCACATTTCAACGACCTTGGGAATATAAATAAGCAACTCATAATCCATTCAATTCTTTTAGCGAGCTGACATTTTAAGTACGTGTTTCAACAGCCCTTTCCCTCGTTATAAATAACCCATGGCACTGCTCGTAATGGGTTCCTGTAGACTTTAACCCCTTGACTACGAGGAACCTGGCGGGCTATGTACAGAGTCTATAGGGATCTCAGAATCTCAAAAGGAATCGGTTAAATGTTTATTTGTTTTGTAGCCATTTATTCCTTAACCCAGAGAATTTTGTACAAAGTCTATGGGTATTTCAGAATCTCGAAGGGAATGGGTTAACCCATTTGAGGAATGGAAGCTCTTTATCTATATGTAATACAAGTGTTTGTGCATTACCAAGGTTAATATTCAACTACGAAAGAGGCAAGTTTAGCTCATGTGATTAATGTGAATCTATTAGGGGACATATGTGATTTATTTGAATCGTAGCATTAGGGGACACTTTCATTACACATCTAAATGAAAGGGTTCTTTATTCTACGGTATTATAAAAAGTAGGCAACCACAATTCGTGTAGACTATAATGCATTCATTTGAGCCAATATGCCTACTTGTCTCATTTTGTTACCCACGCCGATGAAATCGGCAGGGGGTTATGTAAAGGGTTCCGTATGTTTGTTTGTTTGTCTGTTTTTTTTTTTTTTTGTTTGTTTGTTTGTTTGTTTGTGTACAAGATAACTAGAGAACGGGTGAACGGATTTGCACCAAATTTTCAGGGAATGTTTGGATAGTGACATGGAAGAATCGATTAGATTTTGGTGATGATTGGTTGACCCCTGCAAATTCTGTGGAACCTTGAAGTTTGAGTATGTATTTAATGCACGTGTGTGCCTAAATAATATCTGCACGTTATAGGCGCGGTACGGTAACCTCGCTGAATCCAATCGAGCACCAACTAACAAGTTTAGTCCAGGTGTGCATCGCGATCGCGCGCACGGTACCATATGTTATGGTACGGTACTTTCGATTCCGGGTTAATTAATACGGAACGGAATTGAATTGCAACACGCTGATCTGAACTTTGAAGCGCCAAGAAATTGGTAAGTTTCCGAAAAATACATTTATTTATTTAATAATTATTATTGACCCGACACTAATGTGAAGATGAACAGATGTTCATTTTTACATATTGAATACATCTAGACTGGTTAGGATCAGGAAAATAGGGGAAAATGGATTGATTATACAAAAGTAAAACAGTGTGCAGTCTCATTGTCAATAATGTCATTAATGCACACATCCTGGCCCAATGACCAGAACAATGGTGATGATCCTCTCAAGTGGACAATTTACATGCAATTTAAACTTATACGCTTAAGATAAACATACAGTTCATACACTCGTTCTGTTCAACGGTTGATCACTATGTTTTTAGGATGCATCGGTAAGCAAAACAGGGTTGAGGCCGACGAAGGGGTAGAACAGGGCTAATGGGAGGCGTGGGTATGCTGACTTTGTCGGCCTTCTAGTTATAAATGTCTTCAAAAACATTTATGATCCATTCAATTCCATTTATGAAGGACCTTTTTGGTGCGTGTCTGAAACGTTTTATCTTTTATTGTAAGTAACATAATATAACTAAATTGATTACATGTCTAGTATTTGAGCTTGATAAAGACATGTTTTTGCACCATCATTGTCAATAATGTAAATGAAAGAGTAAATTTGACAAAATATAACTCATTGAATACTTTTATGAAGGGATATTTTCAATTTGTGTCTGTAGTTTTGTTCATTACAAGTATCTGACAGCTAAAATATATAATCGTTAAGAAATCCTAAATGAATTATGGATAAAGTGTTAATTTATTTAATACAGTCCTTTTAAATGTCCCTTAAATGTGTTATGGCTTCAGTTGTACTATTTATACAAATATTTTTATAAAAAGTGCATTATTACCTTTTAACCTGTTCAGGACTGGTCCTGACAATACTTTGGTCAAGGTATATGGAGAATGCATGTTATAGTCAAATCAAATCATCTTTAATAACAAGTTAATGGTGTAGCAATTTTCAACTATGATTGTAATTTTTGCTATAATTTTCAAATAATAATTCATTGCGAGGTTAATTAGAGATGCTTGACCTGTCGTACGTGTGTTACATGTACGTGTTTTTCCACCAACACTTTATTCATCAAAATTGTAAATAAGATCATATTAAAAGTGGCAAGATTAATTAAAGAGTGGGTCGGGCAATTTACACCCTTTCGTTAAATTGCATCCCCCTTATTAACCCATTGCCTGCAGGAACCTTGTTTACCAGTGTATTATCTCTATGAGAACTATCATAGCCAGAGGGGAATGGGTTACTCATGCATTGTAGGACTACTCATACATGTATGGCATGCCTTTAGTGTCAAACTTTGGTCCTAAATATATCCATTGATGTGAGTAAACAATTTTCTAATGTGTTTACAAATTGTGATAGGATGGATGTAGATTGAACCTTGTGCATTTCAGCATCATTCACAAAATGTTTTTTGTAAATTTCAGCCCAGTCCATTGTCCAGTTCCATAATTGGCATACCTAAGTAATTAATTTCATTAGTCGGCATTCCTATGTTGTGAAATTTCACATTCATACTTGTAATATTTCAGCCTTGAAGATTGGTTGTAAAGTCACAGAGCTGGCATACCTTTGTTATAAATGTTAGTGAGTCCATGTCTGCAAAGATTCTTATTAGGCAGTGTCACACACAGGCCAATTATCTAGATAATTTGAAGTAAGTCTGTCACCTGCCTGTCACATACATAGGTGAATTATCTAGATAACTATTATCTTGATAATTCACATATATAGGATAATTGTGTGTGACACCGGCTATTTTGTTTTATTTTGTAATGTCAAATTACAACAGATTTCTGATCTTTTTTTACTCACATTTTGACCATTCTACTGCAGTACAGTTCACCAACTGGTGTATTCCATACATATATTCCTATGACACTAAATGCATGCCATATACTGCATGTAATAAAAGCTCAGTGTGTACCCATAATGCCCCAGGGGAAAGTGGCTTTTGAGTTTGTCAAGGACAGGGGTAAAGAGGTTTCGAGAAACTTGAGACAAAATTAACATTTTCTGCAGGTTTGCTATTGGGTGTTGAAAGTCTAAAAAGTGGTGCGATATTTGATAAATCTCCTATGGGGAGCCCTAATTAAAATGATCCATCTTTCTCTCTATGTCATCAATCTCTTTCCATTATACATCTATAAAGAGAGTATTCAACTTCAAGTAACCTGAGAAAATTGACATTTTCTGCCGGTTTACCGGACGGTGTTGAAATTCTAAGATATCGTGATATAATGAACATGTATGTGATGAAATTGCTGAAGTAAGACTTAACTTTAAACTTTCTTTCCGTCTAGTCTTTTTTTCTCACCATTTATTCCACTTTCTGTCTTATATTTAAAATCTCTATGACACATTCAGAATAATGATTCAGTTAAACATAATATGTTATGGCCGCTGTAGACAGGTGATCTCTATAGACAGGTTCCATACATTGCTATCCTCTGCAGGGGATCACTCTTGGTGGTAACTGTAGGCAGGTTGGCCGCTCTAGACAGGTGGCCTCTATAGACAGGTTCCATACATTGCTATCCTCTGCAGGGGATCACTCTTGGTGGTAACTGTAGGCAGGTTGGCCGCTTTAGACAGGTGGCCTCTATAGACAGGTTCCATACATTGCTATCCTCTGCAGGGGATCACTCTTGGTGGTAACTGTAGGCAGGTTGGCCGCTTTAGACAGGTGGCCTCTATAGACAGGTTCCATACATTGCTATCCTCTGCAGGGGATCACTCTTGGTGGTAACTATAAGCAGGTTGGCCGCTTTAGACAGGTGGCCTCTATAGACAGGTTCCATACATTGCTTTTATCTGCAGGGAGTCACAATGGTGGTAACTATAGGCAGATTGGCTGCTATAGACAGGTGACCTCTATAGACAGGTTCCATACATTGCTTTTATCTGCAGGGAGTCACAATGGTGGTAACTATAGGCAGATTGGCTGCTATAGACAGGTGATCTCTATAGACAGGTTCCATAACATTGCTATCCTCTGCAGGGGGTCACATTGGTATTAACTATAAGCAGGTTGGCTGCTATAGACAGGTGGCCTCTATAGACAGGTTCCATAACATTGCTATCCTCTGCAGGGGATCACTCTTGGTGGTAACTGTAGGCAGGTTGGCTGCTATAGACAGGTGACCAGTAAGACACGTTTGGCTGTACATTACTCTAGCTCAGATCCCTTTACATAGATGAAATTTAACCCCTTGACTACGGGAACCGGGTGGGCTGTATACAAAGTCTATGGGGAATTTAGAAACTCAAAGGGAATGGGTAAAGAACAAAGTAAGATTATCCATCAGAAACTTAAGAAAGTTTGAACGTTCTCTTACTTCGTCGTGTAATAAGAGCTCAATATGTACCCATAATGCCCCCGGGAGGATTGGCTTTGTCGAGTTGTTGAGGACGGAGTGAGGAGATCGGTGAAACCTGAGAAAATTAACATTTTCAGCAGGTTTTCCCGACAGTGCTGAAATTCTGAGTAGTTTTGATATGTGATAAGGTTGGTGGTTGAAATTAACTGCCTTTCCTTTCTTTCTTACCTTTATTTGTTATAAATTCTCAAAAGAAACTTTTGAAAAAATAAATTGATTGCAGATTGCAGAACTTGAGCTTCTTGGTAGGGCAATATGTAATAGTGCTTCTATGGGAGTCTTAATTCAAATTAAATTTCCCTAACCAATTGATAATCATCACTTTCTTACTTGTATATAGATTCTAAGAGAATCTTCAACAAAGTTGAGTAAATAAAAGCTTGAACATACTTTTAACTCCCTGGTTGCAGCTCACATTTTTGCACCACATAATGCACTCAAATGAAATCCCTGTGTTAAACCATTTATTCAGTATTTGAATAACAGTTTTCAAGAAACTAAAACAAAATTGATTAGCAAATTTGTTTTCTTCTTCAGATGGTGATCAAAACCTAGGAAGTCTGCATCATTAAACCTATTCCCTACCAGATTTTGTAATCCCCATATAGTTGATTTAGGAACCACATACATGTTCCTGTAGGCAATGCATTAATCTGGTTCAGCAACTTGATATTGAGCTCTTAAATTGTGTGACAAAAAAAATATCACCTACTTGTTTATTCATACATTGCTTCAATATTAGAAATGATAATCATGGAGAAATTATCCAAATCTTGCAAAGGTTATTAACTATTTTCTATTTTCTCCTTGTCCTCCCTTCCCCAATCAAACCTATCTCTGCTCCTCCTAAATCTATTATTTGGGATGGATTCACCTGGCATCATCTGCTGCATGCCTGAATGAATCTCATAACGTTGGAAATGATGACAATCGATCGCTGGACTGCGCTATCTATATTGCATTGGATTTAATAGGTAAGTGAATACATGCTCCTATAAACAAAAACGGCGCGTAAAGGAAGCGATTCAAATTCGTTTGCATCCGGATAACATTAATAGAGACAACGGCATTGACATTTCGGAAGAATGGCTGCCAACCATCCGTCGCCACGCTCCCCCCGCTGCGACCGCATCAAGTGACCATGGTGGTTCTTGCCACGCGCTTCCCGCTAAGTCCGCATTTCCCCCGGCCGCTACGGGCGGTGATTGGCCAGCGGCACCGGCCAATGGCAGCGCGGTGTCCGCACCGAACGATACTGCACAGAAACCTCGCAGGTGGTATATAACACGCTCGCAGCGCAGCGCTCAGTCCACATTGCCAGATGAAGGCTAGCAGTTCGCAGCCGAAATGTCGCAATACACCAGTTTGCATACATCGTGAGACAACCGATCTATTCGTTCTTTTTTCATCTTAGCACCACGATGACTAACATCTTCCGTACCATATATATATTGTTTTGTATTTAAACAGGATAAAAGTTTCTTTATTTCTTTATGATCTAAGTGGTGATAAGAAATTAAATGGATCTAGAAACATTGTCCAGATCCATTTAACTTACTTAGAACTCTAGTTATTATATATCATACCTTGTTGTATTTGCATTAATTAGCAATAGAAAATGGAACAGATTCCTTTTCAAATTTCCCTTTTATTAAAAGGATATTTAGGATAAGTGTTCAGTTTTTGATTATCCATTGGAAAAGTATAACTGGGTACAAAGTCGGTGCTATTAGTAACGGAATATCACTTTGCATTTTTGCTCATTACTCGGCTACATAACGTCCATTGAATGTGAAATGTTTACTCATTACTAAGTGGACATAGCAGATCACAAAAATACAAATTTTTATCAACAATTCATCACTTTTTTCACATAACAACAATGTTACTAGATCCCTTTAATGATTGAAACATTGGGCATTGTGTGGGTCCTTATTTTAGGAACACCTCTATTCCCGGAAACAAAAATTTATGTGGTGTATGGTGAACTTCCTTTTCAAGTTATTATTTTACAGGTTCTTTATCATTCATTCAAAAATGTAATTATTGTTCATCAAGACACACATATAACGCAGGGCTCAACACTCGCACTGGCCCACTGGCCCGGGGCTAGTGAAATTGCACTTCGGGCCAGCAAAAATGTATAAAAGTCATATTTTGGTGGCCCGATCGGGCAAGCAGATTTTCAACCCGACATTGTCAAACTGAGAAAAATCTTATTTTCTTCCATGTTATGCTACATCTATAATCACAGGTTTTATCAGGAAAGAGTGATATTTTTAATAGTAAAAAGTTTACTCATGAAATAAAAATTTGGGGCTAGTAAATTTTTCTTTCGGCCACCAGAAAAGGGGAAGAAATTATTTCACTAGCCCGACTGGGCCACTGACAAAAAAGGTAAGTGTGGAGCCCTGTATAATGCCAATAGTAAACAGATAAGGAAGGCTAGAAATTGGCTATTGTAGACAAGTGACCTCCATAGAATCTATGTCAGACGAAAGAGACAAACTTATGTACAGAGCAGTGAAATAAAATTGCACATGGTCTAATAAAAGGACTATTGATTTCAGTCGTTAATTATCAGTGCTTGCATGGTCACATCTCATTAGCATTTGAAGATCTTAAATTGGCACCTCATAAAGCGCATGAGGGTTTGCTTTATCACACCACGTAAAATTGCAGGTCTATGCAGTCTGACATTAAAGGGATCTAGTAACTTTGTAGACAGGTGCAAAAACTGATAAAATGTTGATAAAAATGTGTATTTCTTTGTTCTGATATGTCCATTGAGTGATGTGTGAAAATTCCATGGTAAATAAATGTCATATGACCGAGTAATGAGTGGAAATGCAAATTCGTATTCCGTAACCTATTGCACTGACTCTGAACACAGTTATACTTAATATCCAGTAGATTATTATAATTATGAACACTTCAATGATAAATATCTTTTTAATGGAAGGGGAATTTGCAAAACCGTTGTGACCTGATCCACACTTCTATTGGTAATTTGCAAATACAATGAGATATGTGACAACCGCTAGAGTTCTAAGTAAATTTTGAGGATTTTGACAATGTTACTAATTCCCTTTAAATTGGCACCTCTTGAAGCAAATGAAGGTTTGCTTTTTCACACCACATGAAATTGCAGATGCAGCCTGACATTAATGTCCGCATGATTAAGGTTTATGATTACACATATTTCACAGAGGTGATTGATGCTTTTCTGTAAGTACTGCTTTGGATTAGGTTTCACGAACATTCCTGGATGGTTTAGTCTTAAAAGTTGTACTGTATACTGCTCATACGTAATTTTACAAGTGAAGTGTGATATTACTTAGTACTTTTTAACCCATTACCTACAGGAATCTTGTGCAGGGCCCTGTGTTAATTATATATGGGGATTGCACAATCTAGTAGGGAACAGGTTAACTTTGATACAAATATGTTCACTCACGAGTGCATTGCTGATTGGACACTGAAATTACTTCACTTAGAGAAAAACATAGTCGAGCAGTCAAATAAGGCCATGAAAAATAAATTGTTCGATTGGTGTAACCCGCCCGACCCTAAAACATACCGCCGACCCTAAAGGTTTTTTCCGATTTGTTTGTCTTCTTTTTTTTTCCAATTGCGATATGTGTTATGTGTGTGTGTTATTATGTGTGTTTTTGTGTAAAAAAATCATACTGTACCTACCCTAATTTTTGGTTGCCCGTTACTCCAATCCCCCCCAAAAAAATGTTGGCCTAAGATTATAAATTATAAGGGAAAGTTGATTTATTCTTCAACAGCGCGATAATCTAATTTGCACACAGGTCAGTTGTATGCTTACAAATTGAGGAAGTTAATTATCAAACACTTTATTGCATCTAATTAGCAATTTAATATATTTGATTTCCGCTTTTGTACATTTGACTCATCACACCACACAACCTGAAATGTTTCATGCAGAACCTTACATTCATGTCCTTTTGATTAAACACAAACAAAATCAAGTCTTTATAACCCATTGCTTACGGGAACCGGGCCCGGGGGGGGGGCACTCGAATTATTTTTTGACGGGGGTGTGCCGCACGGAAATCCGAAATAGGGGTCTTAAGAGCTGACTACAAGCACAAAATATAGGGTCTTTGGAGCTACACAAACCCTGAAACGGGAGTTAAGGGGACTAAGGAGCAGACTAAAACTACCAAATACGGGCAAAATACATGAACTTGGAGCTACCAAAGACCTACGGAAACCCTCAAATGGTGGTCAAGGAGCTGACTAGAAGAAGAATAATGGACTTGAGGCTACTTAACTACCTAGCCAAGTCATTCCGGGGGTCTATGGAGCGGCAATTTTTGAAAATCGGGTATCTTTAGAGCGGCAATCGGGTGTGAAAACGGGGTCCTTTTAAGCGGCACATACCCGTCTTACATTATACATGAGTGCCCCCCCCGGGGAACCGGGTGGGCTATGTTCAATGTCGATGGGAATTTTAGAATCTCGAAGGGAACGGGTTAAATTCCGCTTTTAATCGATGTAGCTGACCTTCTATTACTTTTGATTAGGTCTTAGAATGTGTTCAGATTAGGATTGGTCTTATGAAGACAATGGGTGGAATTCACAAAGGAGGTTTGTACAAACCATGGTCTACATCTATGGAATGCTGCTCGTATACAAGTAAATTGTAAATCAACGTTGTTAACAAGGAGTTAACAAGGAGTTTAAATTCTTTCTCCATCAGTTTACAAGTGGCATTCCATAGATGTAAACCATGGTCAAACCATGGTTTGCATGGGTGTAGTGACTTACGTAATACCTATTCAACTGGGGGAATGAATGAATAGATCATCCCCCCCCCCCAGTTGAATGGGTATCAATGACATGTCTACGCCTGTGATGGTTTGTACAAACCTCCTACAAACCTCCTTTGTGAATTCCACCCAATGTGTTTTGGCATAACAGTCAATTTCATTTGCAGACTCTCATTATTTGGCACTGAAGAGGTTGAACTGTTGGTAAACAAAATCATGCAATCATTATTATACATTACCATTAGTAGTAATATTATTATTATTATTATTATCATTAACATCATCATCATCATTATCATCGTCATCGTCATCGTCATCGTCATCGTCATCGTCATCGTCATCGTCATCGTCATCATCATCATTGTCATTGTATTTGTCATCATCATCATCATCATCATCATTATCACCATCACCATCATAAGTCTGCTTCTGTTTTTCACGGACATTTGCTCATGATAATTTCTAACGATCATGTGCCGTCAGTTTCTGAAAACCAAGAAAAAGAAACTAATACATCCAACTGATAAAAGAATTTGGTCCGTAGATTGCAGTGTGACTATCAATATTCCAGAAGTTAATTATCAGATTTACACTCGTCACATCTCATTTACTCGCACAAACGTCTTATAATTGCCGCTCCGTAACTCACTTGGAGATGTGCACGGTAAATTAGATCTTCTCCGATGCACGTATAACATTCATGTGCTCGTGATTAAACATGGATGGCGCTCGTAATTCGTCTTTTGATTAGGTCTGAAGGACGTGTTTGCAGAGTGTATTATGATAATTTGAAGTCCTGTTTTCTATGAAGGCGCAGTAGAAAGGCTGGAAGGGGGCTAGCTAGTATGCATGCACGCAGACCTCTAGATCAAAATTCAGCCTTAAAGGGATAGCTCCATTTTGGTTTGGAGGCTGCGCTTCGAGAAATATTTTTGTTGTGAGGTAATCAAAAAGTTATTGCAAAATTAGACCGAGTACATCATTTCAAAGACAGAATCAACTTGTTTGACCAAAATCGGTTCAGAAACAGCCGAAAATCCATCAATATATCTGATTGGTATAAATGTTGGGGACCAACTTTTATTCAATATCAATATTCAATATCCAGAAATTTCTGGATATATAGGCCCATAATTCTACATGATAAATTGACCCATTGACAATGAGATATTATAATTTCCACAGACTTAACCCGTTGCTTACAGGAACTGGATGGGCAATGTACAAAGTCTATGGGGATTTCAGAATCTCGAAGGGAACGGGTTAATTCAATGGTATACTAGGTTCCAGAAGTGAATGGGTTGAGTATATAATATATACCATATTATGGTCTTTGTAGCCAGAGGGGGGAAAAAGGAGGGTTATGTAAATTTAACACATTTGATTATAGCAATTACTATATTAATTATCATGTGCCCATGATAATTAGAGCATTTATGGCAACTGAGATGCTTGCATTTAGAGAAACACGACTATGTTACCATGGCAATAACATCACTGATGTTTTGTTTTTAAAGAGTAGTCACATCTCTGCCACTTGAATCCTTTTGACTCCGCTTTTAGAACTGTTGCCATGACAAACAAGCAGTTTACTACTGATTTATGCATTGCTTATATATGCCTTTCAAGTGACAGCTACAATTAGCATACAGTACTCTGCAAGAAGGCTTCTAGTCGGCAGGTTTTACTGCAATAAGGGCGCAACATGTATATGTTTGGACCACTTGAAGTCACTTGACTGCTTTTAGAATTGATTTGCTAAAAACCAACAGTTTGCTAGTGATGTATACATTGCGTAAATGTCCAATGCAAGTGTAAAGTGTTGGCTCTTAATGTTCTGCAAGAAAACTTCTAGTCGGCAGGTTTTACTGCAATAAGGGCGCAACATGTATATGTTTGGACCACTTGAAGTCACTTGACTTCTTTTAGAACCCGTTTGCTAAAAATGTAACAGTTTGTTACTGATTTATGCCTTGCTTAAATATCTAATGCAAGTGATCGTGCGTTTTGCTTTTTAGTTTTCTGTAAAGAAGGCTCATAGTTGGCTTATTTCACTGCAATAAAGGCATAAGAGGTTTATGTCTGGACCACCTAAAGTCACTGAACTGCTTTTAGTACATGGTTTCTATAAAAACCAACAGTTTGCTATTGATTTATGTCCAATGCAAGTGGAAAGTGTTGGTCTTTAATTTTCTGCCAGAAGACTTCTAGTTGGCTGATTTCACTGCAATAAGGTCATAATAGGTTTATCTTTGGAACACTTGAAATCACTCCACTGCTTTTAGAACTGTTTCCATAACACCAACAGTTCACTACAGATTTGTGTATCCCATATAACCGCTGATTTAAAGTTACTATTTATAGGGGGATTGCAAAATCTCTTTCCTCTTTTGTGTGTGTGTGTGTGTGGGGGGGGGGGGGGGGGTGGGGATGGGGAGGGGTGTAACTTTCTTCTTCTGGCCTGGTAGCTCCCTCCTTTTTTCAATGCCTCAGCAAGCTTTCAAATCTTATCTAGATGTATTAGCCCATTGCTGACATGAACCTGGTGGGTCCTGTATTATAACTCTATGAATACTAGCAAATCTAGCTTTCTCTCTTTTTGTCAAATTGATCCCTATGGCCTGAATGCCCCCTCCCGCTCCTCGATGCCACGATAAGCCTCCAATTCTTATCTATTAAGGTCCTGAAGTAGGATCGCCCTGGGCAACACTTAACTTTAACCGCTGGATCGTGAAAAAGCGTCGCCATTGCGGAAGTTATAATCCAGCAGGAATATTAGACTTTATATTTCACTTTGAATTGTAACTAGCTCTCTAGATGTTCAAGATTTTTTAATTGGATAGTGTACCCAGTTAACCCACATTCTACATAGACCCCATTTTTATGCTGCCATGTTTTCTGTCAGTAGTGCATGAAACATCATTCGATTGGCACCAACATAAGCGAATGATGTAACCTCTGACCTAGCAGATTCAACAACAGTGGGTACATTATGATAATGCATGCTCAGATGACGTTTTGTGCGGTACCGTTGGACAATATGGCAGCCTCCAGTGCGGAGTCAAAACAGTTGATAGTGGTTTTAAAAACATTGCTTATTTCCATTATTATAATAGTGATTCCCAAGATGAAATATACAACTAGAAGTGACAGCAATTATACACTTATCATGGCAGTGAGCAACAATTGCAGCAAGCAAAAACTGCAGCATTTTGTTTCCCTTTACGGCCCGGTCAGATATCAACGGATATTGGAAACGTATGCCCCACGAATAGACAATTTGCGAAATTAAATAATCCGGTGATGAAAGTCGTCTCCATTGCTTCATGTACAAAACATAGAACAACGTACATCACTGGACAAGGAACGGACAAGAAACGTATAGAACGGATGGAAAATTTAGCTCTCCGTTTGACATCCGTTTGCGCAGTCCGTTGATACGTGAACGGGCTATTAATTGTAACTTCAATGACTCGCCCTGTAGGTACATGAATGAATTGCCATGTAGGGAGAAAAGGGAAGGCAATACAGGTGGCTGCATTCATCATTTAAACCATTCAGCATCGATATCCTATAAAATAGAAATGGCAGTGCTAGTATAGGAACATGTATGTACTGAATGTGCAGCTTTACTCTCCCCGTAGGTACATACATGCACTTTATATGAGTACATTAATGAATCGCTAACGGGGAGAAGAAAAAAAAGGGCGAAAAGGAAAGGAAATACAGGTGGTTGCATTCATCATTTAAACCAGTTAGCATGAAATCATATGAAATATAAATAGAAATGGCAGTAATAACATAACAACTATGTACTGAATGTGCAGCTTAAATCTCCTCGTAGGTACATACATGTAAACTACATTGTACATAAGTACATGAATGAATTGCTGACGGGAACGAAAGAAAAGGGCACAATGCGGTAGGGGGTGCGCAGGTGGTTGCATTTATAAAAAGAAAATAAAGGTTATTGAAGATTGATTATGGTGAATATTCTACTTCACTGCATTCTAAATCACAAGCATTAGTCTCTGCCCCTCCCTCCCTACCTCCCTCCCTCCCTCCCTCCCTCCCTCACTGCCTCTCCATCTCTTCTTCTCTTCTTTCTCATTGTCTCTTTTATTTTCTCATATTGTGGAATTAATGTGTTCAAAATTTCTTTAAAATGTTCAATTCATTCTAGCTGTTCCTTTTATAGCAATACAACCCACCCGGTTCCCGTAATAAAAGGGTCAAAATATACAATGAACCGGTGGAGGTGTTTTACTTTTTATGTAATATGCAGTAAATTTAACCCGTTCACCACTGATTGATCGAGCTGTAACATGAATTTTTCATAGACCTTAGGCCGAGTATTTCCACGACTAATTTCAGCACCATAACAAGGAAAGGGTAATGTCAGAATTATGCATCGATCGATCTTTCTGTAAATGCACATTTTCCTTTATTCTTGATATGTATATTTGTATTTGTGTTGTGCATGTGCATTTTCCTGTCTGTCTGGCTGTATTAATTTTAGTATGTTGGTTTACGCGTTTGTGCGATTCTTAACCTGTTCAGGACTGATCGATTTTGCCATAACATGTATTCACCATATACCCCAGCCCGAGCATTTTCCGGACCAGTCCTGAATGGGTTCATTTTTTTTATCAAGGTGCCTCTGGAAATTACGCTCAATCCAGACACAATTTCTTTCGCAAGAATGGATGTCTTTTGAAAGAAATGCCATCTGAAATCTGCGACCTTCGTCTGAAGGAAATTCTATTGATCTCAGGGGTACGCTGTATTTAACCAATCAAATAAACAATTATGAAGTTATGATGATCAATTATGTAAAGGTCATTGGATGCTTAAGCCTATATGTACCTTATTGAATGCTATTTTTATTATTATTTTTACAATCAAATATAAAAATCAAAAGATTAATTGTTACAAATACTGCTGAAGACTGCTTTTGTTCAACTTACAAATTGCCTGTGTACATATAATTAGAGTCGATGTAGAGGCCTGAGCTTTGATCTTAGCTGGAGTGTTTGGATTTTTAACTATCCACTCAAAAGTTATTACTGTGCACAAAGTCAGTGCAATGAGTTAGTTAATATCACTTTGCATTTTCCCTCGCTACTTGGCCATTAACGTGAAATGTTTGCACACTACTTAGTGGACATATCAGATCACAAAATTACACATTATATCAACCATTCGTCGTTGTTTGCACATTGTCAACAAATTTATGAGATTCCATTAATAAAATCATAACAAAAGCCTTGTCGACTGAGATAGCAGATTGTTTAAAATGTTGAAATTTAAGCTCTTCCTTTATAATTGCCATGAGAAGGCTACGGAATAGACACATTTTTATTGCATTTCACCTACATGTACATTGCATTATGTGGCTTTAACAATAAGGCTTTATGTGTAGCTGTGACTTGGTCATTTTGCTAAAGAGTCGCAGGACTGTCACGCACCCACGCATGATTCCATCCGGAGTGAAACTGAAAGTGATATACGCATATTCAGCACCTTGAACATTCACAGAGGCTCGTGTCAAGATGCTCTTTCTTATTTCGTCTTTTGTTTTATCTTCGACATCTCAACTGCAGATGCATGTCTCATTTCGTTCCTTTCAGCCTTCATTCTCTGGATATCGAGACTTGTCCCTCGACAATTCTGAAAGAAGATTCACGCATCATTTTGACTTTTAATTAAAAGCCTTGAAAGTGAAAGTATAATTCTAAATTGCAATCGCTTGTTGTTATGTTGATTTATTTATCTTGTGTAATGTTTTTATTTACATTTGAATTATGTTTTCCGCTCTTATTTTCACTCCAATTCGAGCATACGTCCTCAACCATCCATGCTTAATTCCCTGTAAAAGAGGCATTGCAAAAGGTGTTTGTGTTTTTTAACACTTTTATTAAGTTTTCTCCCCTTTTTTCACCCCGATTGAAGTATATGTATATATCATTACTATCGATTGTCAGCTACCTAGTACCTACATGTATATATGTCACCAGAGAGATTTCCCTAGGCGACCCTGAAATAAAATCTATGCATAATTGCCTGTTGAAGTGTCAATCTGTATTGCAAAAGGTGTTTGTTTTCATATGCATTTTTATGATGTTCCCCCCCCCCCCCCCCCCCCGTTTATTTTCACCCCAAAATCATAAGTCCTATATCATTACTATTTATTGTATATTACCTATATCTGTCACCAAAGAGATTTCCTTTCAATAGTAAGATCCATGCAAAACATCCTGTGAAAGAGACATTGTGCATTGCAAATGTGTTTTTTTATTTAGATTTTTATTACGATTTCTCTCCTTATGTTCACTAAAGTAATGCACTGGTAGCATACATCCTATATCATTACTAGCAATTGTCAGTTAAAGGGTACCACCATCCCAAAATAATATTCTTATAAATGAAAGGTAACATCTTTAGAATTCCATTCCATCAACAAGTTCACCAAAATATGTTTCCAGAAAAAAATATATAATCGGAAAACGCATCACCAAAAGCACGGTCTGAATGTACGAGACTAATTTGTGCAGAGCGAACGAATCGCCAGGGATTCCATTGTCTCCAAACGTACGCGTGAATAGCATTGGCGCACTCGCAAACCAGGAACCAGGAAATAGTAGTGGTTCCGTAAGTGGTGTAAATTAATTGCTTTGTTTATGAATTACACAAACCTTTGCAAAATGTTGTGTATCTATTTGATATCACAAAACGGTACCAAAACATATAATTATGTGTTGTTCTTTGCCTGGTAGTCCCCTTTAACCATATATGTCACTAGAAAGAGATTTGCCTCGTCAATTCTGAAAGAAGATCTATGCATAATTCTGACATTGCCCTTACCTTGTTAAGGTGCTGAAATTAAACATACTGTGTCCATTTACAAATAAACCGAAATATGATTCCTGTCAAGATATCCATTATTTCTTTTCCCATTTATACATTTTTTATCTCAATTCCACCCCATCTCCATTTGTCCTGTATCATTACATTCCTGTCAGATTAGCATAAAATTGCCCCTCTCTTCGTGGCTAGAGAGTTTGATTTCCCGTGAGAATTCAGAAGAAATATCCCAATTATCCATGCATAAGTTTGACAATTATAGCATTCCTGGGTTCTGATTGTAAAAGTGACGTTCTATATACTGACCCATATTGCCTACAGGAACCTGGTGGGCCCTGTATTAACTTATAGGGGAGTAGAAAATCTAGAAGGGAACAGGTTAACTTCTTTAAAGCAATTAAAAAAAAAATTGTTTGGTCTTCAGGTTTTTCATTTTGATTCCCTCCCATCTACATGATGTGTTTCATTTCTTTCATCTCCCTGATATCCCTCTTAATGGGATTCAGAACAGAGCTGTCTGTCTGCGCTTAAAGAGATATCTGTTTCACAACAGCTAGTGGCATAGCGAGGTCGGAATGATTGGGGACACACTCAAATTATTGGGAAGATGCCCCCCATGGCCACCCCCCCCCCCCTGGAGCTACCCCACTGCTTGACAACCCTGCAATGAGATCCATGCATAATAAGTTTTATCATAAGACCTCCCTTGATGTTACATACTATTACTAGACCGCATGTGGAGGTAATGACACACGTATTATAATATAAGTATTGCCCCATTGCCTACAGGAGCCTGTTGGTCCCCGTATTTACCTCTACAGGGATAAAAGTATTTTGTAGTTACAACAGGTTAAATGGTAGTAATAGATTACAAATTCCATCCTCGATCCCAAAATGGGTTTTATTAGGCAACAAAATCTGTGTTTTATGCAAAGCATGTTCCACACTTTTAGTTATCTGTCTGTTTGTGGCTAGATGGTTTAAGTTAGAACATGAAATCAGATGTACACTAGCAGAACAAAATTTTAAATGAAAAGAGATAGTACAAAATGCAGAAGACCGCCTTCGTGAGCATTAAGCTTAAAATCGATGGCTGCCTGCTGGCCTAGTCCCATTAGTCCGTTTCTCTCTGTTTCCTTTCCGTTTGACATCCGGAAGGTACTAGCAGGAAACAAAATGATGCGACCAAGTTTGGAATGGACTAGTAGGATACTTTTAATCCGGCTCCATTTGGAAAGAAACGAAACAGGTTACAGGTGGTTTTGTATTCTAAAGGTGAAGTTAGTTTGAATTTTGAAGAAAAATTAGAAAGAAACAGTATAAAGCATTACATGTAACCCCTTCAAGACTGGTCCCAAAAATACTCGGGCAGGGGTCTATGAAGAATATTTGTTATAGCAAAATCAGTCAGTCCTGAACGGGTTAAAACGAATACTCTAAGTTGCATTTCAACTTGCAAATTTGACATTGAATGGCTAGACGATTGTCTTCCTGGATAAAAGGTATTTATGTGACAGATGGTCTTGAGTTCTTGAGGAAAATGTAGATTTACATTTGAAATTCATTCATTTACAGAGAAACAGAATATGTTGAATTTTGCTGCGGAAATGTTTTTATTTTATGAAGTTAAATGAAAATACAATTTAAAATAATTTATGGAGAAAACAGAATATGTTGAATTTTGCTGCGGAAATGTTTTTTTTTATGAAGGTAAATGTAGATGTACATTTTAAATTCATTTACAGAGAAACAGAATAAGTTGAATTTTGCTGCAGACATGTTTTGATTTTATGATGGTAAAGGAAGATTCAAAGTCTAGGAACGTGTACAGAGAAACATTATATGTTGCTTTATTTTAGAGAATGTGACATTGATACTTGCAAATTTAAATTCAGTTTTGAAATACAGTGGTATGTATTTTAGAATTTACAGTTAAAAGACACAGAATAAATGTTTGCTGATAAGGTTTTTTTTATGAAGATCAATGTAGATTTACATTTTGAATACATTTACATGTAACAGTAATGCTAGCAAAAATTTAAACTAAGTTTTGAAATACATTGGAATGTACATGTGCAAGTGGATTGTCACTCCAAAGGAGACAAAATATATTATTATTATTGAAAGGTTTTCATTTCCTTTTATTCAAAATGGATCCATTTTAAATGTGTTTTTACAAAAACAGAATAATTTCTTTTACTTAAAAACAGATGCATTTTAAATATGTTTACAATTTTCTTTATGGTAAAAATAGATTGGATTTTAGATACCGGTAAAATGTATTGTAATTATAGGAATTCCATTGAAATGTGAAAATTCAATGCATTATTGAAACATTTTAATTCATGCTGGTATAATATTATACTGGCTCTGAAATGAGAGAGGATATAGTTTATAATGACAGGTGGTCTCATTGTATGATTGAAGGTTGATTTTACATTTTCAATTCAATTTAGGGAAATTTCCCCCCTAATGCATCAATGGAAAGGAAGTGTTTTATACTGGCGTACTGACTCAAGAAATAAGATAGCATAGAGTGTATAATGACAGGTGATTTTATGTCTTAATTGAATGTTAATTTTACATTTCCAATTCAATTTAGGGGGGATTTTGATTCTAGAAATAAGAAAGAATAGAGTTTATAATAAAGGGTGGTTTTATTGTATGATTGAAGGTTGATTTTACAGTTACAATTCAATTTAGGGAAAATCCCCCCTAATGCATCAATGGAAAGGAAGTGTTTCATATACTGGCGTACTGACTCTGAAAATAAGTTAGAATAGAGTTTATGATGGCAGGTGGTTTTGTTTTATAATTGAAGGTCAATTTAAAATGTTCCATTCAATTTAGGGGAGAAACAGACCATTGGTTAGACAAATGTGAATGTATTTACATATCAAATTAATTAGAGAGACACAATTTATCGCACTTCAATGTCACACATAGAGCTGTAGTGTATAAGATGTTTATTTAGCTTAATTTGATATCTTTGTGGCCATCACACCCCCACAATTGCAAAACTTGCAATTGTCTGACACTTTTCTGATTTCAATTTCATTTATTAATTTAAACTAAAAAACAATACATAGATATATACACAAATTAGGATTCACAGTATAAATCAAAATGAAAATAGGAAACTACAAAGAAAGCCAAATGGCCTTGTGGAGGCGTAGTTCCCCGAACAGTGTTAAAGTGATAACAAAACAAAATAAAAAATAAAAAGACACATACTGTACATGACAAAATGACAAAATATGACAGGGGCATCGTGCATGGCAAGAATAACAATTCTAGTAATCATTACAAAATCATGAATTTGAGAATGTATACCTAACATAGTATAATGAATATAATTATTGGTTATAAAATCAGTGGTATTTAGATATAAGATGCTGCTTCAAGTTTCTTATAAATAATGTCAATGACTTGCATGAAGAAAACCACCAGGTTCAATTATTAGTTTTAACTAAACAACGGAAGTGTAAGAGACTATTCTTTAGTCTTCACAACAACAAAAATGCAGCTTTACTGTATTAATTATCTATTTTGTGAAGGTTTCATTTAAATTTGCAAACTGTGTGAATTCCTCAATGTGAACATTTATGAAGATTTGGACAAGGAATTCTATTTTGACTGTTCATGAAAAAAGAACATGATTTCTTCAAAATAAATCTTTCTAATTTTAAAAGAAGATATTTCAATTTCATTCATTTAGCATTTGAAACAGACTGAGAAGAAATTTACCACATTTCAATACACATTAACAATTTGCATTTCTTTTCAATCATATATGATTTATTGTGTTTTATGTCAGTGTTTCAAATTAATAATAATGTTTACATTAAACATCCCTGTTCCCATTGAGTTTCTGAAATCCCCATAGCTCACCAGGTACCCTTAGGCAAGGAGTTAATGAAACAAACTAATGTCTCTTTTGATTCGAACACAACTTACATTTTGTTGTGAAGGTCACAACATTGCAGTACTTTACAATTTAGCAAATGTGTTGTAATATTACTTTATTAACACATTAATGATACAATACCCATGTAAATAACCAATTGTAACTTTTCAAAAATGTATTAAAGGGGTAGTTTAGTTTTGGTAGAGAGGGCGCTGCACATCACAATTTTTTTGTGAGGTAATGAAAAACTGAGTGTTGAATTTGAGAGAACATGCAATTTTAATGGCAGAATAAACTTTATTTGGTCAAAATCGACTCAGAAACGGCTGAAATATCAATAAATATATCGGATCTTATAATTATTTGGGGCCCAAATAATTAGATGATTTTTTCAAAAAATTAAAAAAATGCTTGCACTTTTTCAAAAATTTTCAAAAGCGTTTTTTAAATAATTGTTGATGATCTCTCTATTTAATCATTATTTTAATAAAACATCACACGCATAATTTTGTATAAAAAATGGTTGAACACAATGCCTTTTTTAGAATGCGCCCTCTTGTGTTTTAATGGCTCTTTTCGAACGATAACAGGCTTTTTATTTAGTCGTTTGTAATTTTGTATACCTTTCGAGCATGGTGGAGTTATAACTATTAGTTTATAATGTTACTGTCCAGGTTTGGTTACTAAAGTTCAGCCCTACCAAAACTGTACTACCCCTTTAAACAAAACATCAAATTGCCATCAATTATTGTCAGTTACACGTATGTGTTTTTAATTTACACGTTCATGTTTTTAGTTTACACGTTCATGTTTTTTAATTTTGTGTTTATAGTTTTTAATTTACACGTATGTGTTTTAATAATGATTTTAAAATGATCAAGGTTTTATATTTGCAATCCTGGAAAGTGCCAGACAAATAAGACCGTAGAGCAACTATGCAAGTACATATTATCTCATTATAAGGTGAGGGGTGAACAGACATTTGCAACCTATCCTGTAATCACATTAGTATTTCAATTGTATTGTGGAGGTGTTGTGGCAATTGGATATGAACTTGACTTATAATCACAATTATTTTTGTTACTTGTGCTGGGCACACATCAAATATCTCTATTTCTGGTGTTAACCTATTACCTACGGGAACCTGGTGGGTACTGTATAAAAAGGGATCTAGTAACATTGTCCATGTCCACAAAACTTAATTAGAATTCTAGTGGTTCTATCACACCTTGTTGTATTCGAATTTCCCTTTCATTAGAAAGATATTTATGATTTCAATTTCAATTCAATTTCAATTTCAATTTATTCTTGCTTCCAACAAAACATTACAAATGAATAATGATAATTTGCACAAAATAGGGGTATACACATTGGAAACAAGAGGGGTCCACTACAAATTATTGAAGAGTAGGATTTTAAACTATCCACTGGATAGTCATAACTGTGTACAAAGTCAGTGCAATGAGTTAGCAAATATTACTTTGCATGTTTTGCTTATTACTCTGCCATATAACATCCATTTCAAATGAGATTATCACACAATACTTAGAGGACATATAAGATCATAAAACTATACATTATATCAAACATTCATCACTTTCTGCATATGCAAACAAAGTGACTATAGATCCCTTTAACTCTTTTGGGATTGGGAAATCTAGTAGGGAACAGGTTAACCCATTGGATACTAGGGAACCTGGTGGGCCCTGTATTAAATGTACAGGGATTGCAAGATCTAGTAGGGAACAGGTTAACCTATTGCTACCTGGGGGATTGCAAAATATAATAGGGAACATGTTAATACAGCATGTGAATGGATTGGTAATGAATGCAACATAATCACCAAGCAGGAACTACTTTGTGTCTCTATAGATACAGTACAGGACATGTAGTTTTGGAATAATACAGCAGAGGGGAAAAATAGTTATTTGTTAGCTAGCACATTAACCCATCTAGACTGTCTGACTTTCAGTATAACATGCATTCCCCATAGACCCCACCCAGAGTATTTTGGAAACCAGTCCTGAATGGGTTAAGTACTTCTTTGCTTCTCTCATCCCGAGAGTTTCCGTTGCCATGGTAACACATCCTCTAATGTTATTGATGCGGAGCATATATCTTCCCAGCTGCATCTTTTAAAAGCATTTTTTGTTTGTCGCAGAAGAAAGGAATAAGCCATTAAAGGGTAGCATTTCAACCCCTAAGGGGTATCTTGCTAGAGATTGTAGTCTTACGTTTGGGTTCACATTAAGATGTTTTAACCCGTTCAAGCCCCCGTAACATAAAGATTCACCATTAATCTTACTATCGATCAATTGATTGTATGATTGATTAATTGATCGTATGATTGATTAATTGATCGTACCATTAAAAGTGAATCCTTATGCTAAGGGGCCCAGGACTGATTGAATTTGCTATAACATGTATTCTCTATAGACCCAAGCCGGAATATTTTGGGACCAGTCCCAAATGGCCGGTGGGTTAATTAAAATTGATAGATACGCAATGTTTCAATCCTCTGTTAATCTGTTGAAGTCTTATCTTTTATTTCAGTCCATGCTTTCAAATAATATTCTGTTGAAAGCACATGGAGTAGCATAGAGCTGAGTTTTATCTCGCAAATATAGTCAGTTGTTTGCTTTTGTTCACACTAAAATATTTTAATGAATTTTGACATTTCATCTTTTGGTGAATGTTATCTTTTAGTTCAGTCCATCGTGGAAGACTGTTATTATTTGTTTCAGCCCATGCCTTGATTTTAAATTCTTGAAAGCATTGACAGACAAAATGCTCTGATTCCCACTTTTGGAACGCGTGCTTATCACAGAAGAGGGTATTAAAAACCATTAAGGGGTAGCGTTTCAACCCCCTTAGGGGTATAGCTTGCTCGTAATAGTGGTGGTTTGTTTTTGTTCACATTTAGATACTTGGATGAAATATGACGCTTCAACTCGTTTTATTTCAGTCCATGCTTTCAGTTTATATTCTGTTTATTTTACATAAAGCAAATTTAGCACTGAAGAGAGAACTAATAGGCCTGTAAGGGTATATGGCACCCTTTAGTGAGGGGTACTTTGCTAATGATGACAGTTGCTTTCACATTAAGATAATTTGATGAAACTTGATGTTTTAAATCCCTTATTATACAAATAGTGCATGGTTTGGAGTTGAATATACCAGAATAGACAACGATACATTTTTAGCTCATCTGGCCCGAAGGGCCCGATGAGCTTATGCCATGGCGTGGCGTCCGTCGTCCGTCCGTCCGTCCTTCCGTCCGTCCTTCCGTCCGTCCGTCCGTCCGTCCACAGTTTTCAAAATGCTTCTTCTTCGTTATTTTTCAACCGATTTTGATTCTGATTGTTTCATAAGATAGGGCTAGGAGGGGGATTTAAAACTTCTACACAGAATCGTGAAATTCATTATATATGCTAATTTATGCAAATTTATTCGAAATCACAAAAAATGCTTCTTCTCCTTCATTTCTTGACCGATTTTGATTTGGTTTGCTTTATCTGGTAGAGCTAACTTTGGTACACTAAACTTCTACACAGAATTTTGAAATTTTTCTCCATTAATTATGGTAATTTATGCAAATTTATTCCAAAAATCACAAAAAATGCTTCTTCTCCTTCATTTCTCGACCGATTTTGATTTGGTTTGCTTTATCTGGTAGAGCTAACTTTGGTACACTAAATTTTTTTTATTTATTTATTTATTTTTTATTTTTTATTTTTTAATTTTTAAATTTATTTTGTAAAATTTATTTATTTATTTATTTTTTTTTTTTCCCCATGTCCCTTCCAGGGCATCACATTTTAATTTTTTGACCAGTTGAAAAGTGTACCACATGAAATTTGTGATATTTGATGTTGCGAGATGCCGGATGAGCGCTACGTCATTGACGTTCTGGTTAATTTCTCGAGAGCGATTATATTGCATCGAGGCCGCAGGCCGAGTGCAATATAATCGCACGAGAGAAATTAAAAATGTAGAGGTGTCTATTATGGAATATTTAACGACAGGAATCATGTACTATTTGTTATATAAGATGATTATTTTGAGAAACTAATTTTGTTATCATGTTGATAAACCCAAATTGACCTTGCTCAAATCATGAGTGTTCTCTCGTTGGCCCTGCGTACTTTGTACAAGGGCCAGCGCGTATTAAATATAATTGCGCGCTCTGCGCATTTTCGCCATTCAAGAACAAGCGCACATTACGCACACCAAGGCCATCCCCTGCGCAGTTATAGTGCATATGCACTATAACTTTACCATTTACTATACCGGATTAAGCATCAGTAATCAACCAATAGGAATGCTCAATTTCCCTTAATTATGACGTCATCATCTTATATAAGCTGTTAACCATTCCTATTGTATATTTCTGGTAATGCTTTTATTATGCATTCCTATAGAAAGCATGTTTGGCATTGAAGAGGGTGTTAAGCCATTAGTATATTGCTTGCCCATAATTAATTTTGCTAGTTATGGCCGTTTTTTGTTTGCATTCAAAATGAGATATTTTAATGAAACTCTTTTAACCCCTCAAAGCGAATGATAAAGAATTAAAACAAAATTTGTTTCATACTTCATTCCTTAACACAGCCATTTTGTATTGTCACTCATTTCATATCTGTAGTAGATATAGCATAGACATCTATTTTGAAAATTTGTATTTTTTATCAATTAAAGATATTATTGAAAATTTGTCAATTATTATGTTAGATTTTGTCTATAAAGTTGAAATGATATGTACAGTTACACTAAAGCATGTTGATATCTAAGTTAGATTATGCAGCTTTGCTGCTATCATCAGCGCATACTATTATTATAGCATCATCCAACCCCCAATCCTTCATGTTTACTCAACATGAACAGCGCCAACTCTTGTTGGGATGCAGCACAGTTACGTGCAATTTGCAGTGTTATATTTCTCGATCACAATTTTATAGGCAGTGTTGTGTACATTGTTCCTACAATGCGGGTCTGGATTAGGCTCACACTACCCGTGGCCAAATCAATTCCTACTTTTGCCCAACATGAACAGCGCCATCTCTTGCCAAGATTTAGCAAAGATAAATCTTGATGATTGTTCACTCTTGTGTACCAAGTGTATGTGTCAACAATATTTGTGACTGGCTATAGCAAACCCTGCACTTGTCGGTAAAATCAAAATGTAGATTTTCATACTATTGGAAAGGCCTCATGACAAGCTTTCATTTGATGCTTTGTTCTTACAAATTGGTCAATAATTGTTTCAATTTAACAATCGTAAGTCTTTTACACACATTAAGCCTATGTGAACTTAAAATGCCCTTTTCTCCAACACATGAATTTCCTACAAGTGCAGGGTTTTGCTATAGCCGGTCACATTTAGTAATGAACTTTGTAGTAGGGATGTTAGACGCACGCATTATGATCCTGAAATCGGGGAGATATATGTGCAGTACAGTCATAAGGTTCAGATACACACGATCTTAAAAAAATCATTAAAAATCAATCTCAGCATGAATGAGCAAATTGAATAAGTATTACCGTAGTTTAGATTTATATTCCAATGTTGAGACCATTTTCTTCACAAATAGAATCGTAGAAATTATCAAAATAGCGCAGTAAATATGAGCTAAAATGCGGTCATTGAACCATCCGGTGTGTTTGACACGTATCGTTAGCGGCATGGCACCGATCTCGGGCTACTCTGGGTAAAACTTCCAATGTTTACATCAAAATCTAAAAGTGATCCCGGGGCCTGATCATGCCGAAACTTCGGTATGCCATTCATAAATATACAGGCTGAATCAATGCGCGTTGGTTACTTTCTTACCCCGCAACTTCATGTAGCCTTGCGCAATGAAAAAAAGTTCGTTATCTTAGCGATTTTTTTTATAAGAAAATTAACTTTTTTGTGTTAGCCAATACTTGGAGATTGATCATCAATATCTTATCTATCTCTGAACCAAAAATGAAGAGATAAATCGTCCAGGATCATCTAAAGATCTTTGACAGAAAACGAAGTGAATATTTTGATTTTGCGTGCTCTGAAATCACGGGGAGTAAGTGCAAACGAAGAAAGAGCGTGATGTCACCGTCTTCCACATAGGCCACGTGCGTTGCGAGCGGGGAATTTCCATACGAAATTCGGGGAATTGGCTCTTACGACTGACGTAGAAACTCCTTCGTATTTTGATTGAAATTCATCTCGTGGAGAAATATGAAGAAAAAAATAGATTTGATGGGGATATTACATCAAAACGGAGCACCACAGCGATGATATCGCTATTGCAAATGTAAGAATGTTATTCTGGTCATATCATTCAAGATCTAAGATAAATCCTGGACACTTAACACTTAAGATACCGTAAAACTCCGTGTATAAGGCGCACCCGTGTATAAGGCGCACCCCCAACTTTCTAAAAAAAAAAAAAAAAAAAAAATCTTTCTTTTTTTTTTTTTTTTTTTAGGACACCCTGTATTTTTTTTTAGACACCCTGTAGTGCTGTTGGAATACTTACATCGCTGGTCTAGGGCATATCAAGGGCTTAATGTAAATTGTAGCTTTCATCATCATATACATTTTTTCACATACAAAATAGTGGTTAGTACAAAAATTGCACAATTGAGCAATAACACTGGTGCTCATAAATATTCATATTCTTATTCATGAATATTCATAAGCACTTATACTCATTCAATATATGCAATTTTCTTAATTAACTAACAACTATTTTCAATTATGAGCAAAATTTATAACCATTGGTTAGATAATTGCATATATAATGAGTACCTGCTGCTCACGAATGTATGAATATTCATTAGCTGCAGTATTTGCTCAATAAACTTGCAATTTTTAAATTTGTAACCAATATTTGTTTTGTGTGAAAAAAGTATATCTTGCTGAATGCTACAACAGACAGCAAGCTCTTGTCATGCTCTACACCAGTGTAATATGCATTGAACATGACTACAGGGTGTCCCAAAAAAAAAATTCTAAAAAAAAAATATAAGGCGCACCCCCGACTTTGAAATTTTTTCCGACGGAAAAAAGTGCGCCTTATACACGGAGTTTTACGGTACTTATTTTGTTGGACTTATGAAGGATTGTTTTTTGTTGTTGATTTTTTGATTTTTTTTTTCCTTTATCTTTCTGGATTTTCTTTGTTTCTCTTTGTTCGTTTTCATGGAAACACTGCATTTTATAAGATTATTGGTATGAAAAGATATATCTGTCATTACTTAGGAATGCAAGGTGTTTCAGATCACAATTTTGCAATGAGAAAGGTGATACTTTGTTTTTCTTTGTTTTTTTCTGTATTTTTTTTTTGTTTTTCTTTGTTTTTCTTTGTTTTTATTTGTTTGTTACCATGGCAACAGGACATTTGATGAAATTAGTTGTATCAAAATATTTGTTTGCCATTATTTTGGGATGCAAGGTGCTTAATTATACTATATTGTGATGAAAAAGGTGATATTTCATTTCTTTTCTTTTATTTTCTTTGTTTTTGTTTCCATGGCAACGCTATTGATAATTTTAAGCTTGTAAGAATTTTGTTTTTAAGTTGAAGAAGAATTAATTCAGGATGTCATATTTCAATTTTCAACTGAAAACAAGAATTATTTTTGGAGATATGGCACATCAAACTTTATTTGAAATTGTATACTGTATACTCTTCTCAAGACTTTTGTAACCCCCGGTGCCATGCTTCTACAGTGAAACCCTATACAAAATGTTCAGGAAACACCCCCAAAAAATATTAATGAAAAAATCATATCTCAAGAACCGATTAATGTAATTACTTCATTTTTTTTGCATCTTGAATGATAAATTCTGTTCTTCACAAAGACTGCAAAATTGTCCAAATATAATGCATTTGAATTTTCAGCCTAACATCCCTATTTGTAGCCCTAATTGTGTGTTTTGTGTGTTTTTTGTTTGCAATATTCATTAACGAGGATGATCCTCTTAATGGTGTAATGCACCTCTTGTTAGTCATCACACATTCGTAGATTAGGAGGTAAAGTTTCTTTTTGCATTTCAAACACCATTATGTGTTCAAGATAATTTGTGATGAAATCTAGGCAAACAAAATGAAAAATTGAATAGCATCATCTGCTCCGAAGTGTATTCACCCTAATAAAATTACATGGAATTCCATCCATCTGAGATATAAATTGATAAATCAATTAATATATGTTCCCCCTTTCTCTTTTCTATCTTTCTCCACACATTTGCTGCATTGATGAACTTGCCTACGGCTCTCTTCTACTCCAATTGATGTACTGCTTGATCAGGTAAGTGAATAATATTAAAAAACAATGTTTTATTTCTTGTGAGTTTCAACTTCCATCTTAATGTATTATGTTGCATCCTTGTGGAGTTTGTAAAGTGATTCATATTCTGTACATTTTGTCTTGTGTTGCACATGTTAACTAATTTGTATGAATGTATGTATTTATTAATGTTGCATGTGTTGATATCTTTTCTCAAACATTATACAGCGCACAACCAACTTTACATTTTGATATTTTAAAATTTGTATAATTCATAACTTTTCATTATTTTTGCATTATGTCATAAACAAACACACAATATTACAATTTTAGTTGCAACATATCCACTGGTAGATTAAAACTATGTGCACAATATGCTGTTGGCTGTATCAATGAGTTGTGTTTGAGAATTTTGCATAGCGCCATCTATGGTTGTGTTATAGGACAGTCTTTTTTCATCGTTGGTAGATCATGATAGTAGTTTGGTATAAACATTGCGGTCCTAAAGATGGATTTGACAGCATTCTAAAAATAAAAGCAGAGTTCTTTTCCCATGGTTTGGTTTGTGAAATGTACATTATACCTGGTTGTTTGTGAAAAAGTAATAAACAAATAATATTGACATATTGAAGGTAGACTTCAAAACCACATGCCCAGTTGGCCTAGGTCCAATAATGTCATTATTTGCTCAGCTGATATTTTATTTGCATAATCATATTGGAGAATCATATGTCGTATCATGACTAATGCACTGTAATAATGAAATCTTATTTGTGAAGAGACAGACTATTTCGCAATAATTATGCAGTCCTGTAGATTACGGGTTTGATTTTGGTGCGATAACTGATAATATTACAAAGAGTAAATAAATTGAGTTGATAATGAATGCCACTGTGACAAGATAATTGCACTAAAAAAGTATGAATAATCTTATATCATAAAAAACAGATGTTGCATATATAGCACATTTAACTGGATCTCAATGCGCTTAATTGATTATGATTTCCGAGAGCAGATAATCCTGCAATGAGTGCCATGAAATTGATTTTTATTTGTTTTTTGTCGACATTTGATTAGCGCTTCCCGTGCAGCATGTGAAATATTTCCCTTTTTTCAGAGAAACAAAGGAAAGGGTGCTAAATAGAAGCGACAGCCGCACAGTGGGTGGGTGACGGAAAACGCAGTTGCACGCAATCCATAACGGTATGAAAAAAGTTATTATGAGCTAGCTACCCTGGTGGAAAAAACCGTTATAAGAGAAAGAGGGACATAATTTGTGATTGTGGATGTGTGTGTATGTATGTGAATGGATGTGTGGGTATGTGGCAAAGAGAGTGAGAAAGAGACAACGAGAGAGAGTGAGAGAGAGGGAGAGAGAAAGGAGGTGAGGGAGCCAATGAGGGGATTGGGAAGGAGGGAATATGAATTTAAAAGCAAAATAGAAGTTATTTGTGATATTGCCCTGGCAGATATTGATATCATGTCTATTAACTAGATATTAAAATACCAGGTTAGTGAAAGAGAGACAAATGAGAGTGTTTGTCTGTTTGGTTGTTTGAATGTGTGAATATGTATGTATGTGCATGCATGTGTTTGTCTATGTGCATGTTTGTGTGTGTGAATTGGTGTATGAATATGAGTGTATGAATATGTGCTTGTATGTGTGTATGTCTATATATAAGTGTGTTTGTATTTATTTATGTACGTGTTTGTGTGTATGTGTGTGTGTATGTATGTGTGTGTGTATGTATGTGTGTGTCTGTGTATGTGTATGGTAGCACACTTGCATGTGTGTGCGCAAGGCAAGCCTATTCCCATGCCAGCAGTAAACTATCAATACATCTGGGGGTAGTTCATGCAATATTGAGCTGCCCTGGTACAACACTGCCCTGGCATGTCACAGTATCAATATAACGTTTGCCATAGATAAAAAGAGAAATGAGGAAGGGACAAACAAAAATGCAATCCACCAACAAACTTAAACAATATGAAATACCTAGTTTGCAAGGTTGACCCTGGGAGGTTGGTGATAGCATATTTGTCAAAGGAAAATTGAAGTTAGAAAGAGAAAGAATATTTGTGTGTATTTGCGGTTACATGCGCTTTAATATGTGTGTGTGTTTAATATGTGTGTTGGAGATATAGGAAGAGAGACATATATATTTGAGAGGTCATAATTATGTGTAATATGCTTTGTATGATGATAATCATGGGCGTCGATACTTACGTAATACCTATTCATCAGGGGGGGATGAATGAATAGGTCATCCCCCCCTGATGAATACGTATCAATGACAGATCTACGCCCTAGATGATAATGATACAAATACATTCAAAGATAGCAATACTAGAAATACAATAAATGTGAAAATGAGGGAAGTATATTGGGCTTCCCTATGAGTCGAACCTGAGACCTCCAGATTGCTAGACCAGTGATTTAACCATTAAGCCACGTAGCTCATGTTGCATACTTTCCATGTATTCTTTTCTTGTGGTCAAATTCCTAGGTGCTGCCAATTTTGATCTGCGCATTTCATCCGTTATAATTGAAATAATAATAATTAGTTATTTGAAATACAACTACGTTTAAGAGAGATTAGTGGAGAGACTAAGCAAGAGCCGGGCCAGCAGTAAACGCTACTGGATTGACGACCTTCCAAACGGCTGCACTACCTGTTATTAGAACGGTGCAGCCTGATGTGGGCTCTTACATCGTATAAACAGCTACGATTTTTTACTTGCACCAAATGTTCATGCATTTTACTGTACATAATTAAATGCATGCATCTGTAAATACACAATCACAATTTCTGTCACCTCCTGACGACACATCAGCTTTAAACCATCCCAGTATAGCTTCATATAGCTGCTTCAAGGGATTACTGCATCAAGTATCAAGTAAGAGGGATGGATGGGCACATAGAAATCAGTATTTTCACATGTACATCTCCTATTGACTATTTAAACAACTGTCGACGCTAATTGGTCCTCTTTTACTCCAACAATGCAATGTTGTGATGCAATGCATAATCACAGATTTACACCAATTAATCACAATAGGGGCAGTAATTTCTCTAGCCAATCTGACATTTGCACGGGCCATCATCGCTCAATAAAAAAACCCCAGAAATGTAATATAGTGCCAATTTTCAGTAGAGTAATTTGTTCTATATGTCCTTTCAGTGGGATGGGATTAGAATATGAATATTGATATATGAATATGATAAATTCTGAAAATGTATGGCTGGCAGTTGAGTATATAGTAGAATCAATCATGGGTATACTCAAGTATATGTGCGACTCTTTTTTATTTGTATCAATCTCAAAGAGAACTGTCAACGCATTGTACAAATGTGTGAGAATTTCTATGGATTTGTTGTTTTGGTTTGATATTAGAGATTACAAAATCATCAGTCCGGGTATATCCTAGCAGAAAACTTGCTGCTTGGTGTGCACCAATTTTATCTACTCCCAATTCTCCTGCAAGCAAAATCATAATCCGGAGGATTAAGATTAGGATTAGGGATTAGAGTTAGGAGGTATGAGTTGGGATTAGAGTTAGGGTTAGGTTCATGTTTGGAGGTCAACTTGGAATTAAAAACCTGGGCCCATATTCATGAAAGCCCGCTAGTTCCTTGCTAAGTCTATTTTGGATGACGTGGCTAAGAATTATATGCAAGATCTTTAAGTTGCTAACGAAGGTTAACTAAGTGGGTACCTTAGGATTACCCAGTTGACCCTAGTTAGGGACTAGGAAAATGTTTCTTGCTCTATAAACTGTTCATCAAAAATACACTTAGCAAGGAACTAAGCTAGCAGGGTTTCATGAATATGGGGCAAGGAAGATCCAGGCACCATTCAAGACCAAATGAGACGTACTGTACACCAAATGGGTGTAGACGAGGCGAACATTTATGGAGCAAAGTGGACTGTTAACCCCTTGTATACTAAAGGAATCTTGTGGAACATGTATTAACTCTATGTGAATATCAATAACTGAGAGGAAATGGATTAAACTTATTGTTCTGCTTGGTTTGTGATTAATTCCATGGATTCGGGGAACAAATTGTGTCTAACTTTTATCAAGTGGTGTAAATCTGTAATGCAAGTCAGTACTTGTATTAGAATGAAAGGGCAATGCAACTAAAGAAAAGAGTTAATACTAATTTATACATCGTAATATTCCTGTTTATTATATGTAACATTACTCCGAATCAGATTTCTGCTTTGGAAGAAAAATGTGAAAACTCTATCGGCTTTACCACTATTTACGCGAACACTGGAGGCCGCCATTATTATGTTTGTACGGACCTCGGTCAGTGATATGCATTAATGCACTTTAATAGCACCTATTCAAACCATTGTCTGAATGCGCATCTACAACAAGTATTCAGACAATGGTTTGAATAGGTGCTATTAAAGTGCATTAATGCATATCACTGACCGAGGTCCGTACAAACCTAATAATGGCGGTCTCCAGTGTTCGCGTAAATAGTGGTAACGCCTATAGAGTTTTCACATTTTTCTTCCAAAGCAGAAATCTGAGTCGGAGTAATGTTACATATAATATACAGGAATATTACGATGTATAAAGTAGTATAAACTCTTTTCTTGAGTTGCATTGCCCTTTAAGTATTAACATTTTAAACTTTGATCTGAAGTACATTGTTAAAATAAAACAGAGAACAGGTTGAGAGTAATGGTCTGCTGGATTTGTGATTTATACTATGGATTCGAAGAACAAATTTTGTCTTACTTTTATCAGCTGAAAAGGATGAGTGAGTTCAACGAACTTCAATAGATTGAGAACAAAGGGATGAATTTACATAGTATCAGCTGACAAGAAATATGACTTTACAAAGTATCTGCTGGAAAGAAGTATGAATTTGCTTTTTTGATAATCTGGAATGATTTGTTTCCGTCATAAGGTCATCAATCATGATTCATAGATTGGACAAATGATTTTCCTTTACATTTGGGAAAAATGTATTTCCCTGTTCTATTTTGACTGCACTAGAAAAAATGGAATCAAACATATGCGTTTAGGGTATCATATTGTTGGAATGGGAACATTCGTGGTGCATTTTTCTGAAAGAAACGCTAGCAAGAAGATCGATCGACACAGCTCATTTGTTTGGGGTATTTTTGTTATTTCTGTGCTGATATTCAGCAGAAAGGGAACTTTACATACTGCTTTTTGCAATCAATTGACTAATCTGGATACTAATATGGAAATTGATTGAACACAAGATCTGATCCGATCTTGGCTGGACAATAATTACGGCTTGTGGTCTATGGAGGATGCACATTTTGATATTTAAAATGTTGTATGAAAAGGATGACAAAGTTTATTGGAGAGCATTCAGAACCCATTTTGTTGCTCTCATATTTAGGTTATGTGAACAGTCGTGGGAACCACGCATAACCCACATATCTGTTTATTTTACAGTATATGAACAAGGTGTATTGACATAACCTACTTCCATAGATTGGATTACTTTCACACAAGTGACATGCGTGAACTTTAATTGGTTGGCCACCTTGATTGATGACAATCGAGGAGCCAATCGGATCAGCCCCTTTCACTACCCATCCGTTTGAACATCTATCGATTCTTGGTGAAGCCCAAGTTATTGTGCTCATTTGCATTCTTAAGAATATCTATAAACGCATTATTTTAGGACAACAAAGTGACAAAGATGATAATTTCTTGACTTGAATTGTTCACGTTGGAGGAAAATGCTTTTACCTGTTTTCTTTAAATAGAAAAGGCAAAATACTATAACATCACATAGCCGATTGTCAGCATTTTACTCTTAACCCCTTGCGTACGTGAACCTCAATGGTGGGCTATGTACGAAGTCTATGGGGATATTATAATCTCATAGGGATTGCACACAAAGACCCAAATTCTCACCAGTTTCACAACTATAGTCCAGACTAAAAAGTGAAAAACTCTTCAAAAATGGAACATGATGCTTATTAAACGGGACAATAAATTTGACAGAATTAGAAAAAAGAGACTACAAATCATAATGGTCCAGACTTCTTGCTTGTGCACTGAGTGAGAACATTCCATCACAGTACCTTGTCATTATTAGGTGCCGTAAATACTGTAATTATCAGGTGCCATGAATACTGCCAATCTTACGCCTGGTTTTAACATCGAATGTTCGCAGGAGTCTGAAATACCACGTGAAATATGTTTCCCTTCTGACGAAGAACAGCGATCAGGAGTGACAGTTTTTTTTTGGCGTCAAGTTTTTGCGCCCTTTAGTGAAAGGGGAACAAGCTGTTGCGTGTGACATTTAGGCGATTAACCCCTTTTTGCACGTTATTTCTCGTTACCATAGCGTTTACTGTATGTTTGGATGGAGGTATTGAAATGTTGGTAGACAGAGGGTTTATAAGCTAGATGCAACTTGTAAACTTTCAAGGTAAAGATCAGGATATATAGCAAAAAGACGAGCAGAAATTACCTAGTACCAACAGTGTGCACTTGTGTTGTTTTAGACTTGATTGTTATTATAAGACTTGATTGTTATGATTCGCAGTTTGAAAAGAATCTCCATAGGAGTGATTGACATTCTGCTCATACACTAAAGCGTATTAACTCATTGACTATGAGATATTGTAATCTCCATATACTTAATGCATAGTACAACAGGTTCGTGTTTCAAAGGGTTAACTTCACCACAGGATTCTGGAGCAACAGTTGTAAAGAGTTCAAGGAATTTTAATTGTGTTGTGACTAACAAACATTTTCTAGCCTGACTGTAGAGTCAACGGTATGACAAGACAGTGTGCACTTGATGAGCAGTTTGAATTAAAATCTCCATAGGAGTGATTGACATTAATATACTCATACACTAAAGTGTATTAACGCATTGACTATGAGATATTGTAATCTTTGTAGACTTACCACATGGTCTACCAGGTTTGTGTTGCGAATGGGTTAACTTCACCACAGGATTCAGGAGCAACAGTTTCGAAAAAGTTCCAGGAATTTTAATTAAGTTGTGACTAGCATGTGTGCACTCAAAGACTTGTGTTTTAGACTTGATGAACAGTTTAAAAAATGATCTCCATAATTTATACGAGCGATTCTACACGTGATTCAGGAGCAACAGTTTTTAAAGTTCTGGGAATTTTAATTGAGTTGTGACTAGCATGTACATTCTACCCTCAGTGTAGAGTATATTACCATCACAGGATAGTAGCACCAGTTTTATAAGTCGTTCAAGTCCAAGGATTTGTAGGTGCTGAATGTGATCCAACCAGGTCGTGTTTGGAATTTTGAACTTTTGACCACGGTCAGTCAGTGTGAATAAGATTGGAAAACAGTTTGGCAACTATTAATTTGAAGACCATTAGAGAGCATGCAATGTCAGTTTTTATACATGGGATTTCATGCATATAGATTGGTTGTAAGCTATGCTGGTCAAATGAAGCTCTATGAAAACCTGTTCACAAGGCCAACATTATTTAGACCTGCTTCCAGTTCCATGCATCGTCAGCAGATGAGAGAGCCACGAAAGGGGAACCACTGAATCAAGTGCTTTGCATTCTAGAGGAAAATGCAAAAGCGCAACAAATTGAAAGAAGGGACAACGAAAATACAATCTTGTTAAATGTTAGGACTTCAATCAAATATTTTGTAATAAAGAGCAGGGTGATATCTTCACAAGGAATACATGTACTTGCAAAATATATGAAAGTGCTTAAAGTTGCAAAGAAAACAAAAACTTGAAAATTGTTACCATGGCTCTTTCGACCGTGCTTTCAACGAGGTCCCCATCTGGCGATTCCTTCCGAGTGATGTCTGACGCTCGACGGAAACATCTTGAGCGACTGAAGAGTGACCCTACGCCACGCAGTGCTGAGGATGAGATCCTTTTGGTGAGTGCATTTGTTTGTGTCGCCCCAAAACTGTGGAACAGCTTACCATTTAATTTGTTTATGCAGGCCTTTCCATAAGATTGGTTGTCCGTACGTTCTGGTTTTGTTTGTTTTTGTTCACTTAAATGGAGCTTTTTATAAGCACAGTATAGTATATATTTATAGTAGCTGCGCTATACAAATGTTCGTATAAATAATAATTATTATTATTATTGAATAAGACAATCGTTTCTCTCTGATAGCCTGTTTAACCCCTATCACACTAGCACAGCTCAATAGATTTGATAGAATATGTGCAAGTCTAAGGTGAAATTGCTTATCATTGAAGACAGTTTGATTTGGGTAATAACGTGCATTCTCCATAGACCATGTTTAACCCATTTAGGACTGGTCACAAAAATACTTGGGCTTGGGTCAATGGAGAATACATGTTACAGCAAAATTAATCAGTCTTGGGCCCCGTATCATAAAGATTCACAATCAATCGTACGATCAATCAATTGATCATAGGGCTGATTAATTGATCGTACGATTAATGGTACGACCAATTACTCTAATTGATCGATGTTAATCATGAATCTTTATGCTACAGGGCCCAGAAGGGTTAAACTACCAATTGCACCATACAACATACTTTAACATATAGCAACCATGGCTTGCTGGTTCAGCTCAGAAGTTGTTCTGTCTGGAGCTAGGTTAGCACACAGGAAGAGTTAATCTGTCTTGATCGGGTTAACTGCAATTAATTTGAAATCTTAATGACATGGAACAGGGTCTCATACTATGTATATCATGCATGCAGCAGTCCTCAGGAAAATAAGCAGTTACAAATCTGAAATATGGGGATTCGATAAACATTATGACAGTGATTCATGAATATAAACATTATACGCGCATGTCATAATGAAATATGACCAAACATACATCTATGTCAAATAAATATGTCCAAATGAAACATGTATGAGTATGTGTCTATATTTCGGGCAAATGTTTATCTGTTTTTATTCATCGCCATGGGGATTGCAAAATGAAACATGTATGAGGATTTGTCTGTATCATGAAAATATTCCTGGCGAATGTTTATATTTTTTTGTCATCAACATGGGGATAACATTATGCCTTTCTTATCAAATATAGAGAAGTTTGTATGCTTGCGGCATAAATGCGTTTCAAATTCATTTATTATTGAGCTGTGTACCAGGTGAATACATGTATTATGAAGCTCCACAGCACATATTGTTCTTTGAGAAAGAGAAGGCCGCTAAGTCACTATTTGTACTTCCGATATATTCATGTTTTTAGTTTGGGAGCCAAATAGAAACCTTAAGAAGCGGCTCTCTTTGATTGTTAACAAATATATCAGAAATTTGATATATATAACTATTGTCTGAAACATTTGCATTACAAACAGGTCATTCTGATCTACAATATGGTAAACATAACTCAATTACGCCCAAAACAGACTTAACGCCCTTCTCACTCTCACCTGGTAAGCCATGTACAAAGTCTATGGGGATTTCACAATCTCAAAGGAAACCGGTTAATTTTCTTTCTTCACCAAAGATGTCTAAGTAACCTTAAACCAGTGGTGTAACGTGGCCAGACTGATTTGAGGGGAGGGGTGGGGGGGGGGGGGGGGGGGGGAGAGCTGTCTCACCTAATGTTATTTGTTTTATTTGTTGTTTTTATTTTTTTTCCTTCAAATTATTGGGGGCACATGCCCACCCTGTTCGCAAAGAGAACAGTTTAACTAGAGGTTCAAAAGGGACAGTACTTTGAATGGTTTCTTTATAAAAATGACTACTTCCTAGGCAATAATCAAGTATGCACGTTGATCATAAAGTGACAAGAACTATGCAAACAGGATAATTAAGGGTTTATGTTTTTATTGAATGATAAATGACTTTTAAATATTCATAGTCAAGTCTTTTTGAGGTCTCTGATAGATTAAATCGGTGTATGGAAGCCTTAATATCTGAAATGATGGATTACTGTTCCATTATGACTATTTCCGAGGAAATAATCAAGTATGCATGTTGATCATCACGTGACAAGAACTATTCAAACGGGATAATTAACAGTTTATGATGTTTTTATTGAATGATAAATGACTATTCCATATTCATAGTCAGCCGTTTTGAGGTCACTGATAGATTAAATCGGTGTATGGAAACCTTAATATCTGAAATGATGGATTACTGTTCCATTATTCATAGTTCAGCCGTTTTATACGTGTATGTGTAACGGATACATTTAGTCGGGTGAGAGTGAGAAGGGCTTTAAGTCAATTTCTGTCTAAATTGAATTAAGTAGACCATATCTTGTAGCTTGAAAGCTCATCTATGCGATGCAAACTTTTCAGATAACAATTATGTATAATTTTTGGAAAAATTCATCAAATACAAACAAGTGAGTTATTATTGGTCTATACATAGATATCAAGCTTTAAACATGATTATCTGAAGTATTAAATGTGACTTAGTGCCCTTCTCTTTATAAAGCAATGATTTGAAATTCAGTTTTGATTTTGTTTCAGTGATTAATTATCATTCCATATTCATGACAAACAAGCCTTTTCTCTGAAGTGCTGTGATATATACATCGAATAAAACATGCTGAAATCAATCATATTTTGGTTGAAGCCTTATCTCTTTAGGCTCCTGGGTAGAGATATCTAAGGCTCAATCTAAAATGGGTCATTTAAAGTTAGTTCAGATTCGTAAATCAGATGCGCAGTGCCATCTTGTGAACGTGTTGCGCACGGGGCATAATACATATTGGTTCAGTGCTATGCAGTAAGCGATAAACTAGCCTAGTTTGAAATGGCGACCTGCTGCTTAGCACCCCAGGTTTAAAGATCTTTAAGGTAATCAAGAGTATTGGACAAGCTTTGTAAAGATAAAAAGACGTAGTTGATGAACAAGAGTTAATGAAATGGAAAATGCTTTAGAAACACTAATTTGTTTTTCTTTAAAATCTATGACTATTGACAGGGGCTTTTATGATTTGTGGGTGCCCTTTATGGCGTACCATTTTGAACATTTGGGGGGGGGGGGGGCTTGAGTACCCTAAGCCCATATATATCTTGTTTCACCAATCTTCACCATTCTCACCCATATATTGTGCATCAGATTGGAAGGAATTATGCACATGTCAATTTTCATTTATCTCTCCCACCCCTTTGTGGTGTTAACATCTTTTATCATACCAGTGAACAGGATGAAGGTCTCGAGCTGCATGTTCCAACTTCTATTATCTCTTATCAAGAATTTCTTGTCACTCCCTACTCTCACCCATGCAACCTGATTTGATAACACCAGTCCATCGTACTTTACATCTTGACTTTAACCCATTCAGGACTGGTCTCGAAAATACTCTGGCTTGGGTCTATGGAGAATGCATGTTATAGCAAATTCAATCAGTCCTGAACAGGTTAAATCTGCATCGCCTATTCATTGTTTGATTCCATAACACAAGTCGACCCCATTTTAAACCGTCACTTCAAAGTTGCATCACCCAAATAGCATCCCGACTCGATAACACGAGTCAGTCTTCTTTTTGCGTCTTTGCTTCAAAGTCGCATCAAGATTTCAGCATCTGATTATTAAACCAGAGTTGATCCTATTTTTCAACTTCATATCGAAGTTGCATCGTCATCTTCACAACATAGTACTAGCGAGTTTTGCTCCTCTCCTCCCTCGAAATCTCTCTCATCCTCTCTTGAGTCTTTTTTCTCCACTCACTTTCTCATCTCATGTAGTTGGAATGGGTGTGAGATGATCCAATATCTCTTACAATGGAGCTGCATTAGCTATTGTCTTAATAGATTATGTTTCCCTTCATAAACTGAACTGAACTGAATTGAATTGAATTGAATTCATCGACCCAAATTGGAGGATACGACTTGATCATCTTTAGCATCTTCTTTTTGAAGTTGCATCATCACCTATAAATACCAGTGAGTTGTATTTAAATTTAGGTTGTTGTCTTTTGCTCCTGACTCTTACCGTCTCTTCCAGATTTTACCTCTGCACTAAATATTGTTTATTGACATCAATCGAATATTGACTTTAAAGGGATCTAGTAAATTTGTTGACATGTGCAAGAAGTGATGAATGGTTCATAAAAATGTGAATTGTTGTGATCTGATTTGTCCACCAATTAATATGTGAAAATTTCACTTTAAATGGATTTTATATGGCCAAGTAATGAGCGAAAATGTAAAGTGATATTCACTATCTCATTGCTCTGACTTTGTACACAATTATCTCTTTCCAGTGGATAATAACAAATCTGGACACTTCAATCGTAAATATCCTTTATAACAAAAGGGAAAATTGAAAAACTGAAACCTGTCCCATGCTTCTATTGGTAATATGAATACAACAAAGCATGAGAGAACCATTAGAGTTCTAAGCAAGTTTTGTAGATTTGGACAATGTTTACTAGATCCCTTTAATCTGATTATACTACAAGTTGTGTGGAGGGTTGCGTAAAGACATCCCCAGATTTAACTCCCCCACTCTCTCATACGATGCATTTGATTGGACGTGGTACGCAAGTCGATCTTCATTTACCCAGTTTCTCCAAAGTCATATCATCACCTTTAGAGACCAATAACTTGTTTTAGGTTCTTTTTTTTTCTCTCTCTTTCACCGTCTCTAAAAATGTTCCCTCCGCACTATCCTCTATTGACATCCAATTAGAGTTCACTACAAGTTGTACGGAAGGAAGTTGCATAAGGATCACTCCAGATTTAGTTCCCCACTCTCTGTAGGGGGTGCATTTGATTGGATGGAGTAGGCAAGAGTCAATCTTCATTTACCTTGATCGCTTCTCCAAAGTCGCATCGTCACTTTTAGGCACACACCATTGAGTTGTGCAAGGTCTTGCAATCTTGTTGTGTTGCCAGATTCTGTTTCCACATCCACATACACACACATGTTTTTTTTTCCTGTGATTTGGAACCAGGAATAAATTTTTCTTGTATATCTTCAAAGTGAAATCATGATAATTGTAATAACAGGGATTTGTTAATATCTTCTCTTCAAAGTGCGTGGAATCAAAACAATTATCATAACAGTGAGTTGATTTTTGTTGTTGTTGACAATTTTGTCCTACTATTGATTTTCTTGTTTGCATTTTGCTTCTGGCTTCTGAGATTAGATCCATTTATCTCTGGTTGGAGCATTTACCTGGATTATTCTTCTTGTGAAAAACTGGAATCAATGTGAGTTTTACTTTTGCTAAAACTGGAATATCTTTAGAAATGAGAGCGATATTTGAAATTACAATTTCTGCCTAAGTTTATATGAGATATTCAAATATTGTATATAGGAGAGTGGGACTAAGACAGGAGAGGGGATATACAAACAAAAACAAATGACTGGTGAATGAAAGCTGGAACCAGAATTATTGTTATCAATTTTTGAAGGGCTATTGATGATCAGATGCTCAATTGTTTAAAAGAGAAGTGGATTGGGTGAGTCAGAGAGCGAGATAGAGGAGGAGAGAGGGGAAGAGAGAGGAGGATAGAGGAGGAGAGAGAGAAGGAGAGAGAGTATGTGAGAAAGGAAGTGAGGGGGAGAGGGGGTGAATGAAATAGATAACAAATCCTGCAAAAACAGTATAATGTTTTGTTATTGCTTTACATTCTGTATATTGAACACATGGGCCACGTTGCGGAAAGAGAAACAATCGATTGTAAGTGTCAACCAATCAGATTTGCACATGTAGAACACATGATCTGACTTACAATTATTTGTAATTGTATCTCTTTCTTCAACGGGACCCAGCATTTATCGTTTGGACTGCTAACCTCTTCTCTCACATCCCATCCTGTAATAAAGGCATTGATTGAATTAGTGAGCACTATGGTTCCTAGAAGTAGCATCTTCACATCTTTATCACTATGCGGACAGGTTTCATTTGCACATTGGTGTTGTGGCTCTCGTTCCGTCCAAGCGGTCTTTTCTTAATTGGGTCAGTGGGGTAATTAAGTGGGTCAATGAAGTAATTAATTGGGTCAATGATGGAGTTAGTCTTGTCATTGTTATGTTAAATATTCGGTAACTCGTTGACCTTTTCTGCTGTGTGCATGGTCAATCACGTTTTAATTAGCCTGAACTCTGACTCATATTGGTTTGGATAATTGGTTGTTATTATTCCTGTAGGATCTGTATGCACATGGTATGATGTAATTTGTATCTGATTATCATACAATCATTATGTAAATCTTGTGTGTAAGATTTGCATTACTTTTTTTCAAATACAGTTGGTGCACAAGATAATGACCAAGGGTAATAATAATAGAGTGCCTAGAAACCCTGTAGCGCTATATATATTTAATTTATTATTATTACTAGTATTATTATTTTTTCATAGGACGTTGATATTTTAATTGTAATTGATGAGTATGGTTAGAAAGTTGAATTATCTTGAGTGCTTTCAATAATAAAATATACAGCATTTACCATATTAAACTAAAAATAACCATTGCATGTTTTAACTAATATTGTGATTTAACATAATAACATTGTTGCCAAATCCAAACTTTTCACAAAGAATTATTAAAAGGGAACAGTTCTGTAAAAGTCTTTCTTCTGCAAAAATAGTAGACATCTTTACTTATTTGATATGTATGCAGAATATATACTAACACTTACAACACCATTTGAGACACATTGTAACTGTAAGGACTAACTGTATTAGGCAAAATGTATAATGCAGTTATCATCTGTGTATTATGTGTACATACAAAAGTTGGAGGCATATTTAAACTTATGTCTAGGTAATACCCGTTAAAAACAAATATTTATACCCATATATTGGAATATTGTGACATATTCATATGTAAATTCCATATAATAGCTACTTCCCACAAACTGTATTTACATGATGTTACCACTGTACAGTAAAGGAGATTATTTTAGACATTTCTATACATCACGCTAAAGCTACTTTGCAAAACATATTTACTCCACACCACCGCAGGAAATGTTTCGGCAGCTTTATATAGGCCTATATGGACTCATACCAATACATCATTGTATAGCAATGTTTGAGACATTCATACATTTCTATAAGCCAGGCCACTGGTCAAAAGTGCAGTGGCAGTTTAATATGACGAGAGAGAGAGAGGACAGAGAAAAAAATGAAAACGGCTGTTGCCTAGTTACGTCAGTAGTAGCAGACTGTTGTATTGTGAGCAGACTGCAAATTTTACTTATATATATATGGTTTACAATCTAATTGTTGATAGTCGATATGGGGCCTGTATTTTCGATCCTAGCAGAATCTTCTTCAGAGGCTAATATCTTATTGTTGGAATGTATCATGCTTGGTATTATTTGCGACACTTTAGTATAAATCGAGATTTGGTCAAATTTATGGTATGATTTGTAATTTCATGTGGTATGATTTGCAATTCTGTTCAACCCTTTGCCTACAGGAACCTGGTGGGCTATGTACAAAGTCTATGGGGATTTCACAATCTAGAAGGGAGCAGGTTAAATTGCACAAGTGATATTGTTCCCTCAATTGTATCCGACTTTCTTGCAAATATATATCCAAATTGAAACGGCCTCTTATTTCAACAAGATATAGTTATTGGTGCACATATGTATCAAATTTAAAACCAGCGCAATATAGAATACATATTCAAAAGCCTTTCAATTCAAAACAATGTTTAAGATGTCTTCAACAAATGCAATAAACACTTTCTTAGTATTTAAAATTACTGCAAATAGTGCTATACAATATCTCCAAATTGTAAAAGCCTCTTAAAAGGCCACTAGATATAGTTATTGGAGCACATATGTATCACATTTTAAATCAGCTTTATGGAAGGCATATATACAAAAGCATTGTATACAAGATAATGTTTTTAATATAGTTATTGGTGCACGTATGTATCAAATTTCAAACCAGCAGCATTGAAATAAAAACATTCTTAGTATTTGAATTTACTGCAAATAGTGCTATACAATATCTCCAAATTGTAAAGGCCTCTTCTTCCAACTAGATATAGTTATTGGTGCACGTATGTATCAAATTTCGAACCAGCAATTTGGAACACAGATATACAAAATACTGTTTGAAATATCATCTACAAATGCAGTGAACGCTATCTTAGTATTTGAATTCACTGTAAATAGTGATATATCCAAATTGAAAAGGCCTCTTATGGTGCACATATGTATCAAACCAGCAATATCAAATACATATAATATACTCAATCCTTGTATAAAAAAATAATGTTTGAAATATAACTCCCATAAATGCAATAAAGGACTGTCTTCGCACACATAATTCCTTTGACCTATGCACATACCCTAGTAGTACCTATCAAAGCAAACTAATAGAAAATCAAATGTTATGCACGAAAATGAATACTGATTGTTATTATTTTGCTCAAAGACGGTTAAAGAAGACTGTATATATATCCCTCGGCAATGCTACCAGGGTCCCGCTTCTCAATTATTTCAATATTTTTGTCTGACTGTTCGATAGCTTTATACGTTTTTTTAGATTGAAACGCAATCAATATTAGACGCCAACAGTTAAACAAATATATGAGGCAGCTTGGATAGGAATGATCCAAGTAATGCTGCTGCATTCAAACCTGTTATAGGGGCCACCTGTCTACAAGGACTACCTCCTTGTAGAAATCAATATTCTTGTCGGGGAAAATAATTAAAATCAATAATTTTCAAGGGGATACTGTTCAAACTTGCCTGCATAAAAATACCATTCTAAAAAATTGTTTTCATTGAACTCTAAGCAAATATATGGAGGCTCCTTTATGATATTTGGGGGCTCTTTTGGGGCGAATATGTCCTGAGCCCCCATTTATTTTTTGCGCTGGTTCTTGTATAATAAAGACAGATATACAGGGTGGCCCAGAAATAACGGATGGCGCGCTGAATATTCGCGTGTTCAATGGTATGTAGGGCAATAAGTCTCATTTATCAGGCACTGACTTGGTAAAAATTGACAAAAATAGGAACCTGACATGGTCTCACTCAAAGCGCCCTAAAACAAAAACTACACGTCCAAACGTACTTTTCTTGGTATCGTTGTTCATTGGAAAGGACACCCTACCCGATGGACAGGTTCATTTTGTTACTTTACTTTGGGAAGTGCCCCGTTCCATTATTTCTGGGCCACCATGTATAATGCACAATATTCTCAAATGAAACATTAATATTGTAAAGAGTAAAGAGAATACGTAAAGAGTACATGGACAATACTATAAAGTGTGATGCGTACCTAGAATGTGGTGAAATCAAATTGACCCCGCGTTATCAAATCACAGGCCCAAAGTGGTTTAACCCAATTGTCATAAGCATCTAGTGTACCATGTATTAATGCTATAGTGATCACAATAAGCTGTTAGTGGGTTAATCCACATGGCTGCATATCTATGCCTTTTCACTGAGCTTGCCTAATAACTTCTTGCAATCAAATCATACAGCCAGATTGGTTGCATTGACATATGGCGGTAAGCGTGAAACACCTTTCTTGTAAGACCCCTTTTTGAGACCTTAACCTGTTCCCTACTAAATTTTGCAATTCCTGTACAGTTTATACGAAATCCACCAGGTTCCTGTTTCCTACTAGATTCTGCAATCCCCATAGAGTTAATACAGAACCCACAAGGTTCCCGTAGGCAATGGGTTAACCTGTTTCCTACTATATTTTGCAATTCCCATATAGTTAATACATGACCCACAAGATTCCGGTAGGCAATGGATAATTGAAATCACTGAAGGGTAAACATGTTGAGGTGAAACGCAGTGAGGAATAAAATTGTAGGCTAGCTATCCGACTTTTGAACTTTCTGAACTTCGATGAGTTTAAGGACTGTCACTGGCGTAAAAACGGAGGTGCTGTAGGGAGGGTACTTTAGGAGCTTTAGGGAGGGGGTAGGAAACCCCCTAACAAAAATTCAAATATATTATACTGACTAATGGATAGCAAGTCAAATGGATCAACGCTTTTGAACCTAGCATGTCCTTTATTAAAGCAAATTTCAACATTATTGAACGGCTTTTTCATTTAATGACAAATATTAAGGTTTCATATGGTTAAACATGCCAAAACAGTAGTTTTCAATAAATAGAAATTTTACAAAGTCCCTACCTCTGATGTATCACACCTCCCCATTGCTCGGTTAGCCCCTCCTAAATGCATAAACTCATCATGCCACTCAGCATCATTAAACTGACCCTCTTTGATAGAATTCATAGCCCCCACCCCTTTTGGGAATGGTGTTTTTATGCTTTGCTTATTCATATAAGGGTCTACCGCCTATACTCAGCTTGGGTCGATGGAGAATACATATTATAGTAAAACAAACAGTCCTGAATGAGTTAAATAATAATAATTATAATAATATGAACATTTATATAGCACAGCTTCTATAAATATATACTCTACTGCGCTTAAATAATTATTAAAATTATTATTACCCATAGTCATCAAGTACATTAAACAAGTTCACTGGATGCTGGGTCAGTAACACACCTTGTTTATAGGCAGGTATTATCTGGAAAACAATCTGTGCCGACACCCCTTTAAATCAATTCCATAGAAATTTAACGAATACAATAAAACTCCCGAGTCATATTTTCACTACCTCTCTGTTTTGATCTTCAAATTCAATCAAGAGATATCAAATTAATGCACCCAGCTTCATCCAGGCTTTAGATCCTATCTGCTAACCTGAGTATAGATAGGGTGAACTCCATAGTGTATCCAGGTCAAAAACCTGTTTGAAACACACACCCTCCCCATCAATTTATTCAGGAACTCTGTTCATACTAAACTAATTATACTGGGGCAATCATGGGGAGGCCTTAACCCATTTCCTTAGTTTCTGAAATCCCCATAGACTTTTTGTACATAGCCCACCAGGTTCCCGTAGGCAGGCGGTTAACCCTTTCAGGGCTGTCTCTATTAAATACTTGGGCTGGTGTCTATGGAGAATGCATGGTATACCAAAATAAAATAGTCTTAACCCCTTGACTACGGGAACCGAGTGGGTTGTGTACAATGTCTATGGAGATTTTAGAATCTAGAAGGGAACAGGTTAACTGATGGAGGTTTTTGTCTAAGCAACTGCACAAGAGTTTCTGTAAAATTAAGAACCATTATGTTGCTTAACCTGTTCAGGACTGATTTCGCTACAACATGTATTCTCCATAGACCCAAGCCCGAGTATTTTCTATTTTCAGGACAAGTCCTGAATGGGTTAAATTACTACAGTGTAGCACAGATTTATAGGAAGTGAATTAGTATCTTTGTCCAAGCAAACCAACATCTTTTGGAACATTGTTTGATCCTGTTTGCCTTACTGCAATCCTCTTGATAATTGACCTGTAGTATGAAACGGATTTCCTGTTTAAATTTCTCCATGATTGTGAGTATTGATTCAATTTTGATGCATACTATGGATTAAGGTTAACTGTTATACATGTAGAACTCTCCCAACGTTTATGTAAGTGTGGAAGCAAGGCTGCTACATCAAAGGTGTATCAGTCACACTTTGCATATTATTTACAGAGCTCTCAGTGGATTTACAAAACTGTTCTGCTTCCATGACTGGGTTTGATTGATTTTCCCTCCCTCCTTGCAGTGTGTCTTTTGCTGGTTGATGGCAAGAACCAATCTGTTATGCGATTGCAAGAAAGAAAGAAAGAAAGAAGAATCATCTGAAAATCTCGTGTATCTATCATACAGCTACTAACAATTGAATTAATTACCATATCATAAATAAGCATACAAGAAAATATAATGTATAGCTCTTTGCAGCAATAATGCCAATGAACATTTGATGTAAACAAAAAAGAAGAAGAAGTTGTGATTACAGTTAAAGGGCCATTTATATTGTAACTCTCGACTTGAATATATTTCCCCTTATTAGTTATGCACTCCCCTGTCTTACTAAAATGTTTATTTATTTTGATTAACCTCTAGCCTACAAGATTTTGCACTTACCATAATTGATAAATATTACCAGATTCATGTAGTGAATGCATTAACATACATTCAGTAGGCTATGAAAAGAGCTGTACTAAACAATCAAAGTAGGTCTACGCTGAGAATACCTTTTCATTGATTTTATTTAAAAGCTTGTATTCATTTAAAATGCAATACATAGAAAACACACATTTCCGGAAGATTCAGGGCAGACCTTTTTAATGTTTATTACCTTTTGTATTGATTATATTGCCTCTCAATGAAAGCAAACAGACAGACATATATGTTTATGTTTTCAAACATTTATTAATATAGATTTAGATTGAATGTGTAGTTGGCTTCATGCATATTATTACAAACTCAAACATATATTTCTATATGTGCACACATATGTCTGTTTTAACTGAAGTTGTTTAGAATTTCATATTATTTTAAATTCATATATATGTTTATGTGTGCAAACAACATACACTTTTATCTCAAACTTGGGGAAACTGACCAAAAGTAATCAATATAAATGCAAATGAGGAAAGAAAATGAGGCTTCCTTAAGATTTGAACCCGAGACCCGATTGCTAGGTTAGTGCTCTTACCAACTGCACTAGAATTCTCCTGCGACGGTTTGTTCGTTTTCTTTGCTTATTTTTCCTTTTTTCAGACATACATGTACATCTGTTTTGATTAAAGGTGTATCCTATTTCATATATTTTTTACAAGGAAACTACATATATATGTTTGTATCAAACATATATCTGTTCTGATTGGAGGTGTCTCATATTTTCATATCTCACAAATAATCTTACAAATGTGCATATACGTGCAACCATATGTATATAAACATTTTTATTGAAGGTATTCAAATTTCATATTGTTTTGCAAACACATAGATATGGTTATATTTGTCCTTTTTGATTGGATGTTGTATTTCGCTTCATATTTTTGTTACCAACAAAAACATATGTATGTTCCAATATACATGTGCAAACACATATATATCCATTTTGATTGGAGGTGTGGGTGGATGGATGATAGGTTTACCGCTGATGGCCAGATGGAATTGCAATCGGGAGACTTGAAAACCAGGGATAGAGGGAAAGATCAGATATATTGACTTTAAAACCCATTGAAGGCAATGTGATTTTGCTATCAAAATATGACACACATTCTCCAATTACCCGAAACCTCAGTGAAGTAGCTACAGGGGGAGGGGGCATGAGTGAAATGTGCCCCCCCCCCCCCCCCCCCACCGCTCTACAATACATCACTGATTACACTGATAACAACACATGACAAAAAGTTTACACATGTGCATCCTAAAGTTGCTACAATAAGCTCACCCTGAAATAGTGTATTCACCCTTTTGGGTGCAGACATGTAACATTGAAGTGCATCTCTTTCCCCCTTAGTGAGCAGACCCCCCTTTGAGATTCTGCTATTTTAGCAACGTTTTGAGCCCTAAGGATGCAAATTTGAACCTTTTATTGTTCAAAACAAAGTCAGAAAAGTACAGAAATATATAAAAAGATTCCCAACCCCTCCAAAAAAAAAGGAGAGTTAGTACCCACTTTGTCAAACTGCATTTACTGTATCCCTTATTTTGTTTGATATGTTTATATTGTTTGTATTGGTTTTACACTGAGTGTGTTCATATCTTCAGCTGATCATGTGACATGTGGCATTATTAACCTTTTCCTTATACTGGATTGTGCAATCCCCATAGAGTTAATACAGGACCCACCAGGTTCACGTAGGCAGTGGGTTAACCTATTCCCTGCTAGATGTTGCAATCCCCATAGAGTAAGTACAGGACCCGCCAGGTTCCTGTAGGCAATGGGTTAACCTGTTCCCTACTGGATGTTGCAATCCCCATAGAGTTAATACAGGGCCCACCAGGCTCCTGTAGGCAGTGGTTTAACCTGTTCCCTACTGGATGTTGCAATCCCCATAGAGTTAGTACAGGACCCACTAGGTTCCGGTAGGCAATGGGTTAACCTGTTCCCTACTAGATGTTGCAATCCCCATAGAGTTAATACAGGACCCACCAGGTTCACGTAGGCAGTGGGTTAACCTGTTCCCTACTAGATGTTGCAATACCCATAGAGTTAGTACAGGACCCACTAGGTTCCTGTAGGCAATGGGTTAACCTCATCATAACTAGATTTTGCAATTCCCAACAGAGTTAAGACAGGACCCACCAGGTGCATGTAGGCAATAAATTAAGACATAATACAGTAAAACCTGTGTATAGTGACCACTGAAGGAAAGCAATAAAATTGGCCACTGTAGACAGGTGACCTCTATAGACGGGTTCATTTGCATTGTTTTTCTCTGCAGGGAATCATGTTTAGTGGCCACTGTAGACAGGTTGGCTGCTATAGTCAGGTGGCCGCTAAGACAGATTTGACTGTACATATTTTCTTAATATTTTGTTTGAATTTGCTAATTTGCTGCTGTATTGTTTTCGTAATCTTCCATGGTTCTGGTTTACACTGCAAACCATTTCCTTGTCAATAGGAAAAGGAAGTAATAATTTGGGGTTGTAATCTGCAAAGGAATTTAAATTGGCAATGCCGTCCCCCATAGAGATTCCATTCCTTACTGCAGAGCTATAAAATGTGTAAAATCTAGGTTACATCAACCAAGGCAAATGTCAATAAAAGATGTTTGCTATATTGAAATATGATGGGTATACCAATGGCAATGCTCCAGAGTACAATTTTGATGAAATGCATCGGCCTTCAACTTGATTTTCTGCAACAACTTCAAAATAAAGTATATTTTAACAATACGAAGTATGAATTCATACTTTTGCTGTGTCAACAGAAAAGGGAAGTAATAGTTTAGGGTCGTAGTCTGCAAAGGAATTTAAATTGGCAATGTTGTCCCCCATCAAGATTCCATTCCTTACTGCAGAGCTATAACATGTGTAAAATCTGGGTTACATCAACCTAGGCAAATGTCAATAAAAGATGTTTGCTATATTGAAATATGATGGGTAAACCAATGGCAATGAAAAGCCAACATCCTTCAAGTTAATTTTCTTTGTCATCTTCAAAATGAAGTACATTAAAAAAAAATTTAATTGTATATGTTCATGTATTTGTCTTGTTTCCAAGTGATATCGTGGGGTAAGAGTGATAAGGGAGCTAGTTTTTAACCAAATTGAATTGTCTTTCTCTATGTGAAGCCAAATTTCCAGATAATAGCTTGTTATGTCTAGGATGTATCAGCAATTAAAGAGAGCTACTTTTAGTTTCTACATTACTCTCAAACTTTAATCATGATATCCCCAGAGTACAAGAAAACACTTCACGATATTAACGATATTAAAGGGACTTAGTAACATTGTCCAAATCCTCAAAATAAAATTCTAATTCTAGCGGTTCCCTTATACCTTGTCGTATTCGTATTAACAATAAAATCACGGGACAGGTTTCTGTTTTTCAAATTTCCCTTTCGTTACAAAGATATGTATGATTGAAGTATTCAGATAAGAAAAACTCCGGGCGAGTTTTTCTTCTGTGTACAAAGTGAGTGCAGTGAGTTACTGAATATCATTTTGCATTTTCGCTCATTACTTGGCCATACAATGTCCATTTGATTTGAAATTTTCACACAATACCCTGTGGACATATGAGATAACAACAATATACATTGCATCAACCATTCATCACTTTTTGCACATGTCAACAAAGTTACTTGATCCCTTTAACTATGTTACTGTACTGTTAGATACTGCGCAGGGCAAAAAAGATAGAATGTATAGATACTTTCCAGGGTAGCAAAATAGATTAAGGGTGAAAGCATACTTGAGATTCTGCAGTCACATTATTATGGTGCCAATGATCCATACCTCATCAGTTCACCTATTTTCAATGCCTTACCCCCCTCCAGACTAGGTTAATCTACTCATTCTCCATTCTCCATGACCACACATGTTGCCGGATGAGAGTAAGAAGTCAATTGTTGGATAAATTGAATTATGCATACCATCTTGTACATCTCTCTGTGATGCAATTTCGGGAATATTCATAAAATCTAAAAGAAACATTTGGTTTCTAAAGTGTATAGATGTGTATCTATTACACACTTCATCCCATGCGCCCCTCAAATTTACGTCCATTTATCCTTTCCCTCTATTGCCCCTATCCCATTGTATGCCTACCCCTCTTATTCTCCCCTCTATCCAGCCCTACACACTTGTCTCATTCCACTATCCTTTTACTCTCTTCAATCTTTCACCCTACCCCACCCCTGCCACTCTTGTTGTCTCCTCCATTCACCTATTCATCCTTTCTGTCCTTTTACCCAATCATCTTCCTTTCACACATGCCCACTCCCCCTTTTCCCTCTTCATTCATCCCTTCATCATTGTCCCATTACATCCTGCATTCCATTCCATCCCCTTCCAACCCCTTCCATCTTCCTCTTGACCACTCCCCTACCCCCTTTCTCGCTCCCTTCCTATCCTCTTCTCCTTTCCCTTTTGCCTATTTGCCCTTTCTCCTCACTTCCCCTCACCTTCTCTCTATAAACCCCTTCCCAATTCTCTCCCCCCTTCCTTTCTCCCTTCTCTCTTGCCTCTACCCTCTCCCCTCCTCCCACCTTCCTTCTCCCCTCCTCCCACCTTCCTTCTCATCCTTCCCTCTCCCCATTCCCTTCCCCTTTCCCACTTACCCTATCCCCTATCCCCTCCCCTGTAACCACTCCCCTCCCCCTCCTGTTTGTGATGACAGATGTGTCCTAGATCTGGGCTAACACTCTTTCAAGCAGTCTCTTTAGTAAGCCCAGGAACACTTAACCATGTTATACTTTCTACCAGAATGCCAATTGCATTTAAAGTGTTCCCCCCTTCACTGTTAGTCATTGATCCATTGCCAGGGTATGTTCATATTTTATATGAATGAAAGTGAGCAAATGAAATTGGACCTGTAATCAAACCTGAGAACTCCTGATTGCCATATTAAGGCTCTAACCATTAACCCATTCAGGACTGGTCCCAAAAATACTTGGGCTGGGGTCTATGGAGAATGCATGAAAAACCGATTTTGAACAATCGTCTTTGAACGGGTCAAGCCTAATTTATTATCCTAATTAAGAATCAACTGCATTCATAGCCAGTGTCAGACTTAATGGTGAATCTTGAATAAAAGTTTCATAGTGCATTTTACTGCCTGTTAATAGCGGATGTAGATAACGACAATTATCAGAAAATCAATTGGTCAGTGGCCTACAAAAAAGCTCAGACCTTTATTAACCTCATACAATCAATAAGGGAGGTTATTTGGGGTTAATAGTCTCTTGATGATTAGTATTGAACTGACCAGTGACTTTTTTTTATAGACCAGGGTCCGTATTCATAAAACCCCGCTAGCCTAGTCCCATGCTATAAAGTCTATTTCAAATGATACGGTTTAGTGAGCAACAAACAGTTTTCCTAGTCCCCAACTATGGTTAGCGTGGTATGCCTTGGTTCGGTTTACCCACTAAGTTAATCCTAGTTACCAAATGAAGGTCATGTGTTTAAAATTCTTAGCCACGTCGTTTAAAATAAACTTGGCATGAAACTCACCTAGCGAGGTTTTATGAATATGGGCCCGGAAAAATGATCATTGTATTGAATTATATATGAAAGCAATCGACTGTTAACGATCGTAATTTTGGATTCATGTCATGCGAGACTAGATTGTTTTCCCTCGTTCCCTTATCATCTGCAAATCATGAAGTATTTTCAGCCCGCAACTTGCACACTTCATTCTGTGAATTACTTTGATTAGTTTTGCCTGCCTGGAAATTAGGGCATCAGAACGCTTGATCTTGATCATAGACACAAAGATACAGCATCCACATACATCCTCACACAGTCAGACATGTACACACACATACGTGCACACACACACACACACACATAATCATGCTCAGATACATTATCGATGTACACATGTACACACACACACACACACACACACACTCACACAAACTTAATCATGCACACATACATTATGGATGTACACATACAGAAATATACAAAACTTCCACACATACACACACACACACACAAACAAACAGACACACACACACATGCAAATAATCAAGCTCAGATACATTATCGACTACAGAAATATACAAACTTCCACACACACACACATGTGCGCACACAAACTTAATCATGCATACATATAGTATCGATAACACATACACAAATATACACACCTTACACACACACACACATGCACACACAAACTTACTCATGCACAGATACAATATTGATTACACACATGCACTGAAATATATACACACCCATGTTTTTTACAGTCCAACAAATTAAATCTGTGAAGATGACACCCAAATCTATACCAGCGTTCTAAGTAGTGCCCTTGGAATGTGGCAGATTTGATTGTTTTTCAAAATGCTGTCTTCCCAGCAAATTTGTCTCGCATCGCTGCACCCCTGAACGCATTATGATATAATTAGCCTCATGGTACCTTGGGAAAACGTAACGGGGATTTAACGCAGCGCTCAATATGCTTGGAGTTTAACTGAATTAACATCGTCAACTACTTGTGTGTGCGCATGCAGGTTTGATTTGCTGCTGAGTTTGTGTATTGTTTTTCAATTAGGCCTGGAGTTGTGATTATGTTGGAATTGCGATCTGATGTGATTGGATGTAATCATTAGTCAAGAATATTTGTGTGACTTTAAATCTTCAAAAGACTGTATATGGAACTATAATTGAATTAACATGGTCGGCTACTCTGTCCCCCATACATGGTTTCTTCTGCTAAATGTGTGCATTGTTTTAAATCAGACGCCAGATTTGTGATTATGTTGAATTTGCGAACTGATTTGATTGGATAAAAACATGAGCATCAGGCAACAAGAATCTTGTTCTTTCTTGTTGGGTTTTTATTGTGCCTTTTGAATTTCAACATGGCTGACTTGCTGGTGTATACATATCTGATTTCTTCTTCTATCTGATTTCTCCTCTATTTCTTGTCGGAATATTGATTGGAATTCAATTGAATGTTATGCGTTATATGAAATAAGTGGTCTGCAAGAATATTTGGATCTTCAACAATCGAATACATACCTGATTTCTTCTCCTGCTCCTGTTCTAGTGGTGTCTGACCATGTGAGCTAATTGAAATGTGGTATATTGGTTGGAAGTCAATTGAATGTTATGCTTTATATAAAATAAGTGGTAGACAAGAATATTTGGATCTTCGACAATCCTATACATACCCGATGTCCTCTGCTGCCCTATAATACATCTTGTTTCTAGTCGTGTCTGCATTTGCAAGCTTATTGAAATGCGGTTTATTGTTTGGAAGTCAATTGAATGTTATGCTTTTATATGAAATAAGTGGCAAGCAAAATTATTTTGATCTTTGTAGTTGACTTCTGAATGTGATCGACTGCTCCGTTGTCAGCATAAAAACAAGTGTTGGAATTTCAGGGTTAGTGGATGTGGTGAAAATCAAATATGGGACCTTAAATTGTCATTTCCCCATCTATAGGAATGTGTATAAAGTCAAGTATAAATGCACCTTTTTCTAAAGTTTTAATGAAGCGGATTTGACGCCTTTTTGAATCTAGCTGGTCATATCTTAATTCATGTCTGCAAGATGAGTAAACATTTCTGGAAGGAATACATTTACGGAGGATAACCCCAGATAAACCCCACACTGGTGGGATAACGAGGCTCATTAAATGTGCAGCAATTATGCCATTAATTTTAATAGGGTTATGTCTGTAGACCTTATAATGATCACCTTTCGTATATGAAATGTAAAGTTCAATAACCTTATTTAATATTTAGCAAAAATATGAGTAAACAGATACTACACATACATGCATGCTAAGGAATATATTTTGAACCTGTCTCAGTGGCCACCTGTCTATAGCAGCCAGCCAAAATATGAGTAACCAGATACTATACACATACATGTACATGCATGCTAAGGAATTGATATATTTCAAACCTGTCTTAGTGGCCACCTGTCTATAGCAGCCAGCCAAAATGTGAGTAACCAGATACTAGTAACATACATGTATGCTTAGGAATTAATATATGTTGAACCTGTCTCAGTGGCCACCTGTCTATAGCAGCCATCCAAAATATGAGTAACCAGATACTATACACATACATGCATGCTTAGGAATTAATATATTTCGGACCTGTCTCGGTGGCCACCTGTCTATAGCAGCCAGCCTGCCACCAAAAATGTCCCTCTGGGGATTAAAATGATGTTAGGGAACCTGTCTACAAAAGTCACCTGTGTACAGCGGCCACTGATTTCCCCTATGTGGTCACTATACACAGGTTTGAATGTAGTTACAGTCAAGCCTGCTCTAGGGACTACCTGTGTATGAAGACAACTTGCCTTGATTCCAAAGCAAGCAGTTTGCATGTCAATGGACCTGTCTATAGAGACCACATGGTCACTCATAGCAACTACATTATCAATATACCTTGATCTTTATACACAGGTTTGACTGTACTAGGGTAACCTCCATCCACCCAACCTCAAAGAAATAATACACCCCTTCAACTGAGGCAATTATGGCACACATTTAGGATTATGTTTATCTATGAGCTACCATGCACTTCTCATATTGGTGAATTTCGTATAGATCTGTATATATTGTAAGTCATTGACTAACCTAAAATGACCCAGTATTATTAGGGTCATAAAGGTAATTAAACCCATTCATGACTGGTCCCAAAATTACCCAGGCTAGGGTCTATGGAGAATACATGTTAAAGAAAAAGCAATCAGTCCTCAATGGGTTAAAGAATTGAATCATACTGAATCATAATGCAATGCAATACCTTGATTTATATTGGTTTTATGATCAAATTTAGGAGTGCTTCAATCTTTGAATAATTGCCAATGCCCGTCTCCATCCAAACTCGGTTCATTTTAGAGTGGGCCGGTCATTAAGTTCCCTCGTCCGTGACCGTCCGTTAATTGAAACTTGATGCGCTGTTTACCCAGAAACATCATCCTCCATTTCTCACCCTCCGTTCCCTGTTTGGGATTAAAGCTAAACACCAGTTTTGGGAAGGCCCTCTGTCGAAATCAATAAAATGTTGTATTTTATTCTTGATGATATGAAGACTAGACAAAAAAGCTGCCTTGATAAAAGAATATTTTAAAAATCAAATGTTCAAATTAAAATATTTAAAATAACTAAGTCAAAGCACATGATAAATTCATCTGCATATCTGTAGAAAGCATGTGGAATGTGACATCACAAAGTGATCAGAGTATGTAGTCAGGCCCTATGTAGCGCAGGGGAACACTTTTGGTGGCCACTTTACTCTATAGGCAGGTTGGTTGCTATAGACAGGTGCCTGCTATTAGACAGGTTTGACTTTGACTTGGACTATAAAGCAATCGTCTTCCTACACGCCTTGATATGAAAGGGTCCATTTTGTAAGTTTGCTGGAAGAAAGTTAGATCAGTGTAGTCTTCCCAACGGACCAATTTCTAACGATGCCTTTGTAATTATTTTGCAGTTTCAATTTCCCTGTTTTTGTTTTTGTTTTACTTTGATTGAAAATTAAAACCAGCATGGAAGTCATCAGATAGGGCTTGAATAAACATCCGATATAAAAGACCATTATTGCAGATTCTTATAAAAGATAGTCAAAGAGACTGATAAACACATTGAAATAATAGGGATTCAGGGCAACTAAGCACCCGAAACACCAAATTTAGTCTTTAAAAATCTAATCCTGAACATAAATGCTAATATAGCACAGGAAAACTTGCAAACTAGTCAAATTTTCTTTTACTCTTATAAAAATGCATGCTAATAAAATTCCTCCTTCTACCAGTTCCCTTTGTGATTATGAAGTCCCCATAGACCTCGTACATAGCACATCATAGGCAAGGGGTTAACAAGTCTGTTTTTTGACACCTATAAGCATGCCAAACATCGGTCGTTCGACACCCTCCGAAAAAATTTGCTGTACCCGCCAATCAATCACTCTCATGATACCACAATTGCTTTCGGCCCTATCTGTGCGTGTAATTAGAGAGGGACATATGGGATTTGACATCGGAGATCTATCAAATTAAAAAGTGACGACTTTTCACGGCTTAAGAAAAAAAATTGGTCGTCAGAGTAGCGGTCAACCTTTCTTTTTCATCATGCTTTGGCTTAGACACCAAAGATCTGTCAAATTAAAAAGTGAAGACATTTTAAAGAAGAAATGTGTTCATCAGCTTTTGCTCTCTCTGTTTAACACGGGATCCGACGCTGCGATCTATCAAATCATTTTTTAACCTCAATGTAACTCACTGGTCAATTTATACCTTCTCCTTTTTTTAACATGGTCTTTGATGCCATGATCTATCAAGTTAAAAGGAGAAGTTTGCTCCGCTGAAAGTTGGCTGTTAAAGTATCAAAGCACCGCTCAACTATTCCTTCCCATTTTCTTTACACGGGGTTAGACACAAAGATCTATCGAATGGAAGTAAAGACATCTTTAAAGGGACTAAGTAACAATGTCTAAATCCTCAAAATCCAATTGGAATTCTAGCAGTTCCCTCATACCTTATCGTGTTCATATCAACAATAGAAGCATGGGACAGGTTTTGGTTTGTCAAATTTCCCTTTTGTAAAAAAAAGATATTTACGATTGAAGAGTTCAGATGTTAAACTATCCACTGGATAGTCGTAACCATGTACAAAGTCGGTGCAATGAGTTAGTGAAATATCACTTTGCATTTTTGCTCATTACCCGGCCATATAACGTCCATTTAACTTGAAATTTTCATGCAATACCCAGTGGACATATCAGATAACAACTATCTACATTGTATCAACCATTCATCACTTTTTGCACATGTCAACAAAGTCACTAGATCCCTTTAAACATTGAAATTTGTTTATGAAGCTCGCTGGTCAATTTTTCTCTTCATTTTTAACACTGTCTGTGATGAAAAGATCTATCAATTTTGTTGTTGACCACTTGGATGGCCTCCTCCACTGAATCGGTCAACCGTAAACCTATCAAAATGTATCTTTCATGCCCCGTTGCTCTCTAATCAAAACTGGTTCCTCCTCTGTCCACATGTTGTTGCTCGTTTTATATCCTCTAGTACCATTGTCTTAATAATAATAATTAGATCTTATATTGCGCCAAATCCATCTATTGCAAGATGCTCAGGGCACAGCTGGGGTATATATATACACAGTGACACAAATATACATAATTATAAACGTAATTATAATATAACCATGTCCATGTAGATATAAAGAACAAATATAAATATAATAGCAAGAGTGTATATTGATTATAATGTTATTTTTGTGATTTGATAGAGGCATTGTGGCACGATCAGATGGGTCCCTTTAACTCTTAACGTGCCAGGGATTTTAATGCTCTAAGGCATTTGTGTGTATTGTAACTCGCAAAAATGCGAGCTTGGCACGTTAGGAGTTAAAAAAGCCCCCCCCCCAAAAAACAAAAAACAAAACAAAACAACAACAACAAACAAACAAACAACAAAAACAAATTGAGTCCACACTTTGTATGGCATATCAGCATTTTACTTGGTATCTCTTGATTTTGTATAGTGTATATATGGGTATTACAGTGTGTCCATATCTTTAGCTGATCATGTGGTATATTGTGTTGTGGTATCTGATTGGTTCAAATGTGCAGTTAATTGCAACTTTACAATCGATCGCAACTCTTTCTGCAACGGTGCCCATATCTTAGCCTGCCCAAACTAATCTGTATTTGTAATGATTTTAAGGCTATTCTTTAAGCATACTCCTAGAGGCAACTAAACTGACACATAGTTTGTAAACCCAACTAATCTCGCTGCTCATGACAACAAAGTTACCTTTAATTTGCCGCCTTTTTGGAGGACAATGTCTCAGGTGTGTACCCTCTGCTTGCCCTTTGTTGGTAATCCCTGGGAGCCTAGCTTTGAATAACAACTCTAGCAGCTTTACATAAACCTTACTCATTATGTCCTGAAATTATTGGTGCACACTCAATAAAGTAGCCTTCTATTTCCATGGCCTTTGTAATGACACGATGGTTTTTTTTTGTTTTGTTGCTGACCCGTTTATTTTGCCACTACTGTAGAAAACAATTTCTTGGGCATGGGAAGAAGTGGTCATCGCGATGCTTCGACAATTTTGACAACAATGCAGATGTGTCTGTTTTTTGGCAGTGTGCTTACGAACAGTTTTGTGATACAATTCCTGGTAAATTTGTTTAATAACAACACTGATGCATTTTTTGTTTACCTTTTTTCATTATCTATGCCTACACTTTTACACATTTATTTTGTGCTTGTGTTTTTTGTGTTTTTTTTGGTTGTGTGTTTTTTGTTTGTTTGTTTGTTGTTTGTTGTTGTTTTTTTTTTGGTGGGGGGGGGGAGGCGAGGTGTATCCCTGGTAACTTTTTGACGACATTGCCAATTAATTACCTTTATTTATCTGTGTATGCCTTTTACTGTTGATTATTGTTATATGCCCACTTTTTCATCCTTGGTAGCTTTACTCTGAAAAATCCATCTCTTTAGAACTTGCCCAGGATACAAACATGTACAAGGATACAGATATACTTTGTTTTAAGAAACTTGAATAATAAATCTCAATTTGTTATTCCCTGTCATGTTTGGTTGATTCTAATTATTAGGAAGTAGATACTCTCAAGTGCCATACAAAATTTAATTTAGTTTACAACTTTCATATTCTGATCACCATGGGTCAACCTTTATACATGTTACCCATTGCCTATGAGAACCTGGTGGGCCCTGTATTAACACTGTAAGGATTGCAAAATCTAGTAGTAAACAGGAAACCCATTACCTACAGGAACCTGGCAGGCCGTGTATTGATCCGTTTACTTCGAGATTCTTAAATTCCCTTAGACTTTGCACATAACCCACTGCCGCAGGTTAACTCTATAAGGTAAACCCATTGCCTACAGTAACATGGCAGGCTCTGTATTAACTCTATAGATAAGGATTGCAAAATCTAGGAAGTGAACAGGCTTAACCCATTGCCTAAAGGAACCTGGCAGGCCCTGTATTAGGATTGCAAAATCTAGAAGGGAAAAGGTCTACTCATTGGTAGTATATTGACATATCAAGTTCAAGCTGTTTTGTTTGCCAATAAGAGACAGTCCACAGGATAATCAGGAAATGAAGTTGTTTTGTTTGCCTTTCTAAAAAAAAAACCCAGACCAATGGACCATCAACAAATGAAGTCATGCACACTCGATGAAAGGTGTTTTTCTTTTTTCGGACGATATTTCGGACGATATACATGTATGGTAGGGTGAGAAAGAGAAGGGCCCTAAGTCAATGAATGTACTTCTGAGATAATCATGTTGAAAGTTAGGGATCCTCGTTGAAACCCATATAGCTCTCTTATTTGGGGAATAAATATGTCTAAAGTTAGGAATAATTAGCATCAGAAAATTTGGCGTCCCATAGAGAAGGCCTTGACCTACAAGATAACAAGCTGAAGTCACTTTAGACAATAATCGACTTAACGTCCTTCTTACCCTAACCCAGAAGATATATCTTTGAATGATGCCTGCTGTTTTGGCATATGGGAGTATGCCCATCAAATTTGCTTGAGTTGAATGGGTAACCCAGCAGTATTGACGCAAGAGAACGATACGGAGGATACCGACACTGCATCCCTTTAACCCAGTCACTGCAGGAATCTGGGTGTACCATGTATTAACTCTATGGGAAATGCAAAATTATGTAGGCAAGGAGTTTAACCCGTTGCTTACGGGAACCGGGTGGGCTATGTACAAAGTCTATGGGGATTTCAGAATCTCAAAGTGAAGGGGTTAATAACTTACTGGGGGGACACAAGTCGATCCTCTTTAACTCATTCACTATGGGAATCTGGGTGTACCATGTATTAACTCTGGGAAATGCAATATTGTCTAGGCATGGGAGTTTGATAACTTACTGGGAGGACACAAGTCTATACTCTTTAACTCATTCACAATGGGAATCTGGGTGTACCATGTATTAACTCTATGGGATAATGTAACATCTCATAGACAACTGGTTAAGGCTTCCTTGACTGTATATGAAACTCCTTACGCCACAGAAAAAATATGATGTATGTTGTAATTCTGAGTTTATTATGGTACATTTAGCTGTGTAAATGAAAAATGCTGTGTGCTTGTTGTATAGGACCGACTAGAACTTGAAGAAAAAAAACTCAGGCTGGGGTCTATGGAAGATGCATGTTATAGCAAAATCAAATTGTATTGAGCGGGTTAACATATATATATATTTTTCATTTCATTTCATTTCATTTATTTAACCATTATAAAACAACAACAAAAATATACAAATCAGTGGAAAGTAATCGATATACAAAATATCAAAACAAAATAATGGTTAGGACCCCTGAGAAGCAGTAGATGCTTATAATCGGGGCCCTACACAACAAAGTAAAAAAAAAAAATAACAAAGTCATACAGTCGTAAACAAAAAATAACAAATAACGGCCTTACCCTTGCCCAGTCCTAAATGGAATGCAAGATAACTCAGTAGAATTGACGCAAGGATATATGAGGAAAACTGACATTTGTAGCATTTAACCCTTTCAGGGCTGGTCCAAGTATGAAAATACTTGGGCTTGGGGACTATGGATATTGCATGTTATACCAAAATCAAAATGTTGTCAGTGGGTAAACCATTGATAATGCAAATGCTAAATATTGCATCTAAAGGGTTAGTTGAGGAGAATTGACAGGAAAGACAGCCTCATTGAATCCAGAATTTTAAAATGTCACCAATCGGTTAAACATTTCAGGACTATCGATTGATAATATGTATACTAATACCATTGCCTTTCCATTAATTGGTGTAAAGGGGTTAAATGTACATGTAGTACTATTGACAGGACAGGCAAGATCATTGAATCAAAAATTCAAAATGTCACCAATTGGTTAACCATTTCATTACTTAGGGTTGATATTGTGTTCAATAGGCCATTGCCTCTCCACTACCCGATCCAAAAAGGGTTGATTAATATAGTTATGTTGACAGGAGAGACGAGATCATAGAATTCTTAGCAGTTAGCACACCTGCTAGGTGGATCAAGTTTAGTGGCAAAAGTCAATGATCTAAATGGATTTGACGTGTAAACAGCGGTGCACGTGCATTCCCCCATAGTACACCCTAGTTTGCAAACGCAAAAGCTCACACACATACATACTTTTCACGCATGCACACACATACACAACTTGTTCATACATGCATGCACACACACACACACTTCTTTCACACATGCACACACACATACATACTCATATATGCACAAGAACATTCACAGTTACAAAACAAATTTGTAAAGCATGGTGCCCATACATTTCTGCAATACACACAATACACACACATACAAACATACACACGACACACACACATACATACATACAAACGCACAATATATACACACACACACACACATTCACACAAACACATGCACACACACACACACACACACACACACACACACAGACACTCACACAAACAAACAGACAGCTATACAGACAGTCCCAGTTACCCAGATAAACAGACACATTGTGCAAATTGCATTGGATTTGCACAGGTGCCTTCCCTTGTGGGAAAGGTGTTTGAAATATAACCTTGCTTTCTAGGGACCAAACAAACGGACACAAAAGGAACAAGCAAAATCTATGCTAGGACCTTGCCTGATACAAATACCATGTTTTCCTAGAAAAAAGGTGTTGTTGTTGTCAGGCATCATATTTTCATGAAACTTGACGTTGATTTATATTCCAGTTGTTCAAATATGAAGAGCATGAAAATCTTCAATCTTTGGGACTGCGGATTCTGTCAAAAAGATTCGTTATATGCTGATCTTGAAGTAATACTTTGCTTTGTAACCCTGATACAAGTTGCTCAATTTAAATGCCAGGTTTTCCCAGAAAGAAATAATACTCTGGTTCAATATGCCCTGCATCACAGTTTTATTTAGTTTATTTCCCATTTTTGAGAATTAAGAATGCAATCATTTGAAATGTATGAAAACAGATGTGTAATATGTGAGTCTGGAATTCAGATTTTGCTTTCTATAGTATGCACCTTTTTAAAATTTCAATGTCCGGTTTTCATGGAATGCAATGTCGCATTTTTTCAAATTTGATATTAAACACAATTGTTCTTGAAAATCAAGCTTTGCTATCTGAATTAATTCCTGGCACATTTACTTGATCCCATCTCCAGAATATCCAGTACTCAGTAGTTCCTAATTATTTAATTCATGTACCAGGTGTCATAAATAACTTGAATTATAATGTCATTATCTATTTTCAAGCATAACACATTTAAAACTTGCAGAAAAAAAATCCTTGAAAAAAAGAAATACATGGTTTGCTTTGTTACAATCATATAATCATACATCAATTGAATATACAACTTAATTAATTTAATTAATAATGACATGGAAAGAAAAAAAGGACTAGGCATAAATTGGGAACAGGATTTAAAAACTTGATTGCTATTCCTGATATTCCTTTACTCATGACTGAGTTTCTTAAAATTATAGTTGATCGTTTAACCTGTACTCTACTAGATTTCTGCAACCTCCATAGAGTGAATACAGGATCCACTAAGAGCCTGTAGGCAATTGGTTGATTAATCTAATGTCGTTAGCGGTTCTTTTTCCTTTTAATTGCTTAGGATTCTTTCTGTACACACAACGTGGGTTTATCAGTCTTCAAAGAATAACTTGAAGAACAAGTTTTCTAAATGAACCATGCTTCTGTTAGCCTAGAACAAACTCACCCATCCTTGAGTCTTTTTTTTGGGGGGGGGGGGGGGGGGAGGGTTTGTCCGTCCTATTGTCTTGTATTTATTCAAAGACCTCTCTATTATTGTTCAGTGTTTTCATAGGTCTGGCAAGCTACATGTCCCTCCCACTCTTGATCAAAGTTGTGTTGATTCAAAACAAACAATTAGCCGTACAATTTCTGCTGTCATATAATAACGTGGATGCAACATGTCTTGGTGTATAACACCGAGGTTTTCACATGCCTTGCAATACATTACATGTACCTCCCTCAATTTATCACAACTTTCTTGATTTAAAACATAATAATTAGCCATTCAACTGCCATTGTCATCTAATAACATTGATGCAACATGTATTGGTGTCTACAGTATACCTACATTTAGGTGTCATTCATCGTCAATTGTGTGGATCATTGCGCTATACCAATGTTTGTTATTATGGTCTGTAAAAAGTAGGTCTGTATTAGTAGATCTGTCTGTCAGTTGGTAGGCAGCCTTTCATTTTGACTTGTGATTTGTTTGTTCTAGCTTCCACTCTCCCTCTCTCTTCTTTCCTTTCTTTTCTCTGTAGTTTACCTCCTCATCTCTCTCTTACTATCTTTCTCTTTCTTCCTCTGCCTAGATAGCTGCCCCTCTCTTTACTTCTCCCTCCTTCTATCTCTCCAGTCCTCCCTCTTTTTCTGTCTCTCTTTGATTTACTGGTTCAGTGCTTGTTGTTAGCTTCTGTCTGTTAGACAGTAGATCTGTTTGCCCATATTCCCTTTTGTTTTTCTTTTATCTTTTTATCTTCATATCTAGTCCTCCATATCGTTTATATTTCTTTGCTTCACCACAACCATTATCATGTCTTGGGAGCTGTAAAAAGGACACTTGAGGAGAACATAAATAAAGAGATTATGGAAGGAATAGAGAGAAGAAGAAATATAAAGGAAGACAAGAAGAAAATAAAGAGAAAGTGTGAGGGGAGAAGAGGTAAAAGATAAATGAGCAAGGGAAGAAAAGGATAAAGGAAGAGGATAGGGGAAAGAAAGCTCTTAATAGGGAGATTGCTGCTAAAGGGCATACAACTTTTTAAGGGGAAATTATTGTTTAGAGAGAATATTTATATCAAGAATTGGCAGATGAAAAAAAAGAAGAATAGAGAAGATACCTGTGGAGAGTAGAATTGGAAAAGGAAAAGAGAAGAGGGACAAAAAGGGCAAGGATAGTTGTGAGAAGCTCAGAGAGCTGAGAGTGTGAGGTGTAATGTCGCCCATCAATCCTCCCGTTTGACAGCACATTGTCGGCCAAGATCTGATTTTCTCGTTTGGTTGCTTGCTCGGTCGGTCGGTCGCCCTTCCAGCCAGCTGAGGGTGGGTCAGTCTGTTTGTTCCATCTGGTCTCTGCATGGGGTGCATGAATAGACATCCCTCCGCCGACACCGGGGTACGATAGACATCCCACCACCGACACCACTGTGCCGTTGTCAGGGAGGTGCATTCCGCATCGCCCCCTGGGTGGGGAGGCATCTGACATATTATATTATCCCGTACTCATCTCTCCCCCGGTTCTGGAATTCATTCGTGTTAAAAAAAAGTTTCTGCAGATTGAGATTGAGTTAGTTTGGGATGGCTATGCCCAATGCCATTGCCAGATTGGAGCTGTGACATTTGACGCTAGTGCGGCAGAGTTAAAAAGCTATCTATTTAAGCTGTAGCGGTGTAAATGGTGAGGTGGTATAGCACGGATTAGAGCATGATAGTAAATGTGTGATAGGGCATTGGAAGTTGATGCTGCACTGATTTAAATCTTTACTTTGAATGCGTTGACTTCAAAACTTTGGTTAGGGAAATCTTGTGTCTAATTGTTGATGCTGTAAAGATTTCAATGTTTTTGACCTCAAATCTTTCGTTAGGTGAATATTATTTAGTCTTGTTTTCTTCTTCTCATGTTAAAACATCTCGTTCAAGTTTGTGTAGGTTATCCACCTTAGATAAATAAGTCTGAAAAAATTGGTACTAATGTAGATGGATTATGATGCAAGTGTGGAATGCTGTTTCTTAATTATTGAAAGGGTTAGATTTTGACACTGAATTACTTTTTGCCATGTAAAATGAATTAGCCTACTTGCAAGAATTTGTTTTTGTCATATCTGAATAATATTTTTCCACCATATGATGTCATGGATTTGGTCTGTAAATACATTTGATCATGCTTTCAGTTGTGAATAATGCGTGCCACAACATTGCATCTCAAGATTTGAACATTTAAAGTATGTGTCAAACTGGAATAACATGTTCAAATCGCAGAAGAAATGGACCTATTACACGGATTACCCTGCTGCCCAGGAATAATATCTGGACATATTTGTCTTGAATTTGACAATGGAGACGGAGAGGAATGCCTGAAATAACATCCAAGGATTACTGCGCCCATTTTGGAATACATATTTCCCACTTTAGCAGGAATTATGTTTAATATAGCCCTGGATTTGAAGACACCTTTCCCATTCTAGTTGGAATTTTACTATATTCCAGGATTTGAATATCCATCTTCCCGTTTCATTGGGAGGTGCGTTACAGTTCTAGGTTGACATAGTCTTCAGGGGTACAGGGCAACGCCCCCGATCACAAAATGGGGGCGGCTTACGGGACCATAACGAAGGATGATCCTATGAGTAAAATGGAAAAGGTAAGTGTACATTTTTTTAAAAACTTGTTTGTTTCCCATTTTAGCAACAGATTACTGTAAAAAGTGCATCCTTGTTATGTTTTCTTGAAAAATGAATAGCTTAACCTTTATTACCAGTATCATAAAATGATTATTTCAGTAATAAATGGTAAAATAAGTAAAAAATATCTTGTTTATCTCTTCATGAACAATTTTGATAGTGATTAACCTATTTCCATTACCGTGCAAGCAGCATTAACTACTAATGAGCACATATTATGGGATAGTTATGTCCTATTTGACTGTGAAAAGTGCATTAATGTTTTGTATTATACACATTCAATAATAGCGAAGAGATTTTTCTTCTCAAAATACCTGTACATAATATGCTAACGGTACTTCACATACATGTAGGGTATTCTTATTCTTTGTATAAAATGTGATAGTAAACTTTAGCCAGCAATAACATTAATCAAAATAGCTTACAGAAGCGTAGACAAAATTAAGTTATGAAAGAATAATGAGCATACAATAGGTTAATCATCCATTGTGACCTAGATCACTTAAAGGGATCTAGTAACTTTGTTGACAAGTGCAAAAAGTGATGAGTGATTTAATAATCAAATGTGTATTGGTGTGATCTGATATGTCCACAAAGTAATGTGTGAAAATTTCACGTTAATTGGATGCTTTTTTTGGCTGAGAAATAAGCAAAAATGCATAAAGTGATATTCACTTACTCATTGCACTTACTTTGTACACGGTTTAAATTATCCCGTAGACAGTTTAACATCTGAACACTTCCATCGTAAATATCTTTTGAATGAAATGAAAATTTTAAAAACTGAAACCTGTCCTGTGCTTTTATTGTTAATATGAATATGACAAGGTATGAGAGAACCACCAGAGTTCCAAGTAAGTTTTGAGGAATTGGACAATGTTTGTTATCCCCTTAATTAATCATAAAATCAATTGACTGATTGCATGTATGACTAATTGTTAATCTTGAACATGTAACGATGCCCAGTATACTGGGGTTGTATGTGGTCTATGACAAGCCTCCACACTAACTATTTTGTGTACTTGTCCATTCTGGCAAGTAAAATAATAAATTTTTACATTTTACTTGCCAGAATATAGTATTTTCTTGCCCTCTTTAATTACTTAAAGATGAGATTTTCACATATATGAAATTAAATTGTTCTCTTGTAGTGGAACAATTATTTAGTTACCCGATCGGGTGAGTAAACTATACAGTTTTTCGCAATTGACTTGCCAACATCAACTTTTACTTGCCCGGGCAAGCAGGCAAGTGCTTGAAGATGAGATTTACATGTATGAAATTAAATTGTTCTCTTGTAGTGGAACAATTATTCAGTTGCCCTATCGGGCAAGCAAACTAGACAATTTTTGTTTACATTTTACTTGCCTGACATCAATTTTTACTTGCCCAGGGCAAGCAGGCAAGTGCTATTGTCGAGCCCTCTCTATGGAATATATTGCATGTTATATCAAGAGTCAAATGTGACCGGCTATAGCCAAACCCTGCACTTGTTGGTAAAAATCAAAATGTAGATGTTCATACCATTAGAAAGGCCTCATCACAAACTTTCATTTGATGCTTTGTTCTAACAAAGTGGTCATATATTGGCAAAGATATGATTGTTTCAATTTTTAAATCATAAATTTTACACACTTTATGTGAACATAAAATGCCCTTTTCTTCAAAACATGAATTAACGACAAGTGCAGGGTTCTGCTATAGCCAGTCACAAATAGTCTTGAATGTGTTTATGCGCACCATGCATCCCCCAGAGTGCAGTCACTTAGTTCAGCTGTCAGCCGTTTGAACGGTTCCGATGATATTGCATTTCTGCGCCGTGAGCTCATATCATTCTCAGCTTACCGGATTCTGGACCATGTCATGACCTAGCTTGCCATGTGCGAAGCTTACCGATTCCTAGGCCATGTTATGATCTCGCTATGTGCAAAGCTTACCGATTTCTAGGCCATGTTATAATCTCGCTATGTGCGAAGCTTACCGATTTCTAGGCCATGTTATGATCTCGCTATGTGCAAAGCTTACCGATTTCTAGGCCATGTTATGATCTCGCTATGTGCAAAGCTTACCGATTTCTAGGCCATGTTATGATCTCGCTATGTGCGAAGCTTACCGATTTCTAGGCCATGTTGTCATCTCGCTATGTGCAAAGCTTACCCAATTCTAGGCCATGTTGTGATCTCGCTATGTGCAAAGCATACCCAATTCTAGGCCATGTTATGATCTCGCTATGTGCGAAGCTTACCGATTTCTAGGCCATGTTATGATCTCACTATGTGCCAAGCTTAAAGACTTTTGGGCTGAACCGGTTCAGTACCTCACTATGTACAAAGCTTATCAAATTGTGGACCATGTCATGACCTAGCTCGCCATGTGCACGCTTACCCAATTCTAGGCCATGTTATGATCTCACTATGTCAGTACCTCGCTGTGTGCAAAGCTTCAAAACTTTTGGGCTTAACTTGTTCAGGACTGGTCCTGAAAATACTTGGGCAGCAGTAATTCTTGGTTTACCAAATTCTGGACCATGTTATGACTTCGCTCGCTATGTGAGAAGCTTACCCAATTCTAGATGGCCTAATTTTCACAATTCGGCTCTCTATATGTAATTTTTCCTGAAGAAAAAGAATTTGGCAGTCATTTCTCATGAAATCAATCAATTTTGGGGTAATTAGTAAATATCTAATTGTCCTGGGAACGCCCCTTTTAAATCGCCAAAATGTGACGTCGTCTATTAAGTACGGACTAATGAACTAAATTCTGTAGATGACGCGTTATGACGTAAGCCAATGAATTGTCAATCACATGTCAATCACGCTGCTGATTCTGGACCCTAAATGTGAGTGGGGCGTAAACTGGCTGCTAAATGAGATTTGGCATCAGAAAATTAGTCTTAAATCACTACTGTGTTTATTTTCATTGATTTTTTTTCGGCAGACCTATTTTACAAGTCATCAACTATGGAATAAGTGCCAAAGTACGTTGTATTCTTTAGGTCCTTTAACTGTTGCATCTTTATATACGTGGTATCTAGGCTCTCACCAATGAGTAACTATTACAAAGCCTATAAAGACGGTCCTGCCAAAGCCCTACTTTATTTGCTAAATTGTCACATAACATAACTCCTTGCCTATAAGATTTTGCATTTCCCATAGAGTTTATACAGAGTACACCATGTTCCCGTATTAAATTGGTTAACTTGTAATTATCTAGTCATTTCCCCCCTCTTCATATTTGATATCAAACTTATTGTGATTGGTGGAGTTTAGTTTGTCTGTATACATGTAGTTCTTATGCACCCGTCAACCGGAATCTTGAACCTACCCTCCTCAAGACCTCACTCTTGTTCACTTTTGGTCTTGAACGTCCGACACAACGTCCGACACCTCTCATTTACCTTGCTTCGTAAAAAGTAAGGTCGAGATTCACTCTTTCAAATTATTTATAAGGTGCAGATTCACCCATCTCCAAGAAAAATAGGGTGCAGATTCACCTCGCCGCTAAAATTATTAGGTGCACATTCACCACACGTCTTTAACTGCTTAGGTCAAGATTCACCGGCCTTTCACCAGCACCGCACTACCGCAGTATTATGGCAGCTTGCGTAATTATAGTATAGGATTGAGTACTTGTGGAAACAATCTGTTTTCACAAAATGTAGCAGACAATGTTTTCGAGTTCAAAATAAATTCCAAACAAAATATCAGCCAATATTTCCATAGATTACACTTTAATTATAATATAATACAAATGTATGTCACATCATCAGGGAATAAGTACAATTTACAATAAAAACATTGACAATCAATGACGCATTTGAGAATGTTTGCGGACAATTAGAGAGCGCGGGTTAATTTACAACATATTATTGTACATGTGGGACTGAGATTTTTTTTTTTTTTACGTCTTCGTTCATGCTAGAAAATAATTTTTTTCGAGTTCAAAAAGCATTCCAAACAAAATATCAGTGAATATTTCCGTAGTTTGCAAATTTGTTATAGCATGAGATGTCAAATCATCGAGGTATAAGTACAATTTACAATGAAAACATCGACAATCAATGACGCATTTTTGTTGTTGAGACAACGAGTGCGGACAATGTAATCGCTGTAAAAAAACAACAATGAAATGGACACGGCGATTATCGGAACGGTTATTACAATAACAGATGAAATATTAAACATACACTTTTATCTCTCAGAAATTTAACTTAAAATACATTCGAAACTATTTTCATTAATTCTACTATAGGTTTGGATAATATTAGCCAGATGTTTCAACACAGAAAATAATTCATTTTAAACGAAATGCTGATAACATTCACAAATTACCCCCTTACATAAATGGAATATCCCGTTATCAGGGGCCCCCACTCGCGCTGCGATTTTGAACATTTTTGCATTATGAATTGTTATCGAAAGCACCGCAAATATAACCACGTTTTTAATACAGTTATACTTGTAGCTCCACGTCACTGTTTATTATCTTGAACTCTGGAGTCAAAGACATTCGACGCTGGTTCACACAGGAGAATGTTTTCACTCGACGCTCGTTCACTTGTATGTGAAAAATATTTGTTCAAGATTCACAACATCCGGTAAAAAGTGAGGCAAGGATTCACCTTCTCCTACACAAAATAAGGTGAAGATTCACTCCGGCCAAAAAAAAATACGTCAAAGATTCATCATGCTCTGATTTTGGCGACCCCAAGATTCGACGTCGAGTTGACGTTGAATGCTTGACGACCCTTGAGGAGGGTAGGTTCAAGACTCCGGTTGACGGGTGCATTAGAGTACAGCTGACTTTACAGAAGCTTGAATGGGTCTAGATGGAGTGCGTTGCAGTGTTCAGGGCCCATAGTCATAAAAGCCTGCTAGCTTAGTTGCATGACCTAGTCTGCCTGATTGAACACATGATCTCTTAGTTGCTAACTAGGGTTTACTATTAAAGTGGGTACCTAAAGCTTTACTTACCCAGCTAACCCTAGTTGGAGACAAGGACATCTGTTTGTTGCTCTCTTAACTGTACCATTTTAAATGCACCTATTGGTAAAACAATTACAATGATGTATGTGAGAACCGCTAGGGTTACAAGTAATTAGTTTTGAGGATTTTGACAATGTTGCTAGATTCCTTTAAATGCAATATTACGATTTTGGCATTTGAGCAGTTTGTCTTGTTATATGATCATTGTGTACATTGCAGAATTCTTGGAGTAGAGTTGACCTGTCAAAAGCTTGAATGGTTCCAGATGAAATAAATGCCAGTGCTCTGATCTCATCCGCATGCATCTCAGCTTACCGGATTCTAGACCATGTTATGACCCTAATGAGCACGGCTTAAAGACATAATAGCTTTCTATCCATTCATCTTCTAGGTCAAAGGCATATTTATGAATTTGTTGAATGTCTCAAAATTAAATGTTGTTAATTATAAGTTACAAGATGTTATGGCCCTAATGAGCACAGCTTAAAGACACAAATAACGTTTTAAAAACTTCCATCTCTTTTAATAGCATACTTATTCATTTTTCAATTGTCTCACTCGATTAATTTCCATCGTCATTATGTAAAGGCAAGCTTTAGTAAATTTGATTGTTATGATTGTGCAGTATTTGCAGACCTGCCAACCGTCCCGAATTTCCTGGGACAGTCCTGATTTCTTAATTTTATAAAGCCCTGAAATCGGGATGTCCCAATTTTTTGTTTAAGTCTTATTTATCCAGGTTAGCCTCTTCAGTGCTCTTTTGTTCTGTTCTCCCAGAGGGACCTGCATCTAATATTAATATTTATAACTCTGCCATTTTGTATACAATTCCACACTTTACTGTGTTAAATAATAGATTCTATGACTCTGGTATATGTTGAGCCTCCAGTGGTCTTTGTGTGTTTTCAGGTGTTTAGATAATGTAAGATCCTGTAATTCTGGTATCATTTTAAGCCTCTACTGGCCCTTCAAAGTGCTTTTTTGTGTCAGCTTCAAGGGGCGCGGCCCCCTGAACCCTCGCTTGGGGCCTAGGTGGCCCCCTGGACCCCAACCAAATTTTCCCCTATTTCCAGAATTGAAATGTTGTAATTTGTAACTTATTATTTTTAAATGAAACATGAGCAAAAAAATGGGCTTTGCCGGGAATCGAACCGGAGACCTCCTGATTGCTAGACCAGTGATTAGACATTGAGCCACATCATATTGATGGTGGCACTGCCCAGGAATAATTGTAGTATATTGTATACATTTTTTGTTTAAAATTGAAATGGAGAAACAAAACAAAGCTAAACATATATTTAAATGTAAAAATTGCTGCAAACTGCTTGTCCACTACAAAGGCAAGTGTAATAAAATGTAAGTCAATGTAGCCGCGAGCTTTCGAATCTGGCAGATCCTTCGCCTATAGACGAAGGATCTGCCAGATTCGAAAGCTCGCGGCTACATTGACTTACATTTTAAACATTTATTTGATAATTGGTAGAGTACAGTTGACCTGTCATCTGTTTGAATGGTTGCAGGCGAACGGGATTGATGCACTGGGATCTCATCATCCTTCTCAACTCACATAACTCTTATTCATGTTACTGGCATGCTATGCTGCTTAAAGACCCATTCATGGTTTTGCAAACGATTTCAAATGATGTCATTCATTTGTTCAAACTTTATATAATCCAATCTGATTATGCTAAACCTGTTCACGACTGCTTCTGAAGGCTGGGGTTTACCTATGGAAAATGGAAATTCAAATGATCTTAAATGGGTTGCTTGCAAACTTTGTAAACTTTTGCAAAACAAACACTTACAAATGTAAAAATGTAGAGTGTAATTCAGTTTGCAAAAATGTGACTAGGTACCACTTTAAAGGGATCTAGTAAGTTTGCTGACAATTGCAAAAATCTATGAATGGTTGATAAAATGTGTATGTTTGTCTATCTGATATGTTCCACTTAGTAATGTGTGAAAATGTCACATCAAATGGATGTTATATTGCTGAGTAATGAGCAAAAATGCAAAGTGACATTTGCTTTAATAGTCTTGCACTGACTTGTACATGCTTATAACTTTCCAGTGGATAATTAAATATTAAACACTTCAGTTGTAAACTACTTTTTAATAAAAGGAAAATTCAAAAACTAAAACATGTTTAATACATGCTTCAATTGGTATGACGAATACAACAAGGTATGATACAATTCTAAGTAGAGTTTTGTGGAGTTGGGCAATGTTACTAGATCCCTTTAATGTGTGATGCGCACATTGTTTCTTCATTATCTAATTATCTCATAATGGTATGGGTCGTTATCATTTAGGACTGATGGGCTCTATGAAAACAATCCGTCCCCATTTATCACCCCTACATTTGGTCTCGCCACCTTGACCGAGCTGGCTATCTTGAAATAATTATAAACACATTAGCGGAGATTTAAAGGTACAGATATACATGTATATGTTTGTCTATCTTCGCAACAACTTTATAGTATAATAAAAAGTTTTGTTGAACACTTTTATTACTTTTATAAATGTCTTTATGAAAATAATCTGTGCCCATTAAGTCACTTTAACCTTTGATACTGAATTGACAGAGCTAGCAATCTAGAAATAATTATAAACACAACAACATGAATTTAAAGATACAATTAAAGGTTCCACTGACATAGCCATAACTCTCTATTAAGAGCTTTATACATTGTTCAGCTTTTTTATTACTTTTTTGTTTCTTTTTTGTTTTTACTTTTAACTTTAACTTGCGGTTAATATTCCATGACCGAGCTGGCTATCTAGAAATTATTATAAACACAGCAGGAATTTAAAGGTACAATATATGTTTGTCTGTCTTCACAAGAACTTGATAGGGTTTGTTCAACACTTTTATTACGTTTATAAATGTCTTTATGAAAATAATCTGTGCCCAGTAACCCATTCTCTTTGAGGTTCTGAAATTTCCATAGACTTTGCACACCACCCATCCGGACACTCTAACCGCTAAGCCACCATACTCTGTCACTATAAATAAGTGGCTTCTATGTAGAGGTGGCCACTAACACAGGTTTGACTGTATTACTGCGGTAGGATCCGGCCTTCTCATTGGATAGGTATGATGGAGACCGCATTTCCGTTTATGCGTTAACGTTGCCTAACAATGATTAATGAACTCTGTCATCTTGCATAAGGCCGCTATCAACTCGGATATATATAGAGTTTACGGTTTGCAGTTCATGATCATGTATGGCAAAATTAACACATTTCCTGCAGGAACCTGGTTAGCTATGAACATTACTATTGTGATTGCAAAATCTAGCAGGGAATGAGTTTACTCATTGCCTATGGGTACCTGATTGTCCCCCCCCCCCTCCCTTATTAGCGTGTTTTCGCAACCACGACGCGGTTATTCTACAACGCTAATCTTAGCGGGGGGTCGTACTCAGAGCGAAAATTTCCGCGTATCGTCCAAACCTACAACGGTATTCTGAATTAGCGTCGGGCGTAGAGCGGTACGGTCAGCCCATACTTCAATGGGTCAGCCAGAGGTCAGTGGGGTCAGCCAATCAGCGCGCTTGTTCTCTCGAGCAAGGACACGTTCCCATCGTATCGATGCACGTTCCCCGTATTCTTCACTGCGAAACTGCAAATAGTTCGCGACGGTAGCCAGAGTACGGAGACGGTCACAGCTCATTTAAATCCCCCGTAGCCAGCACTTGCGTCGCCGTGCGAAAAGACGCTATTAACTCTACACAGGGATTCCAAAATCTAGTTGAGAACAGGTTAATATAATGGTATTTATCCATTCAGGATGGTGGCATGGCGAGCATGGTGGCTCATGCACGGGAGGGGAGGTCCCGGGTTCGAACCCAGACTTGGTCATACCAAAGACTTTTTAAAATGGTACCTTCTGCTTGCTAGCCAGGCGCTTGGCATTTTTAGAATGGAGAAGGGAAAGTTAATCACACGAGTTACCAGAGGACTGGCCCCCTTCTGTAGCTATCGCTACATTTAGTAGACGTGTGGCCCAGGGCTAATGAATCAGTGATAGGCGTCGCCTTATGTGCCAAAATTGGCACAGGAAGGACTATAACTTTTAACTTTATCCATTCAGGACTGAGTGATGTTTGAGGACTGTGTGACATCACAAGGAATATGATGGGTACATATTGACTAAAAATACATTTATTTTATTAGCTTTTATTGAGAAATATCTTGAAATTATAATAACTTTTCTTACCATTCCATTAACATAACCCAAATTCTAATCCCAAACCTAAACCTAACATGAATGTGGGGGTTACATTCTGGTGCTCATGTCATATCAACCTTCTTGAGCACTGGCATCGAACTGCAGAGATTTATTTTGTTCGGGGCGGGGGGTGGGGGGGGGGGGGGAGGGGGAGGGGGTGATTAGTAGATACGCCCCTCCCCCAACCAAAAGAAACCACTCACAGATATATGCCAGTTTTACAGAGGTTCAAGTCAGATTGTACTAGCTGCAATAGACAAGCAGCTTGAACTTGATTTCCACTTTGGCAATAACGTTTATTAAACAATGATTAATGATGGTTGTCATCGTGCGAGGGGCCGCTTCCAAATCAAATACCAGAGAGTTGAAGTCTGCAGTTCATGAAGAGATAAGACCACATAAAGAAATTGGCAGTTATCTAGTTGTAATTCACTTATTCTGGGTTTGTCTCTGAGTTTGCCTCTTCAAAAAGATTCTGCTAGGATAAAAAAATTGGGCCCCATATTGACTCTCACTTATTCAGGGTAAAGTTTCTTAAAACTTTTCCAATTGTTGTAAATGTCCAATTATTGTATTTACTACACAATAATTATGACAACAGCTGTAATGCTCCATGCTGATTGGCTGTTGGCAAAGAATTTTCAATAATTGTCCATTTACTATTGAAAAACTTGTATTAAACATGGCCCAGGGCTGCTTGATTGTCAGCAAATTTGCATTGAATTGGATGAGCAAATACTACTTATCATAAAACATCAATATCAGAACTAAAACCAACACAAAAGGGATCTTTGTACTGCCCATCACTTTTATGTCTTTTGATGATATGTAAACCTGTTTACATGCATGATTATCCAAAGAAATAAAAGTACAAATTGAGCGGTAATAATTTTTTTTTTACTGGTGCTTATTAAGCTATTGAATTGACTCCACCTATGTAGAACTGGGTCATTCCATGTCAAATCACCCAAAAAAAGTGAAAATTTTCATCGTACCCCCTTCAAATTTGCTAATATTTGGTATGTACTGTATGATATTTCAACCTTTCAAAGCGCAAATATTTAAGTTTTAGCCCAATCCGCCCAACGGTTTTGGCGCTATGGTCGATTCTTCTGGGGTAGTTTTGTCAAAAATGGGCGTGGGCACCGTTTTTCAAATCGCCATTGTCCGTTAACTGTTGGGTCAATTTATTTTGTAATGGTGTCATTGGACTGGGGATGTTATTGCAATCCATTTATGCCATTTGTTTTCATGCATGAGCGAGTTTGGATACGATAACCTTTGACCTTAGGCTTCGACCTTCCGTTTTACCTCGTGGATCAAATAATTTTGAGAATTTTTTTGGCTTAAATCTTGGCGTGATATAATATCTACAACATATGAAAGAATTGGAGATGTATTATTTCTTGTTTTTTCTACAGCCTTGTTTTAAGTTTGCAAATTTCATGTAAAATTGAATTATTTTAGACCTACACTCATGTCCAAGAATTCTATAGGGGTGTATTGTATGAAAAAGACCTTTTCAAAGTCAGGATTAGAGCCTATTCACACTCTGGCTCACCACTGTTAAATAGACCTGCTAATCCTCATACAATAGCAATGTACAGACAAATGACATTCTAATGATACCACATGTTTCCAACCTGACAATGGCCCTGTTGCAGAAAGAGATAAATCAATTGTGAGTCAGATCAAATGTTCTAAATGCACAGATCCGATTGGTTGAAACACAGTAAATGTCTCTCTCTGCAACAGGGCCTAGGTGGAGATCTTTTCTTGAATAAAATCTTTCAAGTTCAAGTTCAAATTGCAAACTTGTACGTCAATTATGAGAGCAAATATCTACAGGTATCCCTTTTCAATTAATTTAATGTTTCTATGCATCAGAAATTCATGCAATATTAACATGATTTGCAATCTGTACAAATTCAAACCTGATTCTTTCCAACTATACCAAACACAAACAGTAACTACCCTCTAGACAACTGCTCATAATTTTATGAGTGTTATGAGTGTTTAAGATGTGATCTTACCACAATATTTCTACAGTTGTTTTGTACACTATGTATGAAAATCAGAGATACTTCTTCATGCCTGAAAGAGCTTAGATTAAAGACAAAATGACCTAATTTCAAAAGTCACAAGAACTTGCGCATGCCTGTCCATTTCTGTGAAACATCACATTTGCTTAATGCTTTTTTATGGTTTGTGAAATTTCAAATTGCACTGTTTTTTAGTTGCAATTAATGCATTTAAAAACAAGTGCCATTAAAAATCAAAATGAGTGGAATATCAAACAGCATTGTTTTTCTGTTTGGTTTAGTTGGAAATAATCAGGGTTGAATTTGTACAATTGCAAATCATGTTACTATTGCTTGAATTTCTGTTGCATAGAAACATTAAATTCATTGAAAAGGGATACCTGTAGAATATTTGCTTTCATAATTGATGTACAAGTTTGCAAATTGAACTTGAACTTGAAAGATTTTATTCAAGAAAAGATCTCCACCTAGGCCCTGATGCAGAGAGAGACTTTTTCTGTGTTTCAACCAATCAGATTTGTGCATTTAGAACATTTGATCTGACTCACAATTGATTTATCTCTTTCTGCAACAGGGCCATTGTCAGGTTGGAAACATGTGGTATCATTAGAATGTCATTTGTCTGTAGTGCTATTGTATGAGGATTAGCAGGTCTATTTAACAGTGGTGAGCCAGAGTGTGAATAGGCTCTAATCCTGACTTTGAAAAGGTCTTTTTCATACAAGACACCCCTATAGAATTCTTGGACATGGGTGTAGGTCTAAAATAATTCAATTTTACATGAAATTTGCAAACTTAAAACAAGGCTGTAGAAAACACAAGAAATAATACATCTTCAATTCTTTCATATGTTGTAGATAATATATCAAGCCAAGATTTAAGCCAAAAAAATTCTCAAAATTATTTGATCCACGAGGTAAAACGGAAGGTCGAAGCCTAAGGTCAAAGGTTATCGTATCCAAACTCGCTCATGCATGAAAACAAATGGCATTAATGGATTGCATATAACATCCCCAGTCCAATGACACCATTGCAAAATAAATTGACCCAACGGTTAACGGACAATGGCGATTTGAAAAACGGTGCCCACGCCCATTTTTGACAAAACTACCCCAGAAGAATCGACCATAGCGCCAAAACCGTTGGGCGAATTGGGCTAAAACTTAAATATTTGCACTTTGAAAGGTTGAAATATCATACATACCAAATATGAACAAATTTGAAGGGGGTGCGATGAAATCCATTGGGTGATTTGACATGGAATGACCCGTCTACCCTTAGCTCATCATACACGATTTAGAGGGTATTTAGGTTCATGAACCCATTGCCTATACAAGAACCTGGTGGGTCCTGTATTAACTCTATGGAGATTGCAAAACTAGTAGGGAACAGGTTAACCCATTGCCTATGGGAACCTGGTGGGCCCTGTATTAACTCTGGGGATTGCACAATCTAGTAGGGGACAGGTTAACCCATTGCCTACGGGAGCCTGGTGGGTCCTGTATTAACTCTATGGAGATTGAAATATCTAGTAGGGAACAGGTTAACCCATTGCCTATGGGAACCTGGTGGGCCCTGTATTAACTCTGGGGATTGCACAATCTAGTAGGGGACAGGTTAACCCATTGCCTACGGGAGCCTGGTGGGTCCTGTATTAACTCTATGGAGATTGAAATATCTAGTAGGGAACAGGTTAACCCATTGCCTACAAGAACCTGGTGGGCCCTGTATTAACTCTATGGAGATTGCAAAACTAGTAGGGAACAGGTTAACCCATTGCCTATGGGAACCTGGTGGGTCCTGTATTAACTCTATGGAGATTGAAATATCTAGTAGGAAACAGGTTAACCCATTGTCTGTTCAAACCTGGTGGGTCCATATCAGTATTATCTCTACAAGGATTGCAACATCTACTAGGGAACTAGTTAAAGGGTACCACCACCCAAAAATAGTATTCTTATTATAGAAAGGTAACATCTTTAGTATTCCATTCCTTCAACAAGTTCACAAAAATATGTTTTCAGAAAAAAATATATAATTGGAAAACGCATCACCATTCTCAACCATGCGTTCATGCGGTCTGAATTGCGTAGACTACATGTGCGCAGAGCCAGAGCGCTCTGTGCAGAGCGAACGAATCATCCGGGATTCTATTGACGTACGCGTGAAAGCATTGGCGCACTCGCAAATGCTTGGCCCGTGTGGAACCAGGAAATAGCAGTGGTTCCGTAAGTGGTGGAAATTAATTACTTTGTTTATGAATCACACAACCTTTTGCAAAATGTTGAGTATCTATTTGATATCACAAAACGGTACCAAAACATATAATAATGTGTTGTCCTTTGCCTGGTGGTCCCCTTTAAACTAAATCTAAATGTTATGCCTTGCTTTTGCTAGATATAATAATAATATTTATTATAATTACTAGCCTTGTTCATCACTCATCAAACACAGTTCAAATCGGCCCATTTATCTTGTGCACCATCTCAACTCCCTTGGAAGCATGCTAGCCAAAGCTGCACAGGGGGTACAGGCTAATTAACACCCGACCAAGTACTCATTTATACTCCTGGGTCGAAAGCAGCAATGTTGACTAAGTGTCTTTGTGAAGGACACAAGTGCCGGGGTATCAATAGGTTCCGAACTCGGCTTGGATATAGACAAATTAAAATAGTTCAACAGGAGGTTAAGGCTGAGGTGAAATATACCTGCAATCGTTTAGTGGGCTATTATCTTTCACAAGATCATTCACCGAAACTAAATATCCTCTGCACTTGCCGCACTTGTCTGTAAAACAATTGTTCATTGATAGGTTCAAAGCCATCACACCTAGTTTAAATGTATTATCTGAACTTTGAATTGGTTTGGTTAAATATGACCCGTGTAACTTTTAGTTTTCCAAGCTTCATGCATGTAGTTATATACAAGATATTTAAGATAGAGTTTTAGATTACAACTTTAACTTTATTTAATGCTAATCTATAAACAACAAATATAGTGGAATAAGCTTTCATTTATGGATAAAGAATTTTCCTTTAGACGTTGCATATTTATTAATCAAAGGAGTGCCGTGTGTATTTAATTCTACATGAAAATATACAAATGATTCATACAATATATAGAGCATCATACTGAATTAGTTTACTAGGATTCAGCAATAGTTGCTCAAAATATGAAGTCGTGTTTTTCAATATATATTGGATATTTCAGCTGTTGTTGAGCAATTTTGCTCAAACAAAGTTTTTGAAAACATACTGTACATGTACATTTTCCACTATTACACTAAGTTTGTCATTACCTCCCTCACAAGGAAAGAATTTTTTGAAGCGCCCTCTCAACCAAAACTGTACTATCCCTTTAAATGTATATACCCTCTTTAATATCAAGTCTTGTATTTCAATAAGAAGGACCTGCATAGATACAATATAGATATAACTTTGGTCCTTGCAGGATCACATTTTATTACTGGTCAACTTGTTCAAAGCAATAGGGACACGGCTGTAGTGGACAGAGTCTCATTAACATACATGCTTGCACTATTTGTGTGATCTGTGTGTGCCTTTTTGAAAATGCTTGTGCTTTCAGGAAAAATATTTGTGTGATTTGCATGTGCCTTTTAAAAAAATTGTTATACATGGATCTACTTTAACATGGAAATTTCTTTTTGTTTACAAATAAAGTTTGCTATTATAAATGAGTTATTTAAGAGCATTGATAGTCATAGGAACATACTACAGAAGGAAAGCTATTATTTGAATTGGAAATATTAGATTTTTAAAGGTTAACTATTTTATTGGGAACCATACATTGTATGTATTCAGTCATTGACACTGTGTATTGCTCAGGAACTCATGTATAGCTCATCTTAATGGAAGTATTTATTGCCAGCGTTAAAATTGTGAAGATTTTGAGAAACTTCAGTGACAAATATTTATTCTCTAATCTTTGGCCAGACTTTGATCATCGATTTATTGTCAGCATATACAAAAAGAAGAACCATAAAACAATTTTTTGCTCCTTGTTCACGTTATATTATGTCAAATCTGAAGACTTACACTAGAACTATAGAAGTGACATATTTCATCAGTCGTATTTAAACTGTACTTCACGAAAGAAAGGGTTCGGAAACTCACATATCGTCATTAAACTTGGCTTATTTTGCAACACTGCTTAATTGTCTGTTTTGATGAGAAGGAATCTAGAGCAAGGCCATTCCGATCCAGAGAATTAATTTGTTAGCTTTTGAGGAAAATCTGTGCTATTAATCCATGAGGAAAAGTTAAAGGGGATAGAAGAAAATGTCTGAGACAGAAAAAAGCAATGTGGAGGTAAGTTGAATTATTATTTGAATGATAATTATACCAAAATACATAATAATGTTGGCTGCGTATATAACACACATTACGTCTGTTGGCGCAATTATTTTGTTTGGAAACACAGCAATCTAGCACTCAGAAGAAATGCATATTATTATACTAAGTAATAAACATTAGTTTCTCTGATGCCTACTATTAACCCCTTCACTACAAGATTCTGAAATTCCCATAGACTTTGTACATAGCCCAAATTCCCATAGACTTTGTACATAGCCCAAATTCCCATAGACTTTGTACATAGCCCAAATTCCCATAGACTTTGTACATAGCCCACCCGGTTCCCGTAAGCAACGGGTTAAAGTCTGATACTTTTAATAAGTTTGTGTTTCCATCTGCTTCTTTTCCCATAATTACAATCAGACCTGTCTTACAAACCACCAAAAGGAGGCAGAAAAGGTGGTCTTTATATTAAGCAGGTGGTCTCCATGGACAGGTTCATTTAACCCATTCCCTTCAAGTTTCTGAAATCCCCATAGACTTTGTACACAACCCACCCGGTTCCTAGAGTCAAGGGGTTAACCCGTTCCCTTTGAGATTCAGAAATCTCCATAGACTTTGTATCCAACCCACCGGGTTCCTGTAGTCAAGGGGTTAAAGGCAAACTCCCTCTTAGGGAGTATGGTGGTCTTTATCAGCAGGTGGTCTTTATCAACAGGTGGTCTTTATAGACAGGTGGTCACTAGAGCAGGTTTGACTGAGCATGTACTGTATATACATGTACTGATAATTCATTATGTAACTCAAGTCCGTCTTCATGACAACAAAATGTAGTATTTTCAGGCTGTGAATGTATGGGCCATTCAAAATCCATTATTCTATTTCGGTTGAATGCATGAAGGAAGACAAGGATGGAAAGTTGATCAAATATTCAACTTCCTCCCTAAAGTCAAATTAAGGTTTTCATAGACGACGTAATCACACTCGTTGGAAAGTCATTAGAAGGCAAAGGTGTTTCATATCTTGGAATGCAATAATCAACAATATGATTCATACAAACTATAATAAAGAAAATATTTAAAATTTATATTGTGCAATTGTCACCTAATTATGTGCTCTAAGTGAATGAGAAAGGATAATTATAAGGAAAGGAGAAACAGACAATGAAGGAAGAAGGGGACAGTAAGATGAAGAGAAGAAAGAAAAGACTTCTTTATTTCAGCATTGTTTCAAACAAATTACATTTTAATTTACAATTACATTTCAACTTATATGTTTATTCATATTGTATGTAAATATTTGTGCATTTGTCATATATTTATCTTCCAAAAAGAGATGCCTTACTCGATTGAAGCTAAACAAACCCCACCTCGATCAGTATCGGTAGAATGCTTCACCGGATAATACAAACTTCACTTGATTGATTATAAGTATCAAATATTGATGGAATTTGTCCCTAGTGTTACATTTAGGGACTCATATCCATCACATTATAATCACTTTCATTAAAAAGTCATCAAACAAATTTGGAGAGAATGGGTGAGCCGATGTTGTACTTTCTTTAGACTGCAAACCCGTACGTGCATTCACACTTCTTTTCTTTGACTATACTTAGGTTTAGTGCCCATATAAAGATATAAGATAAGTTGATTGACTTTTGCCATCAAATATTGATGAAATTCTCTCCCCAGAATCACATTTAGGGTCTTCTATCTCTCTATCATGATAATCACACTTTGCATCAAGTTATTTTAACACGATCAATCCTGGATTTTGAGATGTCCATAAAGTGTATACCTAGCTCCTCAGCCTTAAAGTGTAACATTTGTAACTTTTGTACATAAACTAAGTCATATAACATAAGGGATGTTAACTTTGCTGTCAGGAAGATAATGGAATGTTCCCTCAGGATTTAAAATTATATTTCGTAAGCACTTTACGATTAGTTGCAGTATATTACCAACTATACTTCCTAATACTTTATTTATTCAAGTTAACATGTTCTCTACTAGATTTTTCAATCCCATAGACATTATACAAAGCCCACCAGGTTCCCATAGGCAATTGGTTAACCTGTACCCTACTAGATTTTGCAATCCTCATAGAGTTTATATACAGCCCACCAAGTTCCTGTAGACAATGGTCCATATTACTGACAGTTTACTCCCCTAATTAAGTCTCGTACATGCCCCGTGTTCACACACAAAATTTTCAGCCCTTAATCATGACTAAAGAATCAGCAGCTGACTATAGAATCAGCTTCTCATTAAAAATTCCTATGGCAAGCCCTTTGTGTAAAAACTAGATAAACTAAGTTTTTCTCAGATACACTCAGTTAATCTCCAGATAAACACAGTTTATCAGAAAACTCAGTTTATCAGTTGATAAACTGAGTTCATCAGTTTATAAACTGAGTTTGTCTGATAATGTGTTTATATGGCAAGCCCTTTGCGTAACAACTAGATAAACCCTGTTTTTCTCAGATAAACTCAGTTTATCACCAGATAGACATAGTCTATCAACTTATAAACTGAGTTTTTCTGATAAACTGTGTTTATCTGGAGATAAACTGAGTTTATCTGAGAAAAACTGAGTTTATCTGAGAAAACAGAGTGTATCTAGTTTTTACACAAAGGGCTTGCCATTAGTCCTGATTCTTTAGTCATGATTAAAGGGATGAAAATTTGTTGTTTGTGAACACGCTGTTGAACTTGGATCATGACAATAACACCATCTAGAAACTCATGAGTTATTAATAGGTTTACATTCCAGAATGTGCTTGCTATAATTATAAGGACCCTTCTGTCCTTAGGGGCTTACCACTCTCTCTGACCCACCTCCAGTTAACCCGCTCCCTACAAGTTTATGAAATCCCCATATACTTTGTACACAACCCACTGGGTTCCCATGGTCAAGGGGTTAAAACTCATATGGAGTGTTGTGGTGGATTAAAGGGATCCAACACCCCAAATAATACCAGTTTTAGTTGTTCAGAAAAAGTTCAGAAAAATAAGTTTCCAGAAAATTTCTATAATTTGAAAACTCATCATCATGCTAAATTATGTGTTCATGGGTCTGCAGAAGAAGACTAGTCTATTAATAGTCTAGGACCTACAGGTTCAATTGTCAATAGAATTGATGCACTCGCAAGCGTTTGGCACTTACGGAACATAAGGAACACAAGGTCCTGTTTAGTTCCATCAGTTTGGGTGAACAATTGCATTGTTTATGAATTACACAACTCTTTGCAAAGTGCTGGACATCCATTTTATATAGAGTAATGGTACTCAATGTGTTATTTTTTGCTTGGTAGCCCCTATTACCTACCAAGCACCAAATAATGGAACAGCACCGGAAAATATACAATCTAGACTTGAAATCTGCTCTCATTAATAGGTATTTTACTACAAAAGGAAAATAAAAGGAAAATGAACACTTTGCCTATGGGAACTTGGTCTACTTAAGGTTAGTCTATGGGGGTTTTAGAATCTCAAAGGGAACAGGTTAAAGTTAGGTTTATTGACTTTTTAGTGTAAATTATTGATGGCGTTCACATTTACGAGCTTGTGTAAGCAGAAGTGTAAAATATTGATGACATACTCTCACCCAAAGTCATGTACAGGGACTGCCATCAGGATCATGAGAATGGTGCTTTCTTGAAACTTACTATAATGAAGAAGTACATTACTAGGTGTAGTAACTGATAAACAACCTCTCTGTATGTACTATGTCAGTGGCGTAGGGTCATACTGATTTGGGGGGGGGGGGGGGGGGGGCGTGGTGCACATGCACTCTTTATATATTTCTTTATTTTGTAAAGGTAAAGGATTTCCCCCTTATGTTTTTATTTTGTTTTAAATTAATTATTGGGGGCGGTGGGTGGGCATGCTCCCCCATACCCTCTGTGATTTGTTTATGTATTGTATTATATACGTTTGAACTTTGTCAGTGGCATAGCATGGTCAGACTGATTAGGGAGTGGGGGGGGGGGTACACTCTATATATATTTCCCCCATATGTTTTTTTATTTTTAAAAATAAATTATTGGAAGGGGCACATGCTCCCCCATACCCTCTGTGATTTGTTTCTGTATTGTATGTTATACTTTAAAGCACATAATAAGAGTAATAGATGAAAGTTGATTGACTTTTAGTGTAAACTATTGATGGCATCCGTCACCCCATAGTCACGTTTACAAGCAAGACTACACACTCTATATATGTATTTCCTTATTTTTAAAAAGATTTCCCCTCATGTTTTTTAGGTGGAGGGGGAGGGGTGGGGGGAGGCACATACCCCCCTAGACAGAAATACCCGTCTCTTCATGGGATTGATTATATATCAGATTTGTTACTATATCCCATTATGAGACGGTAATCTCAAGTGTTCGCACTGTGTTGAAGTAAATCTGCCATAGACCCTGTGGTTAAGGCGGCCATTTTGTCTACTTTTAAGCCGGACACAATGAATGGGAGACACGCACCGCGCGTCGGACGAAATCTGCACGAAATTTGCGATATCTTCGTCTTTACTTGTAATTTTTGCTTAAAAGCAAGTCGTATTGAATTTGCTTTGAAACAGATATGGTATTATGTTTTATACTCGATACATACAATTAATCAATTTTATGCAAAATATAGAAAGAAGTCAGATATTGGGAATTTATTGACTCGATGTTATCAATTGTCGCAAGCCGATTTGAAGCAATTTTAGTCACTGAACGCCGTACTAAGAGTCACGCGCGTATGATTATCCTTCAACACACGATTTCCCCCCTATACTTCGGTCGTTAAATACCCGCGATCCGACCGTCAAGCTAGCGGAGTAATTATAACGAACGATTTTTCGGTCTAATGCCCCCAATACCCACTGTTATTTATTTATGTATTGTATTATATACTTTTGAATACATTATATAAAGGGTAGTACATGTTTATAAGTTAATTGACTTTCAGTGTCAATTATTGATAGCATCCTTCAACACAAATAGTCACGTTTACATAAGCAAGACTACAGACTCTATGTATTTCCTTATTTTGTAACGGATTTCCTCATGTTTTTATTTGTTTAACTAAATCATCATTTTGTTAAATATTTTTGTTGTTTTGTTGTTGTTGTTGTTTTTTTTGGGGGGGGGGAGGGGGGGGGGGGGGGCACATGCCCCAATGTTTATGTATTGTATTATATATTGTTGTAGATATAATAAAAGTTGATTGACTTTTAGCATCAATTATTGAAAGCATCTTTCACCCAATATAGTCACGTTAACACATTAGCAAGACTACAGACTTTTTCCCACTTGACTTTTAGCAGGAAAATAAGGCTTTATATAGTTGATTGACTTTTAGCGTCAAATATTGATGACATTTCCTTCCCCCAAAGTCACATTTAGGGGCAACCTCCGTATCATATAATAATCACCCATGGCGACATCGTCAGCTTTAGAAAGAGAAGGGCGTTAAGTCAATCTTTGTCTAAATTTAGTTACGCATGCCATCTTGTAGGTCGGAGCTTCCTCTATGGGATGCACACTTTCAGATAATAATTCATAATCCAGAATTAAATAATTAATTTGGGAACATTCCACACTTAATGTATAAAGAGAGCTACATTGGTTTCTACAAGGTTGTACAACATGAAGGGATCTAGAAATATTAACACAATCCTCAAAACTTACTTGGAACTCTAGCGGTTCTCACATACCTCTTCTCAATGCCCATGAGCCGCTTGGAAGGAATGCTTCCCAGGGAGTGGTGATGGTGCACACAATGTGTGCTGGTTTACATTGTATCCTATGACTGGGGTAATAATATCATTGTAAAGCGCTTAGAGATGATTATCAATCATATTATGCGCTATATAAATTGAGTAAATTATTATTATTATTATTAATTTCGAAATCTCTCTGTGTACAAGTCAGTGCAATGAGTTAGCGAATATCATTTTGCATTTTTGTTCACTACTTGGTCATATATGACACTCATTTACCATGGAATTTTCACACATAACTCAGTGGAAATGTTTGCACATGTCAACAAAGTTACCGGATCCCTTTAAAACAAGATTATCCCTGAAGTTCAAAAAGTGTCTTAGCGCCCTTCTCTTTCTCACCTGACGATATGTAAACATGGCAACGGCAGGGGCGCTGCTCTGAATTAATCATCGTGTCGATAGCGTGCCCACAATGCACCATCACGAGCTTGCTGGAGCATGATGGAGGTCATGTGACACAGATGTGCACATGGCGATTAGTCTGTTGCATCCAGACCCAAACATGTTGGATATACATTTTTTAAAAGAGCAAAGAAAATAGGTTTTTTTCAGGGTTTGTACCTGAGACTTCCAGATTGCTAGACCCTACCGACTGAGCTATAGAAAGCCCCTAGTGGTGACATTCATCCCAGAAACCCCTTATTTTTCAAAACATGTTTTGGAGATCAAAACAAAAGTGCAGGCACCTTCATATTGTTATTGATTTGTAATCATCTTAACCCGCTCCCTTCAAGATGCTGAAATCCCCATAAAATGTGTAAATAGTGCACCAGGCTCATATAGGAAAGGAGTTAACCTGTATACTATGTAATTTAATTGACCAATTAAATTTCCCTATGCACAATTATTGAATGTACCAGACTAGTGTAGGGAACATGCACAAGAGAACCTGTAGATATCTGAATGACCATGGTATATTTTGGTCTCATGTAACCAACTAAACCAAACAGTAATTAAGCTGGTCAAGTGACATACAATGAAGTCATACAGGTGGTGGATAGGTTCTGCCAAAGTCTGTAATTACCCCATGTTCATCCTTCTCGGCCCAATTCTATTTTGTCTATTATCCATTCTATTTCGAGGTTTTACTACATATATCATAGCGTGCCAAGGCCTAACACTCTTGATGGTTTTCTTAGGAATTTAACACATTTTTAATGCACGGCCCAGATACTAATACTATACCTAATATGTTGTGCACATGGTTTCTGTCTAATTCAGTTAGCTACTTGTATTGATCCACAAATCTATTTCAGAGAGGGGGGAAAAAGTCACATTATAAATGTGTTAATCGCTCGTAACATTCCAAGGCCAAACAATGAAGTCCTTGGGATATTGTTGTAACGATATCTGGCACTACAAACAAACTTGGCATATATTACATCATCCACATTGATCTCAGCCATGTTCAAGTTAGGACATAATTTATAAACTCATTCAAGGCATTAAAGGGATTTTAGTAGCTTTGTTGACATGCACAAATTTTAATGAATAGTTGAAAAGTTGTGTATTTTTTGTGATCCGATATATCCACCGAGTGGTGTGTGAAAACAATTCCACAGTAAATGTCAGTCATATGACTGAGTAATGAGAGAAAAATGCAAAGTGGATTTTGCTAAAACTCACTACACTTACTTTGTACACAGTTATACTTCTCCCTACACAATTAATTCTCCCTATAGAGAGTTTAAAATTGGAACACTTCAATCATACATATCTTTATAACCAAAGAAAAATTAGGGGGAACCAAAACCTGATCAATATTTCTACTGATATTTCTACTCATTAACATGAGGTATTTGAGAACAGCTAGGTAAGTTTTGTGTATTTTGAGAATTTTTACTAGATTACTTTAAAGGAGGGGGGAAATCCCGGCTTTGATACAGGTTTATAGCTTTAAATATGTGCCTTTATTGATATACCACACTCTTTTTTTCAAAGAAATCCTTGAGTTGGGAAAAAAAGGGAAATTTCATGCAACTTTTTTGCTTTATTACGCATCGGCGTTCCATCCTCCTAAAAAAGTCATTTATAGCAGAGCTGGAATGTGCGCACGTGTCACCCGATTCATGACATCACAAGCAGACCGCAACGCGAATGTGCATGGTTTACATGCAGAGCCTATGACTTGCTACTAAACAAACTCGTTTTTGCTTGTAAATTGAGGCTTAACTGAAAGTGCTTAAGAATTGCTAAGAAATGAATTGTAGCAGGATGTAGCTACACATCTGAGTGTATATCGTCCATGATAAGCAAATGTTTGCAAATATTGAAACAAATGGAAATAATATCTCTCTGTCAAGGTGCCGAGCTAAGCTGCGCTTGCCTGCATGTGACGTCACAAAGATGACGTGATTTTTTTTCTCGCCCGGACTCAGTTTTTTTACGGGGGTTCCGAAAGTGATTTTACAAGTTGATTTTTTTATTTTACCGGGTTTTCCCACGAGGAAAATATGTTTGTATTAATCTTCATGAAAATCTACCTTAGATACAGTAAAACACAATTTTGAGGCAGTTTTCTTGTTACCATACTTTTAAAAGAAAATATGTTATCAATGTTTTAACTACACATCACACTCCAAGGTCCCCACACGTAGATGCTGCTATAATAATTATCCACACAATTCTGACACATTGAAGATACTAACACGTGTCTTTTCAGCTTGGTTTGGTAAAACCTACAATGTGCATAAGTCATTGAGTGTTTTTTTTTCCAGGGTACCTTGGATTTTTGCCAGGTTATGTTTGAGTTGTGCTGTCTTTGATCTCAAGAGGGCAGTGTTGCACTTTGCTGGGAAATCATATTGATGTAGGGTGCTGTATTATTGGTCGAGAGTGGGGAAAGGAGTGACACAGATAGAGTAGGCAAGCTAATAATACACATGTGATACCCGGGCATTAGAAATGTATTCAGGATGTGTTATACAGGTCTGCATGGAAAGAGAATTGCAAATTGGTGTGCTGTATTTGAACTAGAGAGGGCAGCACTGCACCAAATTTCATAAACCAGATTGATTGTATGTATTCTCGTAAACATTGAGTGGCTGAGCGAGTATGAGAATGTATAATAGAAATGGAGTTGGCAAGTATAAGGGGGAGTCAATAAATGTCTTTATATATAGTTGTGAGGCGTTAATAGTAAGTAATTTGTACCATGTACTTTAATAAATTAAATGCAGAATAATGTTTACATTATTGTAGTTGTCTACTGAAGATGTGGAGTTACTTGAATTATATAACTTAGGAAGAGACAGTGAATTAACCTGTTCATTACGAGATTCTGAAATTCCCATAGACTTTGTACATAGCCCATCCGGTTCCTGTAAGCAAAGGGTTAATGTCCAAGATACAAAGTGGGACATACATGGTGGAGAGAAAGAAGGAGGAATAGGATGAGGAAGAAGAGGAAATGAAAAAGGATATTTTAGCTTGCAATCTGTTTGCATATAAGGGAATCAATCAAATATCTTCTTGAAGTGAAATTAGTTACAATTTATTTACCTGCCCAGTTCTTTCACCCCAAAATACCTGGGCTTGGGTGAATGGGGATGCATGTTATACCAATTAGTCTTCAATTAGTAAAAGTGGAAAATGTTTTTATTTACATACTAACCCATTCCCTTCCAAGATTCTGATCTCCATAGATGTTGTACACAACCCACCCGGTTCTTTAATCATAGACCCACCACAGGTCTATGCATTAATCAAGGGGTTAAGAACAACACACAACATTGTAGATCATTAAAGATGTACAGTATATGGTGATTTGTAATAAATGCAGTATTTAATGAGTTATCAGCAGAGTTGTATACACTACTCTACTACTCTTGCTTGATTGATGCCATAGCTCCTTTCTGTGACGGCTCAGTGGTAGCTTGTTCAGTTGTTCTGTCTTTAAACTAGAGAGGGCAGTGTTGAACGTGCATTTTACTGGTAATGACTAATGAATGTATCCTCTGTCATACTGATCTGTTGAGTGTACTATTATGACTGTAGGGTTTTATTTTTGCAACATGACCTTCTGTTAACATTAGTCACATTCTAAGCGTAATTTCCATTAATCCAAGTTGAGCATGTGCAGCTTATTGCTTGTGTGAAACAGCCTTCTATAAATTGTAGTTAAAAAGTCATTGTTGAATATAAAGGTTCTACACTTTAATATTTTAGTTATAATTTACCCACCAAAAAAAGCATATTCAGGCATTGTAGTTCCATCATATAATGTTCAGTTGTGTCTTAACCCCTTCATCGCGGGACCAGACTTGAATGGGTTATTCAGTTGATATTGGCAGGAGACCATGAAATATATAAGTTTTACCACAATTAAAATATAATGTTTAGCCTGGGTTAACCGTTTTAAAGCCATTTAATTTTATGTATATCATGCACTCTCAGTAGACCCTTGGGGGTTGGGTGGGGGGGGGGGGGGGGGGGGGGATGGGACAAATCCTGAATGGGTTAACATATCCGGTCTGTTAATGCACCGTTTCTAATTTGCCTCTAATCACACTTAACGCAAATGGAAGCACTCTGCAAATTTATTCATTAGCCATTTTATAGGCATGCTAATCGCTACAAGGCCCGATACTGACAAGGCGCAATACATGAGATACCATCAAACAAGTCTGGAAAAAAATGTTCCACCATATTCTTTTTTTTCTTATTCTTTCAGTGATGCTTGTCTTGTATGTATGCATACCAAAGGCATAATTTGTATTTTAATGGGACATTAGGAAATGTTAGGTGCTTGTGCAAAATATATTGCCCTATATCTCTCTCCATCTATTTTTCTTCCTTCTATTCTTGCTATCCCAGAGCTCTTCTTTTATTGTAGCCCCTCTGTTCAGTGACCCCCTCATGCATCTTTCAATTCCTTTCTCACCCTCTCTCGCTCTCTTGCTCTTTATGTTGTTGGTATGTCTATTAAAGTACAACTGTGTTCTCCCTTTATCTTTCATTTTCTTGTTCTTCCCTTTTCTTGCTATAACACATATCTCTTCATTCCATTATCCACTCCATCTTTTTTCCCTGTTTTATCCTACCTTCTCCCTATCATGCCCTGCAGACTGATTATTGGGCACATTCTAAGATGTTCATTATTTTGAAAGGATTACCTCCCTCATGTTTGTTATTGTTATTGGCAAATTATTGTGTGGGGGGGGGGGGGGGGGAATGGCCCCTGTGCCCCCCCCCCCCAGCTATGCCAGTGACCCCTCCTTTTTTCCCCTTCCCTGCTCTTCCCGTTGCTCTCTTCCTTTCTCTCTCCCACCTTTTCCCTTTCCCCCTCGTCTCCCCTCGCTCTTAACCCGTTCCCTACTGGATTGGCAATCCCCATTGAGTTAATACAGGGCTCACCGGGTTCCTGTAGGCAATGGGCTACTTTTGCTGTCTACTTGTCTAAGCGCAGCTGTGGCCTAATTAATCAACATTCTAATTATACTCTGTTTATTACTCTCTCTCTTCCTATGTAATTCTAGCCCTAAAGGGTACCACCACCCAAAAATAATATCCTTATATTTAGAAAGGTAACATCTTTAGTAGTCCATTCCATCAACAAGTTCAGAAAAATATGTTTCTAGAAAAAAATATATAATTGGAAAACGCATCACCATTCTGAAGCATGCGTTCATGGGTCTGCATGTTGTTCTTTGCCTGGTGGTCCCCTTTAAAGGGATCTGTAACATTGTTAAAAACCACAAAACTTACTTAGTTCTCTAGCAGTTCTCACATCCATCCTTGTATTTGTAGTACCAAACAAAGTAAGGAACATATTTTATGTTTCCAAATTTCTCTTTCGTTATAAAGATATTTATGATTGAAGTGTTCGGGTTTGAACTTTCTCCGTGGGAGATTCTTAACTGCAGTGCAATGAGTTAGCAAACATCACGTTGCACTTTCACTCATTACTCGGTCATATGACATCATTTACCATGGAATCTGTATACATTACTTAGTGCACATGTATATCAAATCACAAAAATACAAATTTTATCAACCTTTCTTCAGTTTTTTGCACATGTCAACAAAGTTACTAGATCCCTTTAAATGTTTTATCTCCTCCCTATACTTGTTTGTTTTACTCCATCAAATTGTCTCCATCCTTTGAGGTTTCTTCTTTTCTCCCTCTTCTCCTTCTCTTCCTCCTACTCTGAAGTTCTTACCCTTTCTCCTACTTGTTATACTTTCTCTTCATGTTCAGTTTCTGTTTCTCCTTGTCTCTCTATCTCTCTTCCTCTCCACTTCTTTCTTTCTGTCTGTTTATACATTCTGTTTGTCATTACCTTTTCTAATGTACATTTTTTCTCTGTTTTTTTTTGTCCAATCTGTAATGCTATCTATCCCTGTATTTCTTTCAGTCTGTTTTCATTAAAATATTGATATTACCTCTCTTACTTTTTTTAATCTTTTACAAAGTAATTACATGTATTTTCATGTGCATGTAGCAAATCTATCCAACATTATAGTTCTTTTCATACTTTTTCATTAAAAATTGGATATTACCTCTTTTACATAGTCATTACATGTATTTTCATGTGCATGTAGCAAATCTATCCAGCATCATAGTTCTTTTCATACTTAAAAAAAAATCAATATGTCCTCACTTTTTTATATGTTTAACATAGTCACTGTATGTGTGTTCACGTATGTGTGTCAGATCGAGTCAACATCACTGGTTGTATAATAATGTAACCTGTAGCGTCACTGGAAGGATGTGACGTCAAACAGAGGCATGTGCATCCCCAATTATGTTTGCTAACTTCAATCTTATCTCCAGATCTCCCCACTTTCTCTCTCACACTGTCTCTGTTTTTCATTCTATATTTATGTTGTTCTCTTATCTTTCCCTTTATCCCCCTCTTTCTCTTTATTTCTGTCTTTATATAATCTTTATTCTATACATGTGTTTATATCAAGTTATGATTTCTCATTGTTAAGCTCTCAATGATATATTAATGTATCTACCTATATGTTTCTCCTTTGTTCACTTTTATATTTGTTATTAGGTTTTCTCTCTTATGCTCTTTATGTCTTTTCTTATGTTCAAGCATTCTTTTTTCTTCCCCTCTTCTGTCTCTCGCTATTCAAATCTATATGGTTAATTAAAATGATAAACAAGCTACAGCCAATGCATTAATTTGCCAGACCGAGACCATGACCAAGGCTACTGGTTTAGTCTTGTGAGTGGGGCAGGGGGCGTACGGTCTATGACCTAGGCCATTACTTTTGTTTTTTAAATTTCGTATTGGAAGGGGGGCCACCTGTCTGGATCCTGGGGGGGCAAATACATTTTGTGAGGGGCATGCGTCCCCAGGCCCCCTGCAGCTATGCCCCTGGTGGGTGTTTCACAAAGATCCTAAGTTGAACTTACCTCCTAGTTGTACTTAAAAAGTATGGAAAGCCATTAGTTTCTTTGAAAAATTGTTGTAAAAGTCCTTTTTCAAAGGCATACATTTTGATTCAATCCATGAATACCTTTTATTATTAAGGAGATTTCATGTTCTTGATGCAACATTTATGAAAAGTCTAATATTATTGATTTTTTGCTTCTGAATATATTGTATTCCAAGGCTACAAATGGCTTTCCATAATAGTTAGGTCCAACTTAGAGTTAAAGTTCAACTTAGAATCTTTGTGAAACACCCCCCTGGTGTCCCTAGCATACCATGACGTCAAATGCAAGCATCTGCAAAAACATGTCTGCCCCCTCAATTATGTTTGCTGTCCCTCCTTTCCCCCTTCCTGGTTTAATGAAATTTGAAAATTACAATGCATCAATTTGCCGAAGCAGTAGGCCTTAGGTAAACTCTGCCACCCCTCTCCTGTTTACAAAATGAAATGAAATAAAAATGTTAATGAACGGAAAGCCTTGGGTTAATCCAATCCCCTCCCCACAGATAAAATTGAATCAACATTTAATGAATCGTAAGTAGGGGATGTCTAATTATGTTTGCCGATGCATTTTAAATGTTGGGTGTACAACAATATTCAGTCATGAACAAGTTCCTACTGATGATCTAGCGCATATATTCATGAACATAAATTATATAGTACTAAGCTAATAACCCTGACCGCCACACTGCTGATGCTCATAAGGGTCCAATTATTAAATTGCATTATTAGCCCCCTTACAATGGGTTAGAGGGTGTATGTTTTTAGTCTCATGTAATCTTTAAGTGCCATGTATTTATGCGTACATATTATCTTAATTCATAGACAATTTCAGTTTTATAAGTTGCCATGCATTTTTGCTTTTATACTATTTCATCTGTGAGAATGGAAGTTTTAGCTAAGGGTAATCTTCAATTGTTGAGAAGAAGGGGACAAGTATATTTTTAGAACTTAGAGAGATATTTATGACGTTGTAGATACATCTTCTAAACAATATATTAAAATTATGGCATAATTTGTTGGTGGTACTATACATTTTTCACCCTCTGAGCGCCACCATTTAATGGCAAGAATACACTTTGACCCAGTTTAAAATAATAAGTTTACAAGCTTATTTTTACAAATATGTTTACAAGAGTATATGCAGTTAATTTTTAATATTCTACACTTTGTTGTTGTGTGCATGAACAAATCAACATATTTGACTGTACAAGTATTGTACAATGGCACTCAGAAAGTTATGCAACTACTCAATAGATCTGATTCTATGAGTATTGTGACTAGTCGAACATGGTTAGGGGGAATCCATGATTAGGCAAAGTTTGATTGGATTTGGGTTTCGCGGTACTAGGCTTGTTGCATGAGTGCATGCATGAATGTGTTTTTTATGCTATACATTACGTTATGTAAAACAATCCCGCTCGCCAAATGGTTAGAGCCTAGTTGCGACGTCCAGCCTTTCTGATGGATAAATTAAATGATTCAAACATTTACTTTGATACAAATCTGATCTATTTTTATTTTCAGGATGTGTTCTTTTCACAGGCAGGAAAGAATGTATTTCAAGAACTATAGGGGAATGAGTGCATTCATGTTTTTATTCTCCATTATGTTATGTTTTAAATCATTCCCTCCCACCTTACGTTGGAGATCTAGTCTTGTTTTTCAGCCATTTTAGTGTGCAGATATACTCGTGTATACCAATTAAATTATTTTGCAAATATGATATATTTTCTTTGAATTCATTTCACGGAAAAAGCACATGTCCTCAAAAATAATTAGTGGTATAAGTGCATACATGGATGTCTATTCATGCTACATTGCAGTATAAGTATGTCAACCAAACATGGTGGACTTAGTCTTAATGTACAGCCATTTACAATCAATGCGCACAATTTGTTAAGGATCAAATTTGTTTAAAATGCCCTTTCTTTGAAGTATGGTCTAGAATTTGACTATAAAGTGTGTATCATGTCTCCTATTTTTTAACCCGATTTCTGCAGAAGATATAAATATTTGTTTTTTTCTTCTCTTCCTTCTCATATATCTCTGTTGCTCGTTCCTTTCATCTCTACACCTACCCTTCACACAATAACAGGTAAGTGAATACTATTTTATTTGAGTTTGAACATATATTCATGATAATTTTTTTGTTTCAAAGTACATAATTGGAGGAAGGGGTATGTCTCATTTTGGTTTGTAACCCTAAATAGATTTTAATTGTTGTTTTTATAATAGGTGCTCTCCATATTTATGGCTGTAATTTAAGACTAGCAAATTGGATGTTATGTTATATCCTGCTCTTAGGTGGTCTTTATAGACAGTTTTATAGACATGGGTGGTCTTCATAGACAGGTTTTGTGTGTACAACACAAATCAAGTTGTTTAATGGGTCTGCATACGGAGACCAGCAAATTGGATGTAGCAAAGCATGAAAGGAGAACATCCCCGCTGCTATGTTATCTCCTTGCTAATGAATCAGAAACATGTTTACCCTCTAGCTGTTTCAATAAAATGAAAACCAAGATCCACTTCAGATTGATTTTTTTACGGTTGACCTTCACAGTGGCTATTTTTTGCTCTCCTGCAACAGACTTTGATTGAATTATATACTAGGTTTTCTATGTTGTCTGGTAGCATGTTGGTAATTCATAGTTCTTTCTATATTCATGCACATACCATTTAGTTGTCTTAATTCATTGAAGACTTTTGGATTTTGATGCAACAAGCTTTCTCCACAGTGAAACCATACTTAAACTGTGCTGGAACCGCAGCCTTATATTATCATCATGAAAAATCCCAAAAGGGTTAACATGTTAATCTTGGAGTTGACTACAATGATGATGATGATGATGGCGGTGATGACGATGGAGATGATGATGATGATAATGATGATGACGATGATTACGATGATGATGATGACGATGATGATAATGATGATGACGACGATGATGATAATGATGATGATGATGATGACGATGATGACGATGATGTCGCTGATGACGATGATGACGGTGATGACGATTACGTTTTTGAACTTGGAATTTTTTGTTCCATTTTATTTTAATTTTTCAAGAACTTAGTTCACATCTTAAGTAGATTGAGATGATTACCTGGATTAGTTTGAATTACAAACATGTTTTATATTAACCCATCCCATCCAATGGAATTAATACATGGGCATGTAGATTAACAATTGCTTCAATTATGTTGTCAGTTCCACATCATACATTATTGACACAACAGTGAAAAAGGTGCAAATTTCTTAATGGGTGCACTGTAACTTTATCATTACTTTTTTTCTTCTCATAAGTGAACATGGGAACTTCATCATATTACTTGAAAAGTTAATTTTTTAGAAAATAAATATAATTTGTTTGTGGCTACTGATCTACTTGTTGAGTCATTTTGAATATCTTTGATAATGTCCATGTCGGTCTCATATCATCTTGTATTCAGCCTGTGTCTAATGGTCTTTAATAATGGATTTTATGAACCTTTGTAATGCTTATAAGCGGGACTCGACACTATAAATAATAAATAATAATAGCAGATACTTGTATAACGCACTTCCACTTGCCCAATTGCCCTGGGTAAGTCAAAAGTCATATACGGTCTAGTTTGGTTGCCTGATTGGGCAACTAAATATTTGTTCAATTACGAGAGAAAATGTAATTTCTTAGGTGTAAATCTCATCTAGAAGTACGCAGGCAAGTACATTTTCTGCTGGGACATATTAATGGGACAATATATGATTTTATTTGCCCAAATGGGCAGAACAAATTAGTGTGGAGGCTTGTTGTACGTATACTGACCAATTAACAAGACAGTTAGAGGGATCACGCAAAGTGGTGGCTTTAAGAAAAATGAAACTTAATTCAAACATGGGGAAATCCTGGTCAGAAAATATCTGTTATATTTAACTTCATGGTTAAACAAGAGGGGAAAAGATTCAAATTACTGTAGTTTTTTTGAACTTTTCTTGTTCTTTTGAGTTATCTATCCTTTACCCATTCTGCCTCCCATGTTTCTACCCAAAGGAAAGATCTTTCAAGAAACGTCATGAGAATTTATTGGCCGGAAGGGGATGCTGGTAAATAAAAGACGAGACAGAGACTTATTGAACTGATTTGTAATTCATAAATGCAGCGTGGAGTTTATAAATAACCTGATCAAGTTACGTGTACATATGTAACAAATCTGCATGTGCTTGGCATGACACACTCTCTCACATAGTCCATGTCAGACATTTGACAGAAAGGATAACAAGTAAATTTTATATTTTACTTTCCCTTCTCAATCTCTTTCCATTAATTGTAGTAAGAATATAGTACACATGTGCAGTATGTAATAAGTTAAGTACATGTAGTTTCAAGTTCAGATTGTTTCTTCAAGTTCTTTGTACTTGTTACATTTTTTGGTATGTATAATGATTATATTGTTTGATGTATTCATTTCTGTTATGCATCACCTTGCTGAAAAGCTTGTTTTATTGTGATGAAATAAGTAAACACAAACTCAATCTGTGCAGTGTTGATTATAATTATGAATAATTTGATTAAGATAACATTGATGTTGCCATTCACTAGACACATTCTGTTTGAACTCATATACTATCTCAAGTATTAAAAATGTGTTAGTAAATCCATATTGCAGATTATGCTGTTATGCCTCATGGCCCGGTCAGATATCAACAGATATCGGAAACGTATGCCCAACGAATAGACAATTTGCGAAATTAAATTATCCGGTGATGAAAGTCGTCTCCATTGCTTCATGTACAAAACATAGAACAACGTACATCACCGGACAAGGAACGGACAAGAAACGTATAGAACGGATGGGGAATTCAGCTCTCCGTTTGACATCCGTTTGCGCAATCCGTTGATATGTGACCGGGCTATACAACAAACACACAGACCCATGGATGCATACAGACAAACATATGTTGCACATACCCAGTTCCCATTAAAATTGATCTAGTCTATAATTACACAAGGCTAACCATTGTAATTTTGAACAACAGGTGTAAGGCTGCCCCTATTTCACATTTGCATGAGGTGTAAGGCTGTCTATATTTCACATTTGAATGTCACTGATTTCATCATTGTTTCAGCTAGATAGAAACGAGGCGGTAGTAATTAGAAAATACATTAGCATCAAATGAGAACTGACCCATATAAAATTTCTAGGTTATTTATCTTATAACGACATTTTTTTCTAGTCGTCCTTTCTCGCAGCGCAGTAACTACGGGTGGAATCACATAGGTGGTTTAACTGCGTCATATGTGACCTTACATCACAAAACGACCGTTAACTTGCAGCGATAGTTTTTCTTTTATTAGCCGAAATAGTCCAATTTTGTTTTAAATATGAGATTCTGGATTTTGGTATTTCCTGAAGAGCGTATGTTAATCTTATAGACTTATTGGGCGTTTTGTGGTGTAGGTTCACATATGTCGTCTTTCTAAACCATAATTAAGACCACCGTTTATGGAAGGCCACGTGTTAACCTTTCTGTCTTGTGACAATAACTGTTATTGTCAATATCAGTTAACTCAGCAGATATCATGAATTAGAATTAAATCATTGTAATTTACTTCAAAATATCGTTTGTTCAGTAATTGTTAAGAGTCTGTGTTCCCATCACTTAAACATGTGCAAACATATATCCATAATTTGTCTGGCTGTCTGTGTCTCTTTCTCTCTCTCTCTCTCCACCTCTCTCTCTGGTTTGTTTTATCTTGCCCCTTTACATGTGCACTCTGTCTAATTACATACAAACCCAACCTTGGTGCACAAGGCTGCGAGAGTGGAATTAGTTGTGAAGGGAAATTGCTGCAAGCCAGCGAGCGAGCAAGTAAGAGGGATATTTTCCCCCTCTTAAGCTTTTTATTTCATCCTCTTTCGTCTATCTGCCCTTTCCAGTGAACTACACTGATGAGTTTGGATGGAGTTTGGTGAATATGAGTGAAAGATCAAGAGATGATTTGACCAGGACAAAGCAAGATCTGATTGGATGTCTGCATTTAATTTCGCCTGATTCTAATTTTAGTTTACCCCCAACGAACAAAACAAACTCTGAGGAGATTTTGAGTTTTGATGAATTTTCAAGCGATTGAGTGAGAGGGAAATTTCCCCCCTTGAGATAATTTTTACTTCATCATCTCTCTCTGCCCTTTGGACTGAATTACACTGATTAGTTTGGATGGATCGTGAATAGGATTTGAAGATCAGGAGGTGATTTTACCAGGATGAAGCCAAATTTGATTGGATGTATTTGCCCCGTTTCTAATTTTAGTGCATCTTGGAAAGAGCCAAACGAGGAGATTTCGAGTTTGGTGATTTTTCCAATTGGAAATCAGAGATGATTTTGATTATTGATGATTTTTTTTTTTTCTTCAAAATTTAATATATGAGTTTTGATTGTCAGATTTCGGAAGCGAGGTTGATTGATCCATACAGGGCATGTTTCAGTATATGATGGGTGGATGCGTAATAAAGACATTTATATATAATATATAGGTCTGATTTATATAGTGCCTAATACGATACAGTATAATCTCTAAGCGCTTAACACTATTATTACCCGGTCATAGGATACTGTGTCAGCCTGCACACATTGTGTGCACGATCTCCACTCCCTTGGGAGCATTCTTTCTGAGCGGCTCATGGGCATTGAGAAAACCATTCACATAAAGGCTTTCACCTCCTACCTGGTCCCCATTTATACACCTGGGTAGAGAGCAGCAATAGTGGATTGTCTTGCTAAAGGACAAATTTGGCAACCACAGGGTTTGAACCCAGGATCTCACAATTGGAAAGCACACGCTCTACCAATCTTGCCATACTACGACCATGGGCATTTTAACTGTTGAAGACAATTGCGATTCAACCTACTGAGATAAGGGTCGGTGATCACTTGTAGAGGAGTGTCCATCTGGTTCATTAGGTCTAGATTGTTGTGCCTTCATCTAACTCTGCATTCTCCTACAATGTAGAAAAGCAACCAACTAGTACATGAACATGTTCCCATCTAGAAATTGCAATCCCCAAAGAGTTTGTACATATCCCAACCAGGTTCCCGTAGTCAAGGGGATAAGGAAATGTGATCAATTGTTGCAGTGATCATCTAGTTCATTTTGTTTTTGATTATTGAGTCTTCATCTAACTCGTAATTCTTCTAGAATGACAGTTTTTAGGGAAAGCAATCAACATCAACATCAGCAATCAACAGTACAATAACATGTTCCCTACTAGATTTTGCAATTCGCATAGAGGTAATACAGGGCCCACCATGTTCCTGTGGACAATGGGTTATCATAGCACATCACCAATGGTGGATTATTGCTTGTTCATATAGCTCTGTATTCTCTTTTTAAGCTGACCATGTGTAGAAAAGCAACCAGCTAGTACATTAGCATGTTCCCTACTTGATTTTGAAATCCCCATCTGGGTAATACAGGGCCCATCAGGTTCCTGCGGGCAATGGTTTAACATAGTTCATCGCCAATAGATGATTATTGCTTGTTCATCTAATTCCACACCTTTCCTCCTAAAATGATGAGTGTGTAGAAGAGCAGATGAGTTGGTACATTAGCTCTGTGCATCACTGAACAATCACTCAGATAGAGAGTCGCAAAGGAGAGAGTCGCAAAGGAGACTGTCAAACTAAGATAATGCCCTATGTCCAAGGATACATAGAAGGGTGATTGTCTGCTTAATAAACTCACTGCATACAGGAACCTGGTGGGTTCTGTATTAACTGTATGGAAAAAGCAAAATCTAGTAGGGAACAGGTCAACCCATTGCCAACGGGATCCTGATTGGCCCTGTATTTTCTTTATGGGGATTGAAAATCTAGCAGGGAATAGGCTAACTCTGTGCATCACCAAATTAAATACTATTATTTTCCCTCATCCAACTCTCTCTTTGTAATTCTTCTTCCCAAAATGTCTGTCTCACTCACATCTTCAACTTCGTATCTTCTCAGTAAGATGTAAAGCTTCACTTGACTGGAACTGTCAAATGAGGATAAAGATAAATAGGTTTTCTTTGAAGAGCCACCATCTGGTTCATTAGCTTGGCACATCACCAATCATCACCAGCGCTGCATTATTAAAGACTTAAAGTGATCCATTAACTTTGTCAAATTCATCCAAAATCACTTGGAGCTGTCACATTTCTCCTTCCCACTCCTCACCCCTCCCTTACTCCCAATCCCTGATGTTCTTGCATCACACTCCTGCTACATTGCTCTTTAATTATCCTGTCCACAAATGTCCTCTGAGCTCCCTCCTCCTTCAGCACCCCTCCCTCCTCTTCCCCCTCCCCCTCCCTCCCTCTCCCGCACCCCCACCATGCTCATCTCACCAGCCCACTTCTGCTACATTGCTCTTTAATTATCCCTTCCACCAATGTCCTCTGAGCTTAATATCCCTCTAGCCCCCCCCCCCCCTATACCAACATCCCTCCATCCTCCCCTCTCCCACCCCGACTCCACCCACAAACACCTCCCCATCCCCGTCCTGTAAGCTATACAAAAAAAACACTAGCTCCCCCCCACCATCACCCTTCCACCCTCCCCTCTCCTCTCCTACCCCTACCTCCACCCACGAACATCTCCCCATCCCACTTCTGCTACATTGCTCTTTAATTATCCCGTCCACTAATGTCCTCTGAGCTAAAAACTCCACTTACTCCCTTCTCCACCACCACCCTTCCATCCTCCCCTCTCCTCTCCCACCCCATCTCCACCCACGAACACCTCCCCATCCCACTTCTGCTATATTGCTCTTTAATTATCCCGTCCACTAATATCCTCTGAGTTAAAAACCCCACTAACTCTCCCCTCCACCACCACCCATCCATCCTCCCATCTCCTCTCCGACCCCATCTCCACCCACGAACACCTCCCCATCCCACTTCTGCTACATTGCTCTTTAATTATCCCGTCCACTAATGTCCTCTGAGCTAAAAACTCCACTTACTCCCTTCTCCACCACCACCCTTCCATCCTCCCCTCTCCTCTCCCACCCCATCTCCACCCACGAACACCTCCCCATCCCACTTCTGCTACATTGCTCTTTAATTATCCCGTCCACTTATTCCTCCGTGCTTAATCTGCCGTCTCTATCTGTAGCTGCGAGACTCTAATCACCAACTGATGATGGTTGTGATGATGTTGGAGGATACATGCACCTGTACATGCACATAGGAAATGTCAAACTTGCCTATCCGGAATTGTATAATGATGGGCATTATTATTGGACTTGCTACTGGAACATATTCAGTGCTTTGTTTAAAGAGGATCTTTCAGTAATTCAAGTAAATTGGAGTAAATTTATTTTGTTTCCTTGCTGTTTTGTAAATCTGCCATCTCTAATATTCAGCTATTGTTTTTCTTGATTTGTACCGATATGTTGGAAGTTACATATTCATTGGGAATGTCAAACTTGTCAAGATGGAATTTAATACCGATTGGCATTCTTATTGGACTTGCTACTTAAACAATCTTCGCCTTTTATTTATTAAGAATCTGTCTGTGTAATGACATTGTTGAATTCTGAAGAGAAACTACTCTGTTTGATGTTTTTAGAGTGTGCTATATAAATATTTATATTATTATATTATTATTATTATTACTGCAGGGAAAATGTTAGTGCTGCTAAGTGTTTTTTTGTTAAACAAAATAAAATAATAACAACAATAAAGGAAGACACTTAATGAAGTTAGTCTTCCATTTTACTTTAATGCTGGATCATTATGTAAAAGTATATAGAAATTGAGGAAGATTGATCAAACGACAAACATACAAAAGGAAGAGATACCTATATGGCAGTATAGGGAATAGAATGAGACATTATATCATGAAACAAAATTGGGATAGAGAGATTAATATTTGCCGAGAAAGAAAACAAAATCACCTACTTGTAAAGCAGTAGAAATGTGGATCTTTGCATTAAAACAAGGAGGGATGATACATCACACAGTAGGCTACAGCATAGTGCAAACAGTGATGCATGAACAAGCAATAGTTAGAGATGCCTTGATCAAAGACTGATATAACGAGACATAGGATGTTCCATAATAGGGAGAGAGAGATCGAACTATTCATCGCAAAAAAAAATCACCTACTTGTAGAATGGTACAAGGAGTTAAGTTAGTATCGTCCTTAGTAACAGATGAATGGAATTAGAAGACAATACATCATAGAGTAAGGTACAGCATAGTTCAAACAGTAATGCATGAACAAGAAATAGAAAGTTAGAGATCGCTGGATAGAAAACAGCGATATAACGACATACGATCTATAAAATAAGGAGAGAGAGAGAGAAAACACGAAAGAGAAAGAAAACAATCAGCCACATGTAGAGTGGTAGAAATGTAGATCTTTTATATAAAAAAAAAAAGGAGTTCAGTCAGTTTATTACCTCCTTACTAAAAGGTGAATTGAAGTAGGAGACGATATATCATGGAGTAAGATACAGCACAGTTCAAACAGTGATGCACGAACAAGAAAGAGTTATAGAGATGCCTCGATCGATGGAAGACAGTGATAGAATGAGACAGACGATGCAACACGGTGAGACGAGAGAGAGAGAGAGACGGAGAAAGGGCAAAGATGCAGACTGGAGCTAGCTCTCTCCGCGTGACATTTAGCCGCTGATAATGGAAGGCGAACAAGCCATCAAATGGAAACCTAATTTTCTGGGATGGTGGGAGCAAATTAATGTTTGTTTTTCATCGCCCGCGTTTGCCCCGTCACAATTGGCCACTTTGGCTGCTGCTGGCTTGCTTTTTTCATAACCCTCTCATTTTCAATTGTGCAGATTCGGAGCATATGATACGCATAACCATCTAAATAGATCTTCAATATCTGTGATACACGGAGTGTTAATATACTGGTTTGTTTTTGTGGCTTGTTTTGAATCCCACACTTTGACACTATAGCTACTTTCTTCTCAATTTTAACCCTTTCCGGGGTCATATTTGTTTGGACATTTTATAGACTTTCTCTCTTGTTGGACCCTTTCTTCATCACAATTGTCAATTTGAAAAGTCTGTTTGCTGAGCATTTGTTTACCAGTTTGTTTTTAGTGCCTATTTGAGGTGTTAATTTTCAATAGTAGGATTTTTCATTGTTCAAGCTCTTCATGTCTATTGGATTTGTGATATTACTGGAACACTGTGAATTGATTCACCAGCATATTGTGGGTCCGTATTTGATCATAACACTCTGACCCTTTAACTGACGGTTTGCCTGAAAGATCTTAAATTATAAAGAACACCATACATCAAATGGTTTCTTTGGAACTACAATGTATAAAGCATCCAAAGGTTTAATTCACTGGTAGGTGACATAAATGGTTGCATTAGAGGAGCAAACAAATTCTAGCAACGGATGTCTTTCTCGGAATTGGACATTAGGATCATCACTACTGACGAACTTCAAGTGTTTATCTAGACGCGCTCTTTGCACCTTGGATATGGGCCATGAATATACTTTGCATTGATCAATGGATGCAACTAGTATAGTTAGTTCTGACTGTTTGATGGTGATATACTGTTTGATGGTGATGGTGATGGTCGCATTATCCGCACTAAATTTAGTTCTCATCATTTAGTGGTGATTTAGGATCATCAGTTCTGGCAAACGCCAGAACTCTACATTTCTGTTGTGGATTATGAATATACATAACAAAAGGTGGGCTAATATATATAGTTTATATAGTTTGCTTAAAATTTCACATCAACGGATGCAACTACATGTATAAAGTTCACATTCTATGGTGAATATATACTGTATAGTCCACATCATCTGTTGTAGATATATACTCCTCATCACTTGCTGACTAATAATGTTTCACATTGTTTGCAGAAATGTATACACTTCAGATTGAATTGGCCATTATCACTTTCACATTGTTTGCTGCAGAAACATTATATTGTTTACATTGATGGACAGAACTTGTATGGTTCCCGTTTGATGGACATGTGTAGTGACATTATTTGCAGTAGATATCTAGTTATCTTCATTTTGTGGTGGTTTAACTCTTAACGTGCCAGGGATTTTAATGCTCTATGGCATTTGTGTGTATTGTAACTCGCAAAAAATGCGAGCTTGGCACGTTAGGAGATATAGTTATCATCATTTGGTGGTGATGATATATTGTCCATTTTTTGGATGAACATCTACATTCTACATTAGTTCACATTAGTTCACGTTGTTAATTGTGTATGGGTTATTTATACCATAATATGCACATTGCATCCATTATGCTGGCTTGTGTGAATAATTGATAGGGAGGACAGACTCGAGGACAGTGCACTAGCATAATAGACTCCGTTGGGATTTAAATCTTGAAGTTTGATGCTGCGAGTTCACTTTACTGCTGACTTGGCTGATGTGCCTTTATAGTTGGTGCTTGCTTTGCATATTGATACTTTGGACATTCGTTTGAATTTGTGAGTGCTAATTGGTTAGATTTAGTTTGGTTTATTTTAGTTGTGGTTAATTTAGAAAAGACCCAAGCCCTTTTCTCTGCATAATTGGCTGGGGGACAATGCACCGTATTACAGATCCTGTTTTTATTTCAATCTTGATGTTCGATGCCGTGAGTTCATGTTAGATGTCGTAAGCTCACATTATTGCTAATGATGTGCCGATACAGAAGGTGCTTGATTGCAACATTAATACATGGAACATTGGTGGAATACAATGTGTTGGTGTGCTGTAAACCCATTCACTACTGGAACCATGTGGACCATAATAGTAAATCTATGAGATATTGCATTATTAGGCAAGGGGTTAAAGCCCTTGTCGCATATCACCACATAGCGTTAACGGATGCCCAACTGAGAGCAACATTTTCAATCCGTTTGTATGCGTTTCTTGCCCGTTTCGTGGTTGGTGAATGCGTTCCTCGTCAGGCAATGTCTTTTGTTTTATCCAGCAGAAAGTTTTGGAGACGACTTTCACCATTGGATTATTTGATTTTATAAACTTCTATTCGTCTGGCATCCATTTAGGCTATCCAGTGATATGGGACAACAGCATAGAGGAGGTGCTTGTTTTCAATATCGCTACTTGGAATGTTGGATGGATTCGCTAGTGCGAATTGTAGAATTAAGGAAAGGCCTGAGCTTGTTTACCCTGCATAATTTGAGGACAATTTGCATAGCAGGACATGTTCTGCTGGGATTGGAATCTTAATGTTTGATGTAAAGAAGTAATTTTAATGCTGATGTGCCACTATACAGGATGTACTTGCTTTCACTATTAGAAATTAGAATACTGGTTGAATTTGATTGTGCTAACTAATGAACTTGGGTAATTAATGCTCGTAGTAGAATTTGGGAATGGTCTGAGCTTTTTTCCCCAGCATAATTTATCAAATCTTTGGCACATTTGATTAATTGTACTGATGTGAGTGTGTCATCCCAACATCTAAGTTAGATGTAAACACACTAGCGCAGTGTTTTTACTGCTTTTCATTGATCCTCTACGGGGATTGTAGTATCTAGTTGGGAAGATGTTAACCCACTGCCTACAGGAACCTGGGGGCCCTGTGTCAACTCTATGGGGATTGCATAATGTACATGAATGGGTTAAAGGGAAACAAAATGCTTGCAAATTTTGCTGAATGTAACTGATAAGTGCATAATTCCTGTAACTTCTAGTCACATACTTCATGTTGAGTATCCCTAATAATCAAAATTGTCAATGTTTTGTAAACCTCTATCAACTGTTTTGACTGACCACTGGAGGCTGCCATGTTTTCCAACTGTACTGCATGAAACGTCATCTGAGTGCATGAAACGTCATCTGAGTGCATCTGAGCGTGCACTGACAAAAGAGGTTTATGTAACCGCTGTTGTCGAATCTGCTGCTATGTCAGAGGTTACATAACCTGCTTTTGTTCGTGTACACTCAGATGTGCTCAGATAAATTTTCATATAGAACTGTTGGAAAACATGGCAGCCCCCAGTGTTCAGTCAAAACAGACGATATGGGTTTCAAAACATTGACTATTTAAATTTTTAGTGATACCAAGAGAACAAAATACAACTAGAAGTGACAGGAATTATGCACTTGTCAGTAACAGTAAGTTAAAATGCCAGCGTTTGTCTCCCCTTTAAACATCTCAGCAACTTGGATGTGAATGCACTAGAACGTCTCTCTCTTGGACCTCGTATCGATTATCTTTACGGTGGCAGCTACCGAAATGTAATCTGGCTTGTAAGTGGTTGGGATGGATTGAACTGTCGACTGCGGTTTGGTCCGTGTTGGATCTCCACTTGGAACGATCATTCTATTAGTGGGGCGCTTGCTTTTGTATTTAAAGGGATCTTGTAACATTGTCAAAATCCACAAAACTTTAGTTCTCACATTCCTCATTGTAGAAGCATGGAACCGGTTTTGTTACGTATAATTCTTAGCCACGTCATCCAAAATAGACTTAGCAAATAACTAAGCTAGCAGGCTTTCATGCATATGGGCCCTGGTTTCTGTTTTCCAAATTTCTCTTTCGTTATAAAGATATGTATGATTGTAGTGTTTGGATTTGAAATTCTCTAGTGGAGACATTCAACTGTGTTCAAAGTCGGTGCGATGAGTTAAGTCAATATCACTTTGCATTTTCGCTCATTACTCAGTCCTAATATTAATTTACCATGGAATTTTCACACATCGCTCAGTGGACATCAGGAATACACATTTCATTAACCTTTCGCCATTTTTTGCAAGTTACTAGATCCCTTTAACTGTAGACGTTTTAGGGGGAAAGGGGGAACATATATGGGTTGTTTTTAAGCAGTTTTGTTTGGTTTTGTCTGTGCCGAATCTGCACTTGGAATGATCATTCCATTAGTGGGGCGCTTGCTTTTTTATTTAAAGGGATCGTGTAACATTGTCACAATCCATACTTAGAACTCTAGTTGTTCTCACATACCTCACTAAAGAGGCATGGAAAAGGTTTTTGGTTTTTCCAAATTTCTCTTTCGCTGTAAGGATATGTATGATAGAAGTGTTCAATTGTATACAAAGTCAGTGCGACGAGTTAGTGACTGTCAATTTACATTTTTTACTCATTAATAGATCGTATGGCATTAATTCACCATAGAAATTTCACACATCACTAAGTGGACATATCAGATCACAGGAATACACATGTCACCAACCCTTTGTCAGTGTGTGCACACGTCCACAAATTTACTAGATGCTTTTAATACCCTTTAGATTTCTGATTGTGAAGGGGGGAGAAGAAATTGGTGTCTTTTAACCCGTTCCCTTCGAGATTGTAAAATCCCCATACATTGTACATAGCCCACCCGGTTCCCGTAAGCAACAGGTTAAGCATTTTTGTTTGTTTTTTGTTTAGTCTGCGTTGAATCTGCACTTGGAGCCATCATTCTATCAGCGGGGATCTTGCTTTTGTTTTCAAGCCCTAAAGACTTCTCGAGGGGGAAGAGGAAAACATACATGGGCGGTTTGAAGCATTTTGTTTGTTGGAAATGCAATCAGTGTGTGCTAGCAATTAGAGAACAGAATTGGCAGTTTGAAGTGTGTAATCTTTTTAAATATCCATCAGTATGTACAGAAAAGCAATCAGGATGTGTTTTTTTTTATTCAGACGGCATTTAAAGCAAACAAAACTAGACCTCTATTCTGGGGAATTCTTGGTGGGAAAATTAGAATGGTGGTTTAAAAGGTGTATTTTTTTTAATATAAGAATACATCAGTATGTGCTAGCATGCAATAACGAGAATTTTAAGGGAAAGTAATCATGATTTTTTTTTTCAAACAGCATTTAGAGCAAACAAAAAATAAAGCTCTATTCTTAATTCATGAAGAAAGTGCTGCTGAAAACTGCTTATCTACTAAAAAGCACCTATGAGATAAAGTGAGAGTCATATAGAGCCTAGCTTTCAATCCTAGCAGGATTTTCGTCAGGGCAAAAATGATGGATAATGCATTGTAGGAAGATAATGTAGAATGGTGGTTTAAAATGTTTTTTTCTTTTGAAATACAGTACATCAGTATGAGTTTGCGTTCAAATGGGAGAATTGACCACAAGATCATAGACAAAAAAAAATTACAAGCTCTGTTCTACATAATTAATAGAAATTGAAAAATAAATTAGTGGTTTAAACTATGTGATGTCTGTAGAAATATATCGGTACTATTAAAACAATCACTTAGGAGAATTTTCTTGTAGATCATCTGCAAACAGAGTGCCAAGCTCTTTGTTGATAATAGTGGGCAAATTTAGAAACCAGTGGTTTTAACGATGTGTGCAGAAATTCATCAGTGTTTGCAAGCCATTAGGAGAATTTTTCAGAAGATAATCAGCAAACAAAATTAAGAGTGCTACTTTGAATAATTAACTGAAGCAGATGCTTCTGATCTACTGGGAGCTGGTCGTCTGCCAGTTTCTATATTTTTAATTTTTCTAATTGGACAGACGGCAATGAGATATCTCATCAGAATCATTGAATAACCGACAGAGCAATTCAACCATACGTTCATACCATTCTTCATACTACGTACTGCTCAGCTGTATGCAGAAAAGGGTTTATATCTTTGACATCCTTATAAATACTAACAGTAAGGGTCTAGATTTGGTTTATGGCTTATGGTTAGGGTTAGTGTTAATGGTTTTGGTTAGTGTCAAACAAGTCTTTGTTTGTAAACCAAACAAAATTATACCTGAGCAAGTTTCACCGGAATGTTCATGTTATGACAATTTAGCCAACCCGTTAGTGGAATTTGAAACTATTGAATGACTTTTTAGAGCACACCCTGTAACATTTGCTGGCATAGTAATGTTGTTAGGCTTGGCTATGTTTACATTGAACTCATTGTCAGAAAACTATGTGATGTGGGTATAACATTCATTCCCTTTAGACTCCTCCTGCCTTTGAACAGTAAAGTGTTTTTGCAGCTGGTCCTGATTGGGTTAATAAGGTTGTGAAATGGATCCTGGATGTGGTTTTTTAATGAGAATCATAAGTGTGGAAATATTGAAAACTTGATATCTAATTAATTTGCCTCAGTGATATTGATATATTCGTACTGTGCGGTGGTCTACAATATCTGGAGATTTATTATTTTGAAAACTGGAAACATAAGCTGTCTTTTTACAACTTGATCTTTGATGTGCTGTTTGTACGGATGCATATTCACATTTGTGGAATACTTGAATTATAACGACTGATGTGTATATTTGCTCTTTAATCTACAATGTGATCATCAGATATGTTGGAGCAATAAATATTCACTTGGATATTGATAATACAACCATGAGTAGAATGTTCAGATCTTCAGTATTTGATGTGATCTACTGATCTATTGGAATATTGGAGGAGCAGGCATCGTTGAACGCTATTTGAAACAGATAATTGGCACAGTACAAGTGCTGTGGATCATAACATCAAACATGGGGAATGGAAATGCAGTCTGATATTATGTTGAACTGTTTTTCATGAAATACTGGAAACGCACATAACAAATTAAGTGCACGTTCGATCTCCAATCTTCAACACGATTATGATCTATGGCTCGGATACTTGCAGTAATTATTTCAAACTCTTGTCTGGTGGTAGAAGCCCCTGCAGTAGGTTGGCATTTGAACATGAGGTGCTCCCAAACGGGAGGGGTACAACCATCTAAGACTGTCAGTGTAGTTTTTCCCACCATACCTGATAACGAGAGCTGTGAGAGTGAGAGAGAGAGAGAGGGAGAAGGAAAAAGAAAACAGATTTTGATCTCAGAGGGATGAAGGGGGGGAGGGGAATGTGGAGGAAAGGAATGGCAGGTGGGAGGGGGTCAAATAGTATCGAGAGCAGAGCATGAGGGGATAATGACAAGAGAGACAGAGTAGGAATGAGAAAACAGAATAAGATCATAGAGGGTCGAAGGGGGTGGGGGGGGGGGGGGAGTTGGGAAAAGGACCAGGGTCTTGGGGGAGGGGGTGTTAAATAGTATGGAGAGCAGAGCACGAGGGCCGGGTAATGATCTAACATTCATTTTAATGGTTGTCATCAAGTGTGATTGATAAGCTCATAACTAGCTGTGTGACAGAGAGAGAGAGAGTACTTAGCCTTAGGAAGAAGATATCAGAATTAGATGCCAGAGGATCGAAAGGAGGGGGTTGAAATTGTAGTTAGTGCTTGGAGGGGTAATGATCTATTTGTCAAGTGTAGGTTTAGCATCTAGCGCGATAACTAGCGGCAAGACAGAGATCAAGAGAAGGGGCAGGGGGGAAACAACAAGTATATAACAGTAAATAGACCCAATATGAGGCAAAAGGAGGGTAAAAGTATGAGGGGGGGATGGGTTTGAAATCAGATGAAGTGATTGAAGCAGAACATGAGAGGGGTACTTATCTAGCTGTCAGTATAGTTGTTATCATCTAGTGTGATAACTATTTGCAAGAGAGAGAGGGGGGGGGGGGGGAAATAAAAAAGTATATATTATATTCAAGTCGATGTGAAAGGGATGGGGGGGGGGTGTGTGTTGTGTGTGTGTTGTTGGTTTTTTTTTTTGGGGGGGGAGGTCGAGGGGGTTGAAATTGAAGCTGAGTTTGAGGGGTACTGATCTTACTTATTAGTATATGGTTTGTCGTCTAGCGTGATAACTAGCTGGAGGAGAGAGAGAGAGAGAAAGAAGAGGTTTAAGTGGATCCTGGAGGGGTAAAGGAGGCATATAATGGGTAAAGGAGACAGGTTGAAATAGTCTCAAGTGCTTGAAGTACAGCCGATGGGGGTAAATATATTAACCTATTCCTACTAATGTTGGCAATCCCCATAGAGTTAATTCAGGAACCATCAAATGGGTTAACTTTCTCTTATTTTTTGGTGATAACAACCTGTTAGTTCCAGAATGGGGGGGGGGGGGGGGGGGGGGGCTAGAGGGCAGAACAAGAGAGGGTAACAATCTTATTGGGGCATGATTACTGCCACCCCACATGATAACTAGCCAAGAGATGCACCGGCAGGAGTTTCTCTCAGAGGATGGGAGGAGAAAAGAGGGAAAAGGGGGGAGAGAGGAGGGGGAGGGGCCTAGAAGGCAGCACAGGAGAGGGTAACAATCTTTCTGGGGCATGATTATCTCCACCCCACATGATAACCAGTCAAGAAATTAAAAGCATGGGTAACTGTCAGAAGGTGGGAGAAGAAAAGAGGAGATTTTAATATTGAGAGCAAACAAATGTGTAAAAAAAACGCTCCTTTTTTCAGCCTGCTGGCCAAAAATTAACACTTTGGGGGAATTGTAGAGATCTATTTTGTATTGATTGGATTTTTATATTTTTTTTAAAAGGATTTTTGTGTTTTTTTTTTTTTTTTTTTTAGGGGGAGGGGGGGGGGGACTCTTCTTGGTATTTTAGGGGACTGAACTGTCCCCAACTCCCCCAGTGATGTTTTCAGTTCAGGTCTCAAGTGCACAAAGTGAAGCGGAGAAGACTGAGTATCGATTGAATTCATGCAGAGCAGACAAGCAGACCGACAGACCTCGGGTTCTTAAGGACAAACGTGGAAACAATTTGCAATTCAGATCGTGGCCTCTCGGTGGTCGAAGGGTAAATGTCTTCATCATTCTTAACTACAAGATACACTGCAGTGAAAAGTTGTTCATCCCATCCCTGGTTTTGTTTGCACTTTGGGTGGCTGGTAAAATTCAATCCATCTGAGAAACAGGACATACCGTAGATAGAGGTTTCTCACTCTTTAAATATGCGTGTTCTTCTTTAATGTTTGTTCGTTGAGAGATACAGATCACTTTGAATAATGATGTCAATGTTACTCATGTGGCTATCAATTTTTTTACTGTTTTTTTAATGAACATGTTCGTCTTGGGCTGGACAAATATCATTGAAATGAACAACAGGACATACCACAGGGAGTAGTCTCTCGCTGTTTAATTTTTACTTGTTCTTCTTAATGTTTGCTCATTTTCTAGCGCTACAGCAGCAAAGTGTCAAGTTGCCACATTTTCGCTCCAGGGTGCGATTCAAAGGATGCCGTTGTAACTCGTGTGGCTTTCAAGTGTTTGACTGAAGTCATGAACGTTTTCCCCTTCTGTATTTGCTGCGAAAGGTTGAGGCGTACATCCCCTGTAGAGATAATGCTAAGGGTTGAGATACAAATCGCCTGCAGTGATACGACTGAGACACCGTTAACGAGAGTAGACATTTTCTCCTCTATGCGTTGATTAATAAAGGTGACACAAAATATTGAACGCAGAGACACTTTTAATGAGAAGTGTCACACTGTCTTTTTAAAGAAAGCTGTGAATCGCTTGCTCGGTGAGCATCTAACGTATTGCTTGCTCTGTGAGCATCTAGCGAATTGCTTGCTCGGTGAGCATCTAACAGCAGTTTGTAGAGCGTAGGAATTAAAACAACTTGCAGGAGTTGAAACAATTTATTCTTGAATTCAGGTTCATTTTGGTGACTACTGATAGTACCTAGCAGATTTCACCCTACACTTTTGTGATTATCATTCGCTAAATTTGATATTTTCTGTACGTAATTCTCTCACAATCCAACATTTGGGACCCTTTTTTATAGTGATTGCAGTGCATTATTTTCTCTGATGTTATAGGAATTTAATCTTGAAGGCTAGATTTATTTTTGTTGGACATTTTTTGTTGGTTTGTTCTGGGGCATTTACAACCATCCTGAGGATCGAGCTACAACCATTTAATTTGTGAGACAGACATGCTCTATCTTGATGAGTACGTTTTAAAGCTTGTGGTTTCATCAAGCCTGTTGCGTTTTTATAATTGTCAAGTCTTATAGTACTAGATTGTCTGTATAATTCTCTAAATTTGCATCTCTCAAGGAATGTTTGAAGCTTTTAATTTTGCAACTTGACACTCGAGAGATATCTGAAAGCATAGTCAGTCGTGAATTAAGGAGATTCTTTACAGAAGATTAACTTTGAATTGTTTAAGGAGCTAAAACCATCAAGTGGTCATCCTCGGAGACATTAACTATCAAGTATTTGCCAACGGAGGATTCTAAATGCAGTTGGTCACTTATCTTCCAATTTAGCACTCTTTATGTTTCACGCCACGGGATTCACTCTTCTCAGAATCTGAATCAATTTTTTCTTGAGACGGAAGTTAAGTGACCAAGAATTTGAATTTATTTTTCTTAAGAGGGCCGTTAAGTGACGATTAAAAAACATTGATTGATGTTGATTGCCCGTCTGAGGATTTGAATGAAGTGCCTCTACAGGGAGATAAATCTGTTGAAAAAGACACAAGAAGACAGGTTTTTGTGAAAAAAAGTATTGGAATACATTATTTTGCCCCAAACTTTGGACGCGAACATTTGCTTCACAATGACGACGTTCATCGCCGACGCTCAGTCGTCGTTTGCGAATCCGGAGAACATCTTCCGCCTCTATTTCATCCCGCCCGGTCAGAAGCGAGGCCGTCGACAGCGGTTCTCGTTCCGAAGCAAGATGAAGCTGTCATCGTTGAAAACCACAACGTCGGGAGCGGTGCCAAGCAACGCGGCGATTGATCCCAACCAGGAGAAAGAAGTAGGTGTTTTTTTTCTGGTGTAAATTTAGATATTAATATCAATTTACAAAACTATGTTAAAGTGAAAAATATGAAGTCGCGCTAACTCTTTAGATATTCTTCTTTCCCTTTTGGCGATTTTCCCAAAGAGGGATGTTACTGCATGATGGCTTGGTAAATGGGAAATGCGATTGTTTAGCAAAAAGTTAGCAAAAAGTTATCAAAATCGAAAATGTGTAATTATGTTTTTGATAACATTACTTGTAAAACAGTTTCTACATTACTATGTAAACCAAACTATTGAATTGTTTTTAGTGAGTTAAAAGAGGTTAATTTTATGTAAACTTTGTTGTTGTATGTGCCATATTATTGGGTAATGAGATTGTATTTTTCGCTGGTTGCAGTAGTTTTATACTGATTGTTCAATTCTTTATGGTAAGATCAATGTAGGAAACTTTTTTGTAATAAAAGATAACGAAAAGAATAGGTTTCTACAAGTTTTTACCCTATGAATTTGTGCAACCGTTTAGTTGATCATAAGACTGTCTTCAAATAAGACTGTCTCGATCAGTAAAAGCATTTTCTTCCTTGTAACGCATATTCTTCAACAATATCAATGGCAAGAATGTTGCATCCAGAGAAAACAATCCTTCAAATATAAAGTCGATAAGATATTTTTTTTTAAACATGGCTGGAGCAGCGAGTTAGATTAACTGAATAGATGCTTAGATAAAGTACCTTATTTTCTAATTAATACGGTGGATCAAATTGCAGCTGTTTTTCATGAGATGGGATAAAGTCTGTAAGATCTGCAACTTCTGTTTTGTTCTTTCCACCCCCTCAAAAATAGATAATAGTAAAAACAAGTCAAGTTTATTCTCTTATCAACAATAAATTTTAAAAAAGAAAAAAAACAAGGGAAATTTAGAAAGAAATTTAGAAACAATAATTACAAAAGAATATCTGCCCACGTAATTAAGTGCATCATAAAGTTGATTACTTCCAACTTGAAGAAAAACAGACATTTTGTTTTTGTAAGTTAAGTTATTTAAGTATCCTGGGGATATGAGCTCAACAAAATATCAATTAGATAAAATAATATTATTGTAATGATAAACACAGCAGATTAACTAGGAAAACTATGTCTGACCTCCATCATTCATTTTATATTATTTCGCCAATGCAACAGATTTAGTTGCATCTCTTATGAGAGCTATCATTTTTAACTTAATTGTGGATAGATTTAGTTTGGTCTTTTCATATCCCTTTGTAAAATTATTACTCTGAATGATTCACAAGAATATACTTATTTCAAATGATTTTATAGTATTTTTTTTTTATTTACAAGGGAAAACTGTTCAATAAGATTGTAGTCAAGTTGAATGTTTATCTTTGGTATATCAACACATTAATTTCAGAAAGGGTTGGGGAAATTGAGTTCGAGTTTCATATATAAAATTGTAATATCTTGGATTTGAGGATCAACTATCTTATCTTCTTCACAACTCCACCCTTTTTATTTCAAAGGAAAAACCACCTGAAATACCATCATCTTTTTAAAAGCAAATATGCCAATGCAATAATATCTTTATCTGTTATATTTTGCAATGGACATAGATCAGATTTTCAAATTTGGTTATAAAAGCATTGCCTGACAGGGACCCTGAAACAGTAATATTTATTTAGATTGTTCTAGCTTTTTTTAGGGCATCCAATTTGAGTTAAAAACAATATATCCCTCATCATATCCAGTGGCGTTGGGAGGGGGAGGGGGTTTCTAGGCTTGTTGCCCCTCCCCTTAGGCCTGACAATTTTTGTTTGCTTGCTTGCTTGCTTGTTAGCCAATGCTAGGGGAAAACAATATATTTTCATTGTTGGAGCCCCCCACCCCCCCCCCCCCCCCCCACAGGTTCCTGGCTTTGCCACGGATCCTATCTTTGTTTTTTCTTTCAATATCCCTAGTCCATCTCATCATCATCATCATACATATAAATATTCTCTCATGAGAGCTGTAATTGTGATTTATTTTTAGAAATGAAAAAAGAAAATTGAGTTCTAGTTTTCTTGAGGTAGAACCTCATAATCTTGTGGAATTGAGGATTTATGATTGCATGGGGGCAAAGAACTGAACTATATTTCATCTCCCTCTTCTTCTCTCGATCATACTTTCTTTCTTTATGTTTGTTGTCTTCTGATTAACTGGCCTCATTCAAACCTGGAGATGTTGATGATGATGATGATGATGATGATGATGATGATGATGATGATGTAGATGATGATGTAGATGGTGATGATGATGATGATGATGATGAAGATGATGATGATGGAGATGATGATGTAGATGATGGTGTATAGATGATGATGTAGATGATGATGATGAAGATGTAGATGATGATGATGATTCCCATGATATAAGTACATGTACCATGATGACCGTCATATGTAACTAGCTATAGATACACATTTTTTAGCAAGTCTCGAAGCGTTCTTGTTTATTTATGTATTGTAAAATGAAATGTTTGAGTTGTACTCAAATATAGCTGTCTATTGCACTATTCTTTTATTTTCTTTTAATGTTCATGATATAGAAATAAATATTGCACTTTATAAGTTTACATTATCTCATTATAAATATTGTATTCAGACAAATTATGCACTTTAAAACAAAATATCCAGCATTTCACTTTCATATTTTCAGCAGTTTGTTATATTTACTTTCATATTCACATATGCACAAGTACCAAGATTGACAAATTGGCATTCATCTTAATTCAAATAAAGTGGATTCACCACCTTTTAAATGAAAGCTCTTTGTACGTACGTATACTGTATCCCTGATGTTTCAACATAATTACTCATGGTTGGGCACTCTGATGGACGGCTATGAATAAAAGATGCGTGATTATCTTTGCTATCCCCACCAACACGGTTTCCTGCCCGCTCCAAAAACAAAATTGGCGCAAATTTGTAATGTCATCTGGGATTGCATGGAATCTTGTCTGAGATGAACTGAACTATTAAAGGGATCTAGTAACATTGTCAAAAACCACCAAACTTACTTACTTAGAACTCTAGCAGTTCTCATAAAACTCAAGTATTTGTTTTACTTATAATAGCATGAAACGGGTTTTGGTTTCCTAAATTTCCCTTTCGTTATAAAGATATTTACTATTGAACTGTTCAGAATGTTAATTATCCACTGGATAATTTAAACTGTATACACAGTTAGTGCAATGCATAAGCAAATATCACTGCATTTTCGCTCATTTCATGGTCATATGACATTCAATTACCATGGAATTTTCACACATTACAGAAATACATCTTTGATCAAACCTTGGATAGATTGTTGAACATGTCAACAAAGTTACTAGATCCCTTTAAGAAAGGAAATAAAAGAAGTAATGTTGATTTTGTAAGCAGATCCAGCAGCTTCTGTTGGTCATATCTGCTGGCAAAAAAAGGGGAAAACCCCAAAAGACTTTTTGTCTTACTTTTGTCCTTGCTTTCAAAACATTTGAATTTGTTTTAAATTTTAAACAAGTCTCTGGTTTATGATGGGGTCCCAAAGTCAAAGGGGGTCTGAAAATGAGACATCAATGATTTGTTTTAACAAAGTGGATTCGTTGTCAATTTTATCCAAATAAAACGATAACCCTAGCAACTATTTTCACATGTATTAATTAGTTATTGCATTTTTTCAAGATTTTATATAAACATTCAGGGTGTCTGTCGTCTTTCATCAAAACATATTTGTATCAAATCTATTACAAATTTGTCATGGTTCTACAACCCAGTGTCTTTAATGATGACCTTTTATGAAATATCAAAATGATTGGTATATGATCTAAGTTAGGGTCATTGTATTTGCAATTTAATCAAATATCAGTTGTGTGACGTCCAAGAAACTTTGATCCAATACATTGTCATAGACAATGGTACTTAGCCTTTAATTGTAGTATTCACAAAACTCATCGAATCAAGATTCAAGAAGATTTTCATGGTAAATTGACCTTTATAAAATATCACAATGATTGGCGTACAATCTTTAGGGTCAAGTGTATTTGCCATTTTTATAAAAAATATAAGTTGTATGACGTCTAAGAAAGTCATAGCCAGACAGCGGCACTCGGCCTTTAATGTTGAATTCATGAAACTCAATGAAACAAGATTTACACAAGTTGTTAGAAGAATATTTCATGGTAATATGACCTTTATGAAATACCGCAGACCATAGATTGGCATAGCTCTATAAAATAAGGGGTCAGATTATTTGCGATTTCATCAAGTATATGACATCTGGAAACTCTGCTCTACCTGATGGAAGAAGAATTTCTTTATGTTAATGACCTTTCGAAACTATCACAAAGATCAGCATTAACTTCGTGCATTGGTTGAACCCTCAACAATAAAAAAGAACGACACATTTGAAACCTCTTCAGCCCCAAAATGGCCCAAGAAGCACCAGTAATTTCTCATCACATATCATTAGCTATGTAAATAGTGCTGAGTCAAAAGCTTTACTTAACGTTTAAACATTTAAAAAGTGTTTAAATGTTAATAAGAAATTTTGAAAAATAAACTTACAGTAACGTTTCAATATACTATGTTTAATAAATATGTTCATATTTTAACAATACGTTATTCAGTATATCAATATTAACATGTTAGATTGAAGGCTTTTTTCAATTTGTATTTTATTTTAAATATATATACAAATTTGTTATGTCATTAAAGTGGACTTCCACACGATTTCAAGCTACTAATGATTGAAAGACAGATATTCTAGGTCAATAAACACAATTTTGTGTGAAAAAAGTATGATTGTTGGTTCCTATAATTGGCTTTGAAATTATAATGACACAATTCGCGAGCGAGCTTGTTCTATCCCACAATGCACCAATTTGTGACGTGCGCCCCTCACTATGCGCCTATCTATGTTTTTACACTGCAGCGAATGTGTTCTTTTGATCTGACCAATACAATGCTCGATCATGAATTATAGTTTAGTCCACGATGCGCCACTCAACCGTGCCTTTGAGCATTACTGCATTGACTGAACCGTTTGAAAATACTTGCCTGCCCGAAATTGTAACACGTTTGGCTTTCATTGGAATTTGAATAGACACAAAGTCCCGTAAACGTGGTTATTGAATTTCCTGGCTCTGCATGGCCGCCTATTATGAATGACACATGCAGTGATCACAATGCAGTGGCACCGGATTCAAGCCTACTCAAGAAATTGAGCAAAGTGAGGGTGCTACGAAGGGTCTCATGATTGTGTGCAGTACATTTAATTATTTCCTCAGAGTTAATGACATTAGAAAAATCTCTTAGAAATCAACCAAAGAGAGTCAAATCCTGAAAATATTCAAGCACATCCATAGATTTATTTCCAATATACTGTACTTTTTAAAAACTCGTCCGGAATTCTCCTTTAAAGACAGAAATGATAGTTGTTGCACTGTTAATGAATGCTGATATTAACATATCCTTTCTTTCCAGATTTGCATTACATTTCAACCTCAAAATCATACCTTACTAATCAATTTCTTTGTTTTTCCTCCTTTATTTCTCCACATAATTGCTTCCTACATTGATGATCTGACATGCGTCTCTGTCTAATTACTTGATCAAACAACAGGTAAGTGGTATTAAACTGATAGCATAATTGTTTTCTTTTCTTTTTTGTTATCGTCCGTTGAGAAAGAGAAGGGCACTAAGTCGCTTTTTGCAGTACTTCAGAGAAACCTGTATAAACACAATTAAATAGCTCTCTTCTATTTTGTATTATTATTCCCCAAAATGCACTAGTATTGTAAAAGAATCACAGTATTACGCACACACTATACAAATAAATACACAGGTTGGGAGGTCTGTAGAAATCCAATTTTTTGTATTAATATTCCCCAAATTGGTAATAAATATCATCTGAAAATATGGCATAATGCTGAAAATGCCTTATTACAAAAGGGTGTGCAAAACTAAAATTAGCAAAACCTCAACTTAATGCCCTTCTCACAATCTCAACAGACAAATTATGAATTTGTTGTTCTCTGTGAGCATGAAACTTCTATGTCTGTATTGTTGTTTTATAGGAAGAATGATTTTCAAACTTCTGATCACAATTAAACCTGTTCACTACTATTAGATTTGTAGTTCCCATGCATAGCTAATACAGTGTCCACCAGGTTCCTGTAGGTTACAAAACATACCTTCAAAATTATGACCATCAATGATCAAAGTCATGCTGACAAATGCTGTAGATGACAGCAGTACAATTTTGAAGCAAAATGTTGTGAGTCAAAAGTTTAAAAATAATTTTTGTTTGTGATTGTCCCGTATTGTGTGTTTGTTGATTAACTACAGTTATCGTGGCTTGAATTTGAAAAAAAGAATAATAATAATTTCTTATTAGATTTTTGTGTTTACCTAGCTTGAATAATTTCTATCTAAGGGATCAATTAACTGCAGTGTTTGTTTGGTATACGTGTATGTATGTCTGTATGTGTGAATTATTTGTAAACGGTAATACAATTATTGAATGATAGCATACAAATGTGGAGGTGTTGTGGCATGCTCAGATAGGTGCTTGACCTACAATGCATGGGAACCAAGTTCGAACCCAAATTGTAAATTGTGGCCCAGTACTTGTGTCCTTCAGTAAGGCACTTTATCCACATTGCTGCTATAACTTAGCACCTGCTGGAATTCTCCCAAGGGAGTGGAGAGAGTGCACAATTAAGTACAGATGTGTATCTGATAGTCAAGGTAAAAATTACATGCAGTCCCTCTGGGAGAACAGAGCAAAAGCACTGAAGATAAATAAGACTACAAAAAACAAATTAATATAAAAATACTATAATTGAAATATCAAATGATGTACTGTACAAGAATCACATTCTTAAATACACAATATGCCAACATATACACATCATATTTACACTAAGTAATACCAACTAAGGATACAAATAATTTAAATATGATATCCATATTTCAGTTGGTAAAAATTAAACACACCAGAACATAAAAATAGAATGCTGCCATCTATGGACCTAAAGATTGCAGTATTCTTGAACACAATACAAAGTATAGGACTTTATGTACGTCATGGTCATATTTTATAATTGATTGATCATATATATTTATTTGGGGATTGAGGGGTGGGGTACTTTGTACCCCCCCCCCCCCTCCAGAATAGATGTATATGATCAAGGGGGGGGGGGGGGGTGGTATGTGAGGGGTATTTTTGTACCAAGTTTAATCTGATTATTTCGCCAGACCTACTGGCGAGCAGAAACAGATGGCTGGGGGAAAAGCTTTTACATTTCACAAATTTGTTTTATCACAGTTGAATAGCTTTTGTTATTGCTAATCCCTCTACTACTCTGTATTTTATTAATATGATTGCTCTATAAAAAAAATACTCTGGTTTGTTGGGGAGGGGGTTGAGGGGATGGGGCATTTTTGTTTTAACCCGTTCACTTTGAGATTCTGAAATCCCCATAGACTTTGTACATAGCTCACTCGGTTCCCGTAAGCAATGGGTTAAATAGATAGTTTGTTCCTTCATGTGGAGTGAGTGGGGGCACTGATGTGTGTGGTTTGTTTTGGCTTGTTAGTTTACTTTCATTGAACATTTTGTTTCACGTAAAGGAGGTAGATATTCAATATTGGAAATCTGAATGTTAATTTTTTTTATTTTTGTTCATATAATATCCAAGTATGTTCTTTAGGAACTTTAGTGGAAACATGTCTTCTCCCTCTTCTTCTTGTTTATGTATGTGTATCTTTAAAAGCAAATGTAAATAACTCACCATCTTATTTGACTAACTTATTAACACCATACAAACCACTCAAAAGTCATTGCTTCTTAAATATGAACCTCATGATAATCCCATACATCTACATTGATACATGCATTTGCAACAGTAGCACCACTGTTATGGAATGGGCTTCCCCAACTAGTACAAACTGTTTTGTGAAATCTTTAAAGAGATATATTTTTTTCTAAAATAGTCCTCATTATATTATTTTATTTGTAAATTAATGTAATTGTTGCATTATTTTGTGTAAAGTGCATTATTTTGTGTAAAGTGCAATAGATAGTCCTATTGATTATTATGCATTATATTCCACATACTAAGAATCTTGCTCTACGATTGGTCAAAAGTTAATCACGTGATGAAACATAGTTTCGCCCATCATTGATGGGAGAAGAAAAGTTTGTTACACTGTGTACTATCTTGGGTGAAAGTGCGTTGCACTCACTACTATCTTGGTGAAAGTGCGTTGCACTGTGTACTATCTTCAATTGTTCGCGCGCAAGTACGCGTGCGCGCATTAGTGCGCAGAAAGGTAGCGCGCTGGTGCGCAACGTTTACGCGCGGCTACGCTTAATAGACAATGGTATTTCTTTGACTTTTAATCATAAATCTTGATAAACCTTGTGCAGGATTGACGAAATTGAAATAAAAGACTCGATCAATTGCTCAATATTCCAAACTTTTTAGCCCTTTGTGTTATAGGTCGTTTGTGATCAAAATAATTGATGTGGAATATAAAGCAAATAATCACCTTTTGGTTTCAGGCGATGGCAAACTATCACTTCCTCGGCGATCTGAATGTATACGCTATCTTTCCTCAGCTTCACTTCGGAAAGATAGCTACATCCAGATCGCCTCGGAAGTGATAGTTCGTCCCATCACCTTCACCAACGGTAATTATTTGCTTACTATATAAGCATATTTTATTATTATTATTATTATCTGGTACATGTACATCTATGGGTGTCTTTAATCCCCTCCCCCTTTTTTATTTAACCTCACTTTCTTCCAACTGTCAATGCACAATCCCTTTTCTCTCTACCGTTATTGATGTATTCATTTTTTTCCTACTCTTTTTTGCATCTCTTTACACTTCTCTTGGTATATAGTCATTAATAGTGTGCTATTTATGAGAAAATGCTTATATAATATTTTACCCCCTTTAACTCTCAAAATGAATAGTGTGTAGGTACTCACATTTTATTGCCAAGAGATCAAAGTACTATTTTCTAAAATATATTGCTGCATAATTGAAAATACTGCACATCCCGCACTGAAAGCAGCTCTAAATTAAGCTTCCCTCAACATGAACTATTTTGGGGAATAAATTCATTACTAGTACAGCGAGCGCATAATCCTCAGGACATTAGAGGGGGTGGGGGAGCCATGTCATAAAAGAGATATGGACACAGCCTCCAGTACAAGCATCTTAATTATGAACATGAATTTATTGCAGGGTCAAAAAATGCATTATATGAAGATTGATAATTTGGAGAGACCAAAAATATGAGAGACATAAAATTGGCTTTGCTAGTAAGAATATAAACTGCAATTATAAATCTGAATTCACAATTATAAATCGGAATTCACAATTATAAATCTGAATTCGAAATTATCCTAAACATGAACTATGTTGGGGAATAAATTCATTACTGGTACAGCACATAATCCTTTTGATATGAGAGGGGGGATACATACATGTATGCCATAAAAGATATATGCACTTAGCCTACAGTACAAGCATTAAAATTATGCTAACATGAATTTATTACAGATTCATGAAACATAATCTATGAAAAAAGATAAAAGTGAGAGAGAGAAATCTGTTTTGGTAGCTAAAGATAAAAATGCACATCTATGTATCTAAATTAGAAGAGCTGCCTTTTCATGAAACATCCCTTTATTACTTGAACATACATTGATTAGTACCTAACAAATTCAATTCATGAAACAATGCAATATGTATTTAAATTAGAAGGTACCTTTTCAAAATACATTTATTACCTAGACATAATGCAATCTAAAAATTAATGTCATCTATGAACCAAAAAATCTGACAAGAAAAAGCGAAATCAAATTCAGTTATTGGAAGAGTTATATTAAAAATGAGAAGATGTGCGCACATGTATATGTTACTGGTATAGACATTATCCTTGGATCAAGAGATGGGGAGATAGATGAAAATAAGTAAAAAGGTCTGTACATACTGTAAAATCCCCCCAGGAATATCAATTTATTACTGATATTACAGAGTTAATCCATCAAATATTACATGAGAAAAAGGGATTTTGTATACAATGTAGAAATCAGAAAAAATGCACTTTAGTCACGCAGCTTAGTACATTGTATCTCTATATTAAAGGATCTAGTAACTTTGTTGACATGTGCAAAAAGTGATGAAGGGTTGATGCAATGTATAGTGTTGTTATCTCATATGTCCACAGGGTATTGTGTGAAAATTTCAAGTCAAATGGACATTGCATGGCTAAGTAATGAGCGAAAATGCAAAGTGATATTGGGTGATATTCACCAACTCACTGCATTCACTTTGTACAGGGATGAAAAACTCGCCCAGAGTTTTTCTTATCTGAATACTTCAATCGTACATATCTTTGTAACGAAAGGGAAATTTGAAAAACCGAAACCTGTCCCATGATTTTATTGTTAATACAAATACAACAAGTTATGAGGGAACCGCTAGAACGATTTTATTTTGAGGATTTGGACAATGTTACTAAGTCCCTTTAAATCGTTCACTACTAGATTCTGCGGTTCCCATAGAGTTAATACAGGACCCATGCGCCCTAGGCCATGGGTTTATTGAAAGTACCCTGGGCACAACCAATAGAGAAAAAAACCCAATTGAACCTTTTACCAGTAGCTAGAACATCAATATAGGGGTAATCCATATAAGATACGGGAGATGTAGAATTATGAAATGAGATAGTAATGTGGAAGGAAAGATATGCATGGGTATTTAATTAAATGTTGCCCTATAACAAGCTTGTAATACTGGGACATCAATTATTGGTATAGGGCTAATCCATGGAATATACCAGAGAGAAATAAAGCCGATGAGAGAGTGATAAAGGAAGAAGAAAGACACTCATGTATCTAAGTTGACAGGTCCGTGGCTAACACCCCACTCGGCCTTCACCCATTTGCTCTACTCCCACTTAGTATACAGTCAAACCTGGCTTAATAGTGACCACCTGTCTATAGCAGCCAACCTGCCTTTAGTGGCCATCAAGTGTATTTCCCTCCAGAAGAAAACAATGTTATAAACCTGTCTATAGGGGTCACCTATCTCTAGGGGGACTGGGGGCTGCAGCCCCCCCTAGAGAAAATGGGCAAAAGCACCTCAAATTCGGGCAAAACCATGTTGTTTTAATGCAAAATTATATCATATTCGGGCAGCCTCATGTCATATTCGGGAAGCTCACGAATGTCTTATTCAGGCAAAATCTTATATTTTTTTAACAGCCCAATCGCAAGATATTGTGGGAAGGATGGCATATTTTTCGTCAAAAACTTTAGGGCCCCCTAACAAAATTGTTCGTGTATGCCCATGGGTCTACTTTGGGGTAGTTGAGGGAATCAATGTTCCAGGCATCGCATGTTACGGACCAAACGTGACAGAGACCAAATGGGTGTAGACCGAGAGCGCTGGTGGGAGATACCATGATGAATCCACCAGCTGTTCCTCTAGCTACTCCAGCGGCGACCTCGCTAATTCACTGGCCAACCATCGCAGCATGGACTCTAAGCATCGTCCATCCCCGCAGTGGCTGCCAACATGTGCACACTCAACAAAACATCCTCTTCAATCTTTTGTTTTTATGTTCCAAACATGCTCTGTAACGCAGGATGTGCAGGTGTATCCATACTTTACACGCGCTGGAAGAGTGTATAGAGAGTTCAAATAGAATACATGGACATGTATGTGAACTGTCCTTGGATATGAACTTTCTGTGAGCCAGTATCAAGCTATTCCATGAATATATAACCCAGGCTTTTGGATAATCGTGACCAGTAAATATTGGTGAGTGGTTCGGAGAAGGAGCAAATATTAGCATGGGAGATCATCTGCATTGGCATTTCTTGTGAAGGATCATATACATGTAGGAGGAAGCACCGGCCACCTTGTTATGAGATAGATCGGAGCTGTCATGTACGTCATTCAAACATTTTAACTGGTTCAAGAATGTTTGGTTTTGGTGTATACGTTTATTTGAGAAACCAGTCCTGAATGGGTTAGAGTCATCAAGTATGTTCTTTTACCAATTTTAACCTGTTCAAAACTGTTTGATTTTGGTATAAGAAAACTTCTCCATAGATCCTAGCTTGTATATTTTCAAAACCAGTCCTGAATGAGTTTACTGTTCATGGTTGTGTTGTACAGGAAGATGTTCAGTGTTTTCTCTTTTATCTGTGTGGTAGTGTATGTGGCAGTGACCTAGGTCCACCACCACCGCCACTACTACTCGTTCAACACACCCCTATGCTTGGAAATTGAAAGTAAACATTGGAATAAACCATAGATGCAGTCAAGCAGAGTTTGGAATGAGCATTGTGTGGATCAGTGCATGAATTGAAATACATATGAACAGTTTTGTTTTCTCTCTATTGTCTGTGTTAGTGTGTATGTGGTGGTGACCCTTGCCCACCACCACCACCACCACCATCTACTACTTATCCAACACACCTCTCATGCGTGGAAGTTTGGAGGGAGCACTTTGCTCAAAGTGCATACATTTGTGTGTGTGTGTGTGCATGATGTGTAGTTGTCTCTATGAGGACAACCACCACCACAACCACCACCACCACAACCACCACCACTACTATACTACCACTACTATTTATTCAACACACCCCCATTCTTGGAAGTGTGGAAGAAGCATTAAACACTTTGCTCATAGCATACATTTGTGTGTGTGTGTGTGTGTGTGTGTGTGTGTGTGTGTGTGTGTGTGTATGATGTGTGGGTGTCTCTATGAGGACAACCACCACCACTATCACTGCACTTTCAATATGTACACCACCACTGGCGTCACTTTTTACTTGCAAGAAGTTTGGAAGGGGCGTATATGATAAGTGTGTGGAGTGCGTACAGCTCAGAAAATGCAACCTGCATGAATTTTACGCTCTGAAACTAGGTCATTCTATCGTTAGCTGTGGCTATAGGTCGTTGGTAAGGCAACACTATTACAGTCCCACCTGCTCATTTTTGTGTGCTTCCATTGATTTGAGTGTTTATTGATATTTCATCCTTTGGTCTTCTCAGTCATTCATTGTAATTTCATAATTTCATCAGTTGGCATTGGATATATCCTCGGATGTTTTTCTCATCACTTATTTGAAGACAAACTGTCTTGGATGTTGGTTGGAGACATTAAAGGTTATCTGATCAAAGTTTGCAGTGCATCTTAACCCCTTGACCACATGAACTGAGTGGATTGTGTACAGAGTCTATGGGGATTTCATAAACTCGTTGGGAACGGTTTAACATATTCACCACTTGAACGTGGTGGCGAGAGCTTGACCATGACCCAGGACCAGCCCTAGTTCAACTGATCTCTAGATATGCGTGGATAATCCATTACGGTTGAGTGAAAATACAATTTTTGTGCCACCCGACTGTGCACAGCCACTTTATGGGGGATTTTATATTTTTCTAGTATATTCGGACATCAATGATATTAAGCCAATGATCCTAATTACCATGGTAAATGTTGCTGGTCCGTAATCGGGTGTACAATGTTTTAACTTTATGGGAAATGCAATATATTGTATGCAGTGGTTTAACATGATGTATTTGAGATGTGATATCACTTTACCAATTAAGAAATTTACATCCTGCAATTTATTGAGCTGTTCAAGGTCTGCATATTGTGTGAATAATGATAATGTGAATGATCCAATTATAGACCTGCAGTCTCATTCACATTTTAAAGAATTGTTGGTGTATTATGAAGTTGTAACATCATTTTCTGGAAAGTATATCTGAAACATACTACAACAGTCTAGATCCCCATCTGTTTTGTTGAGAATGTGTGTAAACATGGAATAAAGATTTTGGTTGCAAGTTAATTACGCCATGGCTTCGTTCCGGAAATTCTTGGAACAATTTCTATTTGGAAGGCCATCTCATGCAGAATTAAATGAAACAAGCTCGTCATACGAGAACATGATGATATTCTTGTAGGCCGGAAAAAAATCAATATGAAATTTTCATCTTCCCACAATAGGCTGCATTCTTTGTGACCACTATGGATTTTAATTAGCCAGTGAACTTCATGCACTAGCCATTGTAAACTGGAATAGGTCTTACTGTAGCAACTGAATAGGACATATAAATGTATACACTACAGATATGATGTATACATATATTGAATAGTTGTACGAAAATTAGTTTAAAGGAGATAGCGTCCAGAGGAATTATTACTGGTTCTGTTCATTTCTTCGCATCTAAATGCTGCATATGTTCACCTTTATGACTGGATGATAACAATATCGTATTTGCTTTTGATTTAGAATTGGACAGAATGAATGAAGACCTTTTTATTTATTTACTTCATATTTCAACATTGGAACCGTTGAGTTCCGCAAAAGGAGAATAGTTGGTGGTCTTAATTGACTTTCCCCCAGGATTGGACAGGGAATTGATCAGTGCATCAAGCTATTTGTAATGATCTGTTGTGCAGCTGCATCTATTTCAGGAATATATTCAAGCGTCCAAGGAGTAAAAAATGAATGGAATGAACAACGATTTGTAGTATATAGAATTCTCTCCATATTATTGAAAGGTTGACCTGCCGCGCTTGTGTAGAGGATTATATGGTTTCATATTGTGTTAATTGATGACAAATTCTTCCAAATAGAAAAAAGGTGCATAAATTGTATGAATATTTTGTTATTATAGTTCTGTTATTCAAAGGCTAAACTTTCCTTCTTCTGTATAGGATTATATCATCTCATATTGTTTCAACTGAAGAACAGGATACACTATATTCCTGAATTCTGCCTGCAGTGTATATAAATTTCTGAATATATTCATACCATATCCAAGAGGAGTCATAAAGTGCATGAGGCAACAAGACATACATATATAATCTCCATCGCAAGTGTTCTGGCACCAAGCCCCACTTATAAATGGAATATATATATGTCCCCACTCAGAATTGCAGAATTAGATTACAAGGCAATCGGGATATATCTGGAGGATACTGGATATATATATAAGTGACCATGTGGGAGAAGGAGATATAGTCCCTGGGAGAGTAAATATATATATAGTTTTGGGGAGAGTAAGATATATTTTGTAGGAGAATCAGATATATAGTTGGTGGGAGAAAGATATGGTTTGTGGGAGAGTAAGATATATATTTTGTAGGGGAAAGAAATATACAGTTTGTAGGAGAAGATACATGTATATATAATGTATTTTGGAGAAAAGATAGTTTGTAGGAGAATATATTATTATACAGTTTGTGGGAGAAAGAGATATATAGTTGTAGGAGAGTATAATATGTAGAGTTTGTGGAAGAAAGAGATATATAGTTTGTTTGTGATATATACAGTTTGTGGGAGAAAGGGATATATAGTTTGTAGGAGAAAATATAGATACAGTTTGTGATAGAAAGAGATAGTATAGTTTGTAGAAGAATATATACAGTTGGTGGGAGAAAGGGATATATAGTTTGTATGAGAATACACATATCCGTTTGTGGGAGGAGGAGATATATAGTTATTGGGAGGATGGGGTATAGATAGAGAGTGAGGCACATGTCAGTGGCTCCAATTGTCTTGAATACAATGATTTTGTGGCTTATCTGCATATCATCCTTCTTCAATGAAGTATAGTATTTTTATAATAATATCTAGTTTCTAGTAATAAATGACCAAGTGTGAAAGTGTATATATAGTGGAGGAGTCAAACATATATGTAATCAGTGACTCCAAACTGGAAGTTCCATTGTCAAGTGTATTGCAATTCATTGGTGTATGATATTTCTTCACACATTATGATATATCTGACTGGATGATATATGATAAAAGGCTAAAAGAGATATTGTGATAAAAGAGGGAATGTTAGACATATATAGTTGGTAGCTGGTAGCACAAACTCTGTCTCCAAACTAGAGACATACTTTTAATGTATAGACATAAAAGTGACACAAATGTAACTTTATTCAGGCTTTGGCTGCATACCAATGGTTAGACTTTGTACTACTATACTAAGGTACAGGTTCATGTGTAAGACTTTAGAACACAATTGTTAAGATTTGGGTACCAGTAACATTTCTGTGAATTTTATAGACCAAACATATTAAAGCTGATATGATAAACTGGTTAAAGCCATGTCCCCTTGCCTACATGAACCCGGTTGGCTATGTACAAAGTTATTGCTTTTCCCATAGAGTTAGTACACGATGCACCAGGTTGCTTTAGTGAATGGGTTAATAACAGGTTATGAATGTTTTCAGAGCTATATTAGTGTACACTCTGTGGACATGCAAACTTTTACACTAAATTGCATTATGAAAGCCTCTTCCCAGATAACTATTCTCATCGATGTGTTTTATACCATTTTTTTTATGAGGCGAGTTATTAAAAAAATAATTTGTGCTCTAAACCAAAACCCAAACAATGCTTTGAAGGGCAGTGAGTTTAGCAGAACAAATAAAGACTTGGATGGAATATATTCTTTGTGGTGTTATGAATGAATCGCATTTACTTGACAAGGTATTGGACTCACTCATCCATCTGAAGGATAGGCGCTCCCTTCCAAAGAAATCTGACCACTTTATTATTGGCATTGCTGTCTGCAGCCTACACTACAGTATTACAAAGTTACAACAAATCTCAACCACTTACAATATAAAAGAGAGGTAATCTCTTCAACAGAAATCTGACCAGTTTATTATTCGCATATATTGCTGTCTACAGCCTACACTATTACAAAGTGACAGGAAAGGTTAAGTTATTAATACCACATACGTACAATCAGACAGTATGTTTTGCCTGAAGGCTCATCAATGACTGTCTACGCTAGCCTCTTTACACATTGAAGGACCAGCGAGCGTGTTTTTATTTACCTGCATGTGCGCTTGTGTAATTAGGTTCATAGACCATTTAACGTGTTTGAAGTTGTCTATAGATTGGATTACAGAGCTATCACCACATGGATTCATCTGTGTCTGAGCACTTAATTGTTTGCAATTATAAGAGGACTACAATCCTACATATGTGGATCTTAGACATGTTTTTACTTTACCAAGCTGTATTTACTTCTGTGATAAGGGTATAATGGCGGGTTTGTCTTGTGTGAACTTGAAAGTTTTCTTTTGGATTACAATTTCACTTGTATAGGTTTTCCTTGCAGAGATATGGTTGATTTTTAGAAGAAAACCAACTACACATTCTTGCCTAAAAGTAATCATACATTCTTTTCTTATAACCATACCAATGGTTTTTTAGCAACGTGTCCTTTGATTTGGACATTTGGAACTGGACGATTACTTCTTTGTGCTTGCCTGACATTGTTTAGAACCATTTTCCCATGGCAACGAACAATAGTGACATCATGCATCAGTATTGTTGAGCTAGGATGAGTTTTTTTTATGTACGCTGTTGTATTTGTAATATGGTTAAAGGTGGATTTATCTTGTAGGCCTGTGTGGAGTTTTCTATCGGATTATAAAGCAAAGCAATGCTGTCAACATAGAATCATCAAAGCATGTAAAGGATTTGCCATCCGTTTAACCCACTCACTATTGGAACAGGGTGTACCATGTATTAACTCTATGGGAAATGCAACTCTCATACTAGGCCAGGGGTTAAAAAGAAATCTGAGCTATTTATCGCTGACATAGCGGATGACACTATAGTTAGCTTACATATTTTGATTGACTCCAGTGTATTATCTCCCAAATATTCATAGGTTGTATGAACTTTTGGATTGTGCAGTAGAGCTTCCAATACATAGGTTCACCCAAGTGTGTTAATGAAAGTCTATTATAGGCATATTCAGTGAAAATACATTTATGTGAGCATTGAAGAGAGTGCAGACAAGACCGTCTTTTATGTATCCTACTATGCATGTAAAGTGGGTATTAATGGTAGTTTATTTATCATGGGCTTCTCTATTGGATTATAAAGAGCCATCATACCCTGGATGAGTGGTGTTAACCTGTTCCCTGCTAGATTTTACTATTCCCATAGAGTTACGGGGGTTAAGCAGTGAAGGAAAGTCTATCCGCTTAACCCCTTGACGACAGGAACAGAGTGGGCTATGTACAAAGTCTATGGGGAGTTCAGAATCTGGAAGGGAATGGGTTAACCCTTTGCCCACAAGAATGTGGGGTGCTATGTATTGTTGAATGTGTATTGGGATGACAGTATTTAGTAGGGAACAGTTTTACAGAAATGTGAGCAGTTTGTTGTTTGCAAAGCAGACTACCATGCAACCTTGTAAGGTCTGCAAATCAGGGACATGTTTTGTATTTACCCTGCAAATAGATACATTTATAGGGCAGTAATGGATTTCTGGAGGTTTTTTTTGTGGATTTGCTGTCAATATCATTGGAGTGGATTCACTCGAGCATGACCAAGGAATGGTTAGCTGTGCATCAGCAATGTGGTATATGCACAATGGTAGAATGGTGTATAAAAGCTGAAGTTGGTAAAGAAATCTCTGCGTTTCACTACATCGCAGACAAAATACGTTTACATCCTGGATTGTGCTTTTATTCACCTGCCTGCATTGGTTTGTATTTAGAGGGTAATGGAATATTTCTGAATGTACGTGTAATTATTTAGTTGTTGAAGAGATCTGAGCGTTTCACTACATTGTAGAAAAGAAACATATATCCTGGAATGTGTGTTTTTATTTGACCTGCCTGCATGGATGTTTATTTTAAGGGAAATGGAGTATTTCTGGAATGGTGTCATATTATTCAGCTGTTGAAGAAATCCGAGTGTTTCACTATAGTGTAGACAAAATACGTTTACATCCTGGATTGTTTTTATTTGTTACCTGCTTGCGCATATGGATGTGTATTTAAAGGGTAATGGAATATTTCTGTATGGATTATGTTGGATTATTTACAGTGATCACTACCACCATGACAGACCATCTATTCATCCATACTGTAAATGAGAAGCTATATGAATGCAGCACGTGCAGCTAGACTTATGTTTATTTGTGTTGTTGTTTGATATTTGAGCTTGTGGAGATTATATAGTCGGACTTGTGTATACAGTGACCACCCAAGGGAAACAAGAAAGTGGCCACTGTGGACAGGTGACCTCTATAGACAGGTTCAATTACAGTGTTTTCTGTGCAAGGCCATATTACTTGGTTGCCACTATATTCAGGTTGGCTGCTATAGACAGGTTGGCTGCTATAGACAGGTTGGCTGCTATAGACAGGTTTCTTAGAATGAATTATTTAGACAGGTGGCTGATAATAGCCATGCATTGCAGGTTTGAACAATTAGCATCAAATTAGAAGCTGATTAGTTTGACTGGTACATCTATGATAAGTCTGGGACATGTATGATAATTCTGATCTGGGACGTGTTTTTATTTACTCCTCGGCACATTTATTACGGGTAATGAGAGATCTCTGGCAACTTGTGTAAATAGGCATAGGGGAAGGAGGTGGGGGAGGGGGGGGGGGGGGGGGGGTTGGACTGGGAGGCTCCAGCCCCCGTGGAATTTTCGGGCAAAAGGCACATCGTATTCGGGCAAGAGAATTTCATATTTTGGAAAAACTATGTCATATTCAGGCAAAATCAATTCATATTCAGGAAAAGTCATAAAAAGTATGGTATATAATTTTTGGGCGGTTAAATCGTGAGAACCTTTTTTTTTTGTGCTTGTCAGGTGAAAATGGGGAATGGTATTTAGTCAAAGAACCTCAGCCCCCCTGGAAAATGTTTGCTCCTACTCCCTGGTAATAGGAGTGCGCCTCGTCTCGTGCACATGACTCCACGGCTGGGAAGGTGATCACAATTACGAGATGCCCCAAATCTCAATCATGACATTTTGGATGCTGGGCTTAATGTTGATCGGCTTTATGATGATCGTGTAGTGCAGGGTTTATTAATAATGGAGTATGATTATTCAGGCTGTGGTGATTATATATGTAGGAGATTTTGGTGGCTTTATTTATGCTGATCATGTATTTACAGGTTTCATAGATGATAGTCTGATCATACAAGGTGTGGAGATTGTTTTGTATGATATTTTTGGTGTTAACAGCTTTTACAGGTGTATATGATTATCCTGTAGTAGATGTCTATCAACATTGGAGTATGATAATACAAGCTATGGTGATTATTTTTGTACAAGATTTTGAGTGCTTATATAGGTTTATGACGATCATTTCATCTGCACATTTGCATTGTGTGAATTTGCTCAGGCTAGTTTTGTAGAATATACTTCAGTGACTTATAGTCTGGTTTCAGATTTTAGTTCTGAATGATTTGTAAACAATGAATGTGGACTGTAGATACAGTGTAAAAGTTTCACAGTTAACCGATTTCCTACATGACCCTGGTGGGTCCTGTATTAACTCTATGAGGCTTGCAAAATCTGGTAGGGAACGGGTTAACCCCATTGTGTGCTGTATACAGCTCTAATTGAGAGGTCACACGGATGATACAATTGAACTGCATCTCTTGATACTTTGATGATAGACTGGCTTAGGGGGTAATTTCGGTATTGACAGGATTGTGTACTATTATTAAGGGCATACAGATACTGTAATAAACTGCACCTCTATTGGCTATACCTTGGTGAAAGACGGGATTTCTGATTACGGCAACAAATTTTGATCAATTTAATCCGTGTTTACTACATGGATAGAGGACTGAAGATAGCTGTAAAGAAATGACATCTATGATCTACAAATAGAAGTTCCTTTACTAGGAATTGAACTTCACTTCTGAGCCTTGGTGTGAGATAGGGTTTCTGATCAATCAACTACAAATTTTGGATTGATTAATAAGTGTAAATTTACCGTGGATGGAGAACTTCAGATAGCTGATAAGACGTTGAATGATCTAGAAATATAAGTTCCTCTACTAGGAAACTAACTTCACCTCTGTACTTTGGTAGAAGACAGGGTTTCTGATTTCGACAACAAATTTTTGGATGATTAATAATGTAAATGTACCGGTGGATGGAGAACTGCAGATAGCTGATAAGACGTTGAATGATCTAGAAATATAAGTTCCTTTACTAGGAAACTAACTTCACCTCTATACTTTGGTAAAAGACAGGGTGTCCGATTTCGACAACAACTTTTGGATTGATTAATTAGCTAGTGTTTGCGTGGACGGAGATAGTGACAAAGCAAATATATGTTCTAGAAACATAAGCTCGTGTACGAGTGAATGAACTTCACATCTTAGCTCCCAGTGGTGAAAGGCTGGGTTTGTGATTTGGACAACAAATTTTGGATTGATTAATTAGTGTTTGCTCCGTGGACGTGGACGGAGCACTGCACTGCATTGTGGATCGAGTGAAGACAAAATTAGGTGGCAGGGGTTGAGGAGGACCTTTTGAGATGAGCCTAACTCGGAAAATTGCGCCTTTGGCATTTGACGCAGACCCCATTACGTGTACTGAAATAGCATGGGAGCAACATTAGGGAGTATTATGAACTATGGGGACATGTGTGCAGCTAAGCAAGCAGTGAAGCTCCAGTAGACGCGTTCAGGTGGAGCATATATGGACCATCTATGATACTAAGTTAAAGATTATCAAGCGTGGGGATGCTAATACAGTGGACCACTATTTTAAACTCTATAGAGGCTAGTTTTCTGCGCACTTCATAACACCGAGTCCGTGTGTATTACACACCGTGCACAGTACGTTCACAAGATGGCACCGCCCATCTGATTTCTCAATTGGAACTATCTTTAATCGCAATCTTCAAAGTTTGGCACCTTCTGAGAGATCTTTGGTTGGTGGTTTATTTTATGTGAATTTGTTGTGACTGCATACCTTTCATTTGGATTTCAAACGAGTGCAGTTTGTCTTCGATTGCCTGCATATTTTCAAGTATAAGCTAGAACAATTGAAAATGTGGTGGTTCTTGGAAATACATGCATGGGTTCCAGTGCCGATCAACAGATATTACTGCGCTGCAAGTGTAACACTGCACCACATATTCATGATAGTTTACTATCTTACCCTGTTCCCTACTAGATTGTGCAATCTTCATATTTATCGAGTTAATACAGACCACCAGACTCCAGTAGCCAATGGGTTAACATGTTCCCTACTAGATCGTGCAATCTTCATCTAGAGTTGATACAGCTAGGACCCACCCGGTTCCTGTAGGCAATGGGTTAACCTGTTCCCTACTAGATTGTGCAATCTCCATAGAGTTAATACAGGACCCACCAGGTTCCTGTAGGCAATGGGTTAACCTGTTCCCTACTAGATTGTGCAATCTCCATAGAGTTAATACAGGACCCACCAGGTTCCCATAGGCAATGGGTTAACCTGTTCCCTACTAGATTGTGCAATCTCCATAGAGTTAATACAGGACCCACCAGGTTCCTGTAGGCAATGGGTTAACGCTATCTACAGTATATGGCTTAATTGTGTAAACGGTGCAGTGAAAACTGACTGGAATAGCAGTATTCTACCAGCATTTCTAATCAAGGTTACATCACTGGGGTATATAAAGAATTAGTTTGACCTTGCCTGTGACATGCACAGTTGTCTAATTTAACCCATTGCTTACTGGAACCTTGTGTACTGTGCATTGTTATCTTTATGGGGCTTGCACAATCTTAGTAGGAAACAGGTTAAGGAGCTATAGAAATTATCTGATTATTAGTTAGTAGTTAGTATATATCCAGTCTGCATATCTTTATTTCAATATTTATTTTTTCAACATTTCATTCAAGTGGACATTGCAGGATTGTAAGGGAGGATCAATGCTAGTGAATGTATAGGCCATTATTGGGCAAGGAATTAGAAGGAATTACGTTATGTTTGAGCAATAATTGCAGCTAGTTATTTAGGAGATTCTGCCATTTAATTCACGTTTATATTGCGATGGTACAAGGAATGATCTCAAAAATATATAGTTCATTTTCGCAAAGGAACCAGCAAGAATGACATGTGTAAACGTGGTCGAGCAATAATTTCAGTTTGTGGTTCCTGAAAATATCCTTCCTATTGTGTGAAAATGGAAGTAGAGCAACAGACTAAAATTGCAGCAAGAATTATGTGATTTTTTTTGTGGTCAAGCCACCATTCCGCCTAGCAAATGTCACCTTGAAAGAGCATTCTAATTGTAATAAATAGCGGACTGAAATGGGAAAGCGACTCTAATTCAGCTGAAGTGCATTCATTACTGGGAGGAAATTGCAATCGTTCATGCCAATGCCATCTTAAAATAGCTTTCATGACGTGAGAAAACTAAATTTGGAAAAAAATTACCAGAAAATTAACCTCTTTCATCATTATTACAACAAGAAACCAATTTCTAGTACATTCATTACAGCAAAGAATTGAGAAGAATTATTTGATAGCCAAGCAAGCAACGGTTCAATCCATTGCCATCTCTAAATAGTGTTCCTCTTGTGAGAAAAGTATTCAAAATTGGAGAAAAAAAATAAAGAAAATACTCCTCTTTTATCTTTATTGCTACAAGAAACCATTTTCGTAGAGCAAAGAAATGGCAAAAATCATTTTGTTAGCTGATCAATCTTTTGAACCGATGCCATCTAAAAATAGCCTTTTCAACTTATAATTGGAAGAAAAAAATAAGTAAATAGACATTTTAGCTATCACTGCTACAAGAAACCACAAGTAAGAAGGAAGTGGGAAGAATAATTTCACAGCCAGTCAAGCGATTGTTCAATCCAGTGCTATCGCAAGATAGCGTTCCGGTCTTGAGAAGACTAAAACTTTGAACAAGAGTGAGGAAGGAACATTGGTTTTCACTGCTACAAGAAAAGATCAAGGAGTTACTTTTCCATGGTTCAATCATTCCCTCTAGCAGAGTTGTGAGAAGGTTGAAATTAAAACAAAAGTGAGAAGATAAAAGAGGAATGCTATGAAAGCCATCTTAGCTACACAAAACGGGCAACTGAACTTTCTGGTAGAGTGGTCATTTCAGCTAAAGGGTGCATCCTAGCTTTTTCCGCCATGTGAAAACTCGAAATAGCACAAATTTCTGTTCTTTGAGAACAGAAAACTGGAACAAGTGGTGGGTATAATTCAATTTTCTGATATAGAAATGGCTGAATTACTTCACTGTGATTAAACATGGTGTCTCAGTGTTAAAACCTACTCTGTCTGATGTACATATAGGGCATTTGAAATACCTTTGCTGGGTAATGCAATTTACATGCCACAGAAAAAAACACTACTTGACATGAAATACACCATTGCAGCTGCATAAAAAAGGATAACATCTATGTCATTTTGGTGCACTTTTATAATTCTTTGTTGAATAAATATTTCATTTTTCTTAAATGGTTGAGTGACTTGAATGATATAAACTTGCTTAATACAGACAATCTACTCTGTTTGATGGACATCTGAATTATGTAGCATGTTTGGTTCATATAATGAATCTTCATCAGATGGTGATGCATTTATCAACATCTTGAAAATGGCAGAGTGACTCAAAAGATATGGGTAAATCAGGATAAAAGGATATGTACAATCTACTATGTTCTGCACTTTATGACATTTTTGCTGAATATGATTGCATTCCTGGCAGATAATGCAATTTTTTGGCTGAATGACATGGATGCACGTACATAGCTAGGAATCGGGTTAAAGCAATAAACGCTTCTTCCTTTGACGCACATCTGTATTTAGGTTTCGTGAAAAATAGAGTACCATTTATAGCATTTACAGTGCGTATAATACATCTTTGTATGGTAATGGAAATTCCTGATCGCATGAAAATGGCTGAACGACTTTACTTTGATTAGAAAGAGGGTTAAAGTGATAAAAGGCTTCTCCGTTTGATGGAAACCTGTGTGTAGTCACAAACAAAAAGTGCCATCTTGCGACATGACATTTGCCTTGGTTTTAACCCGTTGCCTTTCATGCACGTGATGCACTGTGTATGAACTGTACAGTAATTATAATAACTAGGAAGGAGTGACCTATTAAATAATATATTAGATTTTCGTTCCATTTTCCTGACTTAAAAAAAATGATTGAATCGCAATCTGCACCCGAGGAGAACAAATTTCATTATAGAAAAGAATCTGGTTTAGGAGAGAGAACAAGAATTTTCCTTGAATCTCTTTGGGGAACAAAACTATGACTTGTCATACCTCCGGGCATCCATATTTTTTTTTATTGTTTTGCCGTTTAGGGACATTGTGTGGTGGTTCGCCGTGAGGGCCGCATCATAAATAAAAGCTTGCATCCACAAATTGGGGTAGATACTGGATTTATTAAACGATTTGAGGATGCAATTGAAATTTATGGTCGGTCGATGGATAAAAACTGCCGTTGTCATCTACTGTTGTCTGTTGAGATATTGCAAGAATCTTCTTCAGTATTGTCTTGGCCTTGGAGAGTCTCCTAGAGTATTGTATGTACATGCTGAAGATACACCTGTTTTCTTCTTGTGTGTGTTTACACATGCAAACGATACTACCAGAGTAATTCTTGGAATTCTTGGATGTCGTGACGCCATCCAGCACAATTGTACATTGTCCTCTGTAGTATAACCAAGGAAGGGAAACTGGTAGAAGTGTGTGTTGTTGTTTTACTTGAATCATGTTTACCGTTTGCATTGAGTATTGCCGATATTGGACGTTGTGAATATCCAGCGGCGTAATTTAGTCAACATTGTATTTGAGCTTACAAATCTGAGCAGTTTGCAGATATATGCATTCAACTGTGTGTAATGAGAAAACAACCAATTTGTGGTACCGTTCTGCAGTAATTTTCTGATTGATGTAGCGGCAGTCACATGGGTCGATGTCAACATCTTGTATGTTCTTCACTGCAGTTGTTTTGATTAGATGTTTATGGCATCAAAACAAAAGGCATTTATAGTCTACGATTTTTATTTACATTGTAGTTTACCAGTGATATCTGTAAAGCTAGCGGCTTAGCTGTGAATATCTTCCGTATGGAACTCTGAACATTATCTTCAATGATTTTATTTTACATCAGTTAATAACCATTCAGCAAACTATATCGGATTGATTGACTATGTAGCACATAGAGACAATTAAGGAGCTGGTGTTGGAATCCTGGATTTTGCATTCATTTTTTATGACAGTGGGTGTAGCTGTCCAACAAACGATTTTGTTTCCACGTGATCGATGTCCATGTAGAACTAATGACAACATTGGAACCCTTGACAAGATTGTGGATAATTTCAACTTGACTGGATCACTATAGTCAGTTTAAATAGATACCAGCAACAATTAGTAAGTACAACAAGAGCTTAATGACACTAGTGGAACTCTAGACATTATCTGGACTGTTCTCACCTCACTGGATTGCTAGTGACTTTAGATATCAACAACAATTAGTAAGTACATCAAGAGCTAATGACACTAGTGGAACTCTATAGACATTATCTGGACTTTCCTCACCTCACTGGACTGCTAGTCGACTAGAATTCAACAACCATGGGTGAGCAGGAGCAGTACGACTCCTATAACTCCTTAAATGAGGAGGATGGTGAAAAGGTGAGATTATTGATTTTGTCTTCTAATTTGACTAATTTTTTCTTCTAACTTCTATTTTTCCTACATTGTTGATACGACCCCCGCAGCATATTCTATTTTGAACAACTTGTTTTAAATGTAAGTTAACAATACTTTCATGCATAATTTGTTTTCAAAAAGTAGTCAAGATTTATTTCTGCACAGAACATTTTAATGATGTATTGTTTTTTTTTAGTTTGTACATGAATAGATAAGAAATAAAAGACATAAAAGAAATTATGTAAGAAAAGGAGGCTCATTTAGACGGATCTAGTAACTTTGTTGACATGTGCAAAAAGTGATGCATGGTTGATAAAATGTGTATTTTTGTGATATGATATGTCCTCTATTAAGTAATGTGTGAAAATTCACAAGACTCATTGCACTATCTTTGCACAAATTTAACTATCCAGTTGCTAATTAAATTAAATTTTGTGGATTTGGTCAATGTTACTAGATCCCTTTAAACTGAATTTCTCCCAATGTGACCATTCATACTGGGCATTTTGTTTGTTGGATGCCTCTGCTTAAAATATGGTCGATACGAACGGGGTACCAAGATACTATGTAGTGGGATCTATAGACCAAAATAACCCAAGTGTTCTCAAGATGACATCAAGTGTTTGATAGTGTTTACCTATCTTGTCATCACATGACCTGTTCACACTCTTGTGAACTGGCTGCCAATTTGTATTACTGTGTTCACATACAGTAGGAGCGTAATGGTTTCAGGGCTCGACACTAGCACTTGCCACGCTTGCCTGGGCTAGTAAGAATTGATAATGGGCAAATTGGAAGATGACCAATAGGGTGTAAACCATGCAATCAGCAAGTAATTCTATATAGCGTTTGATTGTGTTTACATTTCACTGTCATCTCAAAGTGATTGCATTCCACCTGTCCTGCAAACAAGGTAGTGTGGAACGATATGTTGTGCACGTGTTGAGTTCTAAATATATAGGTACTGTGACCTACCTATAGTGATATGTTATTATTGCTAAGTACTACTAACTTTAAAGGGATCCACTATTAAACTTTGTTGACATGTGCGAAAACTGATGCAGGGTTGATAAAATGTGCATTTGAATGATCTGATATGTCCATTGAGTAATGTGTAAACATTACATGGACAATTAATGTCATATGACCGAGTTATTGTAAAAATTTGGTAACTCATTACACTTACTTTGTATACAGTAATAATTTGCCCAAAAGAGAATTTAAAATCTGAACATTACAATCATGAATATCTTTATGATGAAAGAGAGATTAAAAAAAACACATCAGTTCCATGCTTCTATCTGTACGATCTTCTATCTGTGCAAACCACTTGACTCATCCACGTTTAGGTGAAGGTGTAAAGATGCACATTGCCAGTTTGCACCTTTATTGCGTCATAAAGGTGCAACATTTAGAGTTCTAAATTGCACCTTTTAAGGTGCTCCCAGTGTGGCAACGGTTTGCACCGATATGTGCAAAGTTAATCCTTGTTTGCTTAGCGTGTATTTGAAAACTTAGTTTTTATTTTGTTTTGATCGATAAGCAAACTTTCAAGTGTAAAAATAATTTGAGTAAAAAATGGTTGCACTTTATTTGTTTGCACTTTTTTCTGCACCTTTTAAAAAAAGGAGCAACGTTGAACCTTTAAAGGTGAAATTTATTTGCAACGATAGCAGCTCATTTCAAAGTGGAACTTTGCACCTGTAGGTAGGGTGTAAAGCTGCACTTTAGATTAAATGTGCAACGTTAAACACAAAGTGGTCAGAGTGGCATTGTTAGGATAAGTTGCACCCAAAAGATGCAACCATGCACCTTTATTACACGAAGGTGCAACTTTTTTGTTAATATAAAGGTGCTGCCAGTGTGGCAAAAAAAGGTGCAGATTTTACCCATTTTTTTCTTAGCGTGTACAGTCAAATCTGTGTATATAGTGAACACTGATAAAGGAAACAAAAGTGACCACTGTAGACAGGTTACACAGGGTGGCCCAAAAAAATCACGGAACGGGGCACTTCCCAAAATATAGTAACAAATGTAATATGTCCATCGGATAGGGTGTCTTTTCAAATGAACAACGATACCAAGAACAGTCAATTTGGTCGTGTAGTTTTTGTTTTAGGGCGCTGTGAGTGACACCATGTCAGGTTTTCTTTTTTGTCTATTTTTACCGAGCCAGTGCTTGATAGATCGCACGTACCGCCTTTCATAGCGTTTAACAAGGCGCGCCATTGTTAGTGTGCACTCAGTCGTGTGCCGAGTGAATGGGCATGTTCGTTGAATTGTATTACGGGCAGGGAGTGCAATTTAACTGGTAAAAAACTAGGTAAAAATTGACAAAAATAGGCACCTGACATGGTCTCACTCACAGCGTCCTAAAACAAAAACTACACGACCAAAATTACTGTTCTTGGTATCGTTTTTCATTGGAAAAGACACCCTATCCAAAGGACATAAATATGTTGGTACTTTATTTTGGGAAGTGGCCCGTTCCGGATTTTTGGTGCCACCCTGTATAACATTGTTTTCCTCTGCAGGGGATCACATTTGGTGGCCACTATAGACAGGTTGGCTGCTATAGACAGGTGGCCACTATAGGCAGGTTGGCTGCTATAGACAGTGGCCACTATAGGCAGGTTGGCTGCTATAGACAGGTGGCCACTATAGGCAGGTTGGCTGCTATAGACAGGTGACTGCTAGGTCACTTTGACTGTGTTAAAGAGAGGTTGCTTGATTGGTTGGGCGCCTGACAAATCACGGGGTTCCAAGTTCAAAATCAAACCAAGTCCCAGCACTTTTGTCCCTCAACAATACATTTCATTCACATTGCTGCTATCTATACCCATGAGTATAAATGAGTACATTGGTCAGATGTAATTTAGCCTGATATGAGGCTAGTATACTCCCCTGGCAGTTGACAAGGTGCACAAGATAATTGTGTAGGTTTAGAATTCCAGATGACCTGGGGTAATAATGATAATTTGGCGCCACGAGTGTGTGCTTACAGATGTTTACTGTGCACGATTATGTTGTCAATGGGTCAAATGGCCTGGACAAAAGTCAATACATAACAAACCATACACTTCACCCTTTTGTTGACATAATATCTTCATAATGTCTGAGAGCGCCTACCACTTTTCTTGATTTTTTTGGAACATCACTTTTTAAATCATAATGGCAATTAACATCTTCCATGTAGTATTACACTACACAATAGCGTCAATGGGTCAAATTGCCTGCACAATAGCCACACCATGCAGAAAATAATCCTTTTATTGGTACGTTTATATGGTTGATTTGAATTTGATTCGATTTGATTTTGAATTTATTTCCATATTTCATAAATAATTGTTTTGAACAAGTAAATACAAACAAACAATATATTCATAAACGAAATGCAAACAAAAATACACAGAAGACTGATATACAATAAATATTTATACATAATCAATTACATTTTCAACTTCAGCTTCAACTTATTCATCCTCCTTGTACATATGATTGCACTCACATCAATGGGTCAATGGGCCTGCATAATAGTCAATACACAACAAACCATGCGGAAAATCAGCCTTTTATTGGCATATCTTCATATTGTCTGCCTGTATGCCTTCCGCCAGTCTACACCACCATCTTCTTTTACTTTTAGGAAATCCTGCTCCTTAAATGTCAGCATATTGATCGTCTACTTAGACCCCTAGCCTCGGGCCACGGTCTGAGCGTGTTGGCACGGGTCGAAGAAATCTTGAGTTGAGAGAGAAAAGGGTGTAAGGTCACTTTTTGTACTTCAGAGATAATGATGTAATCTTGTTTAAAGTGTGAAAGCCACGTTGGAACCAAGATAGCTGAATAATGTTAAAAGCCATCATTAATTTGTTTCTATAGCATCATAATATCTATCTTTAAAATGTAGAATACGCCTCTATACCACTGAGGAGATGCGTTTTGAATGTTGACTTGCTAAAAGTCTAAAATTTGTATTTTTTGTTGGATTCCACATATTCTAAGCTTTCCAGAAATGTATGGTTTGTAGGGGGTAGCTTCAATGGTTAGAAAGATATTCCCGATATAGTAAAAGTGCGCAAAAATGTCAAATAATACCCCACTCGGCCCCTTAAATGGAAAAAATGCAAAGTGATATTTGCTAACTCATTGCACTCACTTTGAACCGCCGATATATAACTTTCCAGTGGATGATTACAAATCTGAACACAACCGTAAATATCTTTTTAACGAAAAGGAAATATGAAAAACCAAAACCTGTTCCATGCTTCTATTGGTAATACACATACAACAAGGTATGAGAGAACTACTAGAGTTCCAAGTAAATTGTGTGCATTTGGACAATATGTTACTTAATCCCTTTAAACAAATATTTCCCAAATTGGACATAATTATTATCTAAAAATTAGGCATCACATAGAGGAGGCTCCAACATAAAATGTGGTGTGCATAACTAAATTTAGCAGGAAATCCACTTAACGCCCTTCTCACTCTCACCTGATGTAATGTGTACTCACGAAACATGTACCGAATCATGTCGTTAGAGGCAAAGCGTGACGTTTCTGCTATTTAAAGTGAGATGGCTACAGGCTTCATTCTTTTTTTGTACCTCCCCCCCCCCCCCCCCCTCCAATCTGCAATTATCGTCTGTCTTATTATCTGCCTGAGTGGTTATTCTTTTCTTTCTTTCTACCTATCTATTTCTTTGTCTCTGTATCATCATTATTCTTCCCCCCTCAACCTCCTGTAATTCTCACTTTATTTTTTAGACTAAATGCCCAACCTCTCTTTTGCATTGCCCAAGGACTTTTATAATGTTTTTTTTATTTGTATCAGTGATGCAATATCCACTATCTAGTGCTCCCCCCCCCCCCCCCCCCCATCTTCTTCTGTCTTTATCATCTATCTGTGCCATATATCCTTTCCTTCCTTACTATATGTATATCTTCTTCTTTGCATTTAGTGTTTCCTTTGATTTTGTTGTCAAATATTATTCCTGACCTTTCTTTGAAGTGAATTCCTTGAAGGACAAATATAATAAGAATTAACATTTTAGAATGTTTGATCACAATATAAATCTTCATCTCATAAACATCTGGCCTGAACCCATTCCCTTCTATATAGTCTTGTTGATTATCAACAACTCTTTAACCAATTGTCTACGGGAACCGGGTAGGCTGTGTATGAAGTCTATGGAGATTTCAGAATTATCCCCTCTCCATTTGATGATTTGCTGTAAACTACCTATTAAGAAAAATAGAACATTCAAGGATGTGCAGGTATAGATGTACAGCTTAAAGGGAACTAACACCAAAAATAATTGTCATATAAATGAAAGAGAATATAGTAAGTAGTCCATTCCACCGAGAAGTTTAGAAAAATAAGTTTCCAGAAAAATTATATAATGTCAAAACTCCTCATCATACTAAACTATGTGTTCATGGTTATGCGGAAAAGACTAGCTTATTGTCTAGGATGTACATGTTCTATTGTATCAAAACATATATGCATGCATAGAATTGACGCACTTGCAAACGTTTTAAAACTTAAGGTACAAAAGGCCCTGTTTAATACTTGTGTAAGTCTGTGAGAACCGCCTAATGAGTACCACGCACATGACCAGTTGAAATCTCCTTTTGAATAGGTTAAAGAGATTTAAAGAATAATATGCCTGGTGAGATGGTGAGAGAGTATGGGAATGGTAGAGAGATGGTGACAGAGACGAAAGGTGATGGAATCATTTGAATGTCAAGGTGCCTCATTTCATTTGCCACAGCCTTCAACGAGTTGATGTAAAGCATGGGTATGTTGGGCACTGACATTCTGCGTGTACATCTTGATTTAAAGGGACATTTCAATCTCGATTTAAAAGGGGAACTTTGGTATATAGCTTCATTAGTTAAAGGTTAATTGTAGTTACTTGGAAGGAATCATTTCACAAATGAAAGGAAGGGACGGAAGTTGGATGAAAGGTGATAGAACCATTTTAATGTCAAGGGTGCCGCCTTTCATTTAGCCACAACCTCTATCATGGTGATGTAGTACCGCCATGTTAAATACTGACAAACTACCTCCTTTTAAAAGGACTGCTTCTGTTTTAATGGGGCTATAGGTAAGAAATTACAAAAATGATGAAAACACCTTATCTATTATTAATTATACCAATGTGATGTCGTACCACTATATTTAATACTGACAAACTAATTCCTTCTTTAAAGGGACTTCTCCTATTTTGTTTATTGGGCCTTTAGGTAGGAAATCGACAGATGTAAACTCTGTATCTATTATACCAATGCCTGTGTATGAAAATGGGAGTCAATTGAAGGCCTTAGCTTCCAGTCCTAACAAAATCTTTATCATCATGACGTTTTTAATTCAACATTCTTTATTTTGTAAAAGAAACTATGGTACATACAATTAGAAAATGCTTACTGCAAAAAGTAATAATTTTCCACTTGATATTATCGAATTTCACAGGAAAGAACATGGTGTGAAGACCATGTTAAATTGGAGCAACATAATTATCACACTGTGATACACAGTGTGCTGACAGTGTGATCACAGCGTGTACACAGTGTGATGAGTGTTGACACTGTTAATCAACTCAGTTCCTTTATGCGATACTCCCTTAGGTAGCTCCTTTGTGAATTCGGGCCAGAGTTTTCACACTGTGTCCTTTCTGTAACACACTGTGACACACTGTCTTCAAACATCACCCTATTGTCAGTGTTACCATCTTCCTCGTATATCTTCCTCCAAATTTGTCCTTGATGAAAAAGAAGAAGAAAAACATTACACTCAAAGGTAATTAGTTTTCCACTTTCCAATTTTGCCGTACCAAACATACATGTATCATCAATATTGAAAACACATTGAACATTCATTAGGTTCGCGCAAATACTATTCCATTTGTCTCGGGGATTCTGGGAAACAATATTACCAGTAAAAGGTCTTGGTAGCATTATGACCTATCTGCTCGCTCCTCCAATGTTGTCTTAATTTTGAAACCCATATATAGGGTTGGCATGATCCTGAAAATACTCTGGGTTGGGATCTGCAATATATCTATGGAGAATGTATGTGATACCACGATCAGTCTGCATTTAATGAATAATGGTAGTTCAGATTGAAAAAGCCTGTGTCACATATCACCGGATAGCGTTAACGGACGCCCGGCGGAGATCCACATATTCAATTCATTTGTCTCTGTTTGTATGCGTGTCTTGTTCAGCGAATGTTTTCCTTGTTAGGCGATGTACGTTGTTCTATCCTGCGGAATGTTTTGTGCATTAAGCAATGGATACAACTTTCACAACCGTATACTTGTTTTCGCAGATTTTCGATTGTTCTATCCGTGTATCCGTTTACGCTATCCGGTGATATGTGACAGCACCCTAACTCAGATGTATGATTCCATCTTGTGAGTGCCTTTGGCATGCTGCTATGCAGTGCATGCACACAAGTAGCAATTGCCAATATTTTAACATTTTTAAAATTTAATAGTCAATTGAAAGTTATAATAAATCTATTATCTTTGCAGATTAATCTGTGTCTCTTTTAGTTTCAACATTATCCATCTATCTAAAAGAAAGTGGAAGGACTATTAGCAGGATTAGATTTGAGTCAGTGGGTATTAGGCAAGCAAAATCCTTTCTTAATTAATTAGACTTGAGTCCTTGAAAACATTGGCACACATTTGAATTAAATTAAATTTATTTCCACTTAAAAACACACATGGAATATAAATATAAATACATTTTAAATTATCTACTCTATTAATATATCTACATAGGTTGGTTTGCCGTTTTATTTTAGAAACATTTGTTTTCTTTGTATGGAATATTACTGAATTGCTGAATGGTACACACCATTTAAAGATAAAAAGTGCCCTCTCATGTCTGAAAACATGTAGCCTAGAGGAATTCTGCGATACCCATTTTAGTGCCGCATTGTGTTATAAAACATGCATTGGGTGGCAATAATATGGTTGTAGTTGGACATATAGTTGCATTGTGCGCAGATTCATACTGAATGAAACCAATCAGTCAAACAGTAAGAGCTCCCTCTATTGAAGAAAAAAAAACATGTAGCTCTGTTGAATTTTGTCATTGCATGCTGTGGTTTGATGGTGCACCATGCAGTAGTAACACTCTCCGCCCAACTTGCAAGCAAATGACTCATGGAAAGATCAACAGCGCCAGCTTATGACGACATCTGTATAGCCTAGTAAAATTTTAGGCTATTTTTGGTACAGGCCGTGACATTTTCTTTGAGTTACTAACAGTGTGTATGCAGCCATACATTATGCAGTGTACATAGCACGCAAAAGTGCGCCTGTTTAACATACCGGCACGCCAATTGCATGCTTGTTTGGTACGTGTACATTATGCTGGCAGACTGTACATGTATATACACAGTACAAGCTGTTTCATTACCATGCTATCCATATTGCATTTTCTCATGAATATTTTTTTGGTATTGTTGATTGGGTAAATATAGATGGCTAAAATGTGCACACAATTGTACACACATTATACACAATGATTCCAGTTCTGGAAACAAGATAAAAGCCTCTATTTAAAATGTGTATATTTTTCTATGACAAATAATAAGTGATTTTTAAATTATGTTTGTTTGGTAATATGAAAAAAATGTTGATTCAATTCAATTGTTCACAATAAAACATGAAGTTTAAATTGCTTCTGCTGGAGGCTAAAAGCTCAAATAGAAAATATCCATACAGTGAAAAAAGCATGACATACTGTATGATAAATTATTTTTAAAAAACATTCAAAACATAGCATGAAAGAAATACATAACATCTATAAAAGCAATGCAAAAGCAATTTCTTTCAATTTGGAAGTTGTGACCTGCATTTATAACAATAATGGAACAGTCTGTATAAATACAAGACTGTATTCTAGAGTGAGAGTGAGAAGGGCCTTAAGGCAATGTTTGGCTAAATTGAGTTCTGCATATCATCTTATAAGTTGGAGCCTTGTCTATATGATGGTTAATTTTCAGATAATATTTATTTATAATGTTGTATTAAAAATAGAAAAGAGCTTAATTTGTGACCTTACACCACAAAACGACCGTTATGTTGCTGTGGTAGTTTCTCTTTTATTAGCTAAAATAGTCAAATTTTGTTCAAAATATAAGATTTAGGATTTTGGTATTTCCTGAATAAGTATATTTTAATCTAGCTTCTGTAACATATTGAGCGTCAGAAATCATGTTTAAATATTATTTTTTAATCTAATAAATGTGATCTTATTACAGCGCTTTAATGCAAACGGATCTTTTAAATGGCCCGTTTCTCCCTTATTTTAAAAATGCTTCAGCCATATTCCAAATCTTTGGTGTTCATTTTGAGAGGGTTTGCTTAGTCCAAATATGACGAATGATATACCATTCTAAAGGTAATGACTTCTATTTTAATGTTTTATGAAAAGCAGCACAATCAGTTTCCCCGACTTATTGGTCGTTTTGTGGTGTAAGGTCACATTTGATTTCTACATCGCTTCCAAAGTAAACAAAATAAATATTATCTCAGAAGTACAATATGTGACTTAGCGCCTTCTCTTTCTCAACCGACTATATGGTACCTGCAAATAAACATCGCAGTGTGAAAATGCAATAAATGTGAGAGGCTCTGAGGGGCTAACAGAAAATGAAATCTCCTTTAACCCTCTTGAGTGCCATGGAGGACTCTAGCCGCAATACTCTGAGAATCAGATTACATTGTTCTTGAACCAGTTGAGTTCCAGTGTTGTATATTTGCACCACATAATACACACAAATGTCATAGAGCTGTCAAATCTCTGGCACTCAAAGTGTTCATGTCACAATATTAGTCAAGTGTTTAATGATTTTTTTGACACTTGATAACTTCCCCAGCTTGTTGTCAATGTAGATAGATAGATAGGAAAATTAAGCTGTTTTTGTGAACTTGTCAAAAGAGTTTAGTCAAACTGGATTTTTTTTTTCAAATTAATTTGGCACTCAAGAGCGTATAGTTAGCATCAGCATGTAGTACATGCATCAGGATGTTTTGGATAATTCAAGTAGCAAATTTGTTTTTGTAAAGAATGTTCATGCCATAACATATCATTTTAATTATTTTGTACCCATGTATATTATTATTATTATTATTTTATTTGGCAAATTAAGTATACAATAGAGATATAACAAATTGAAGAAATTGCAACCCAGCACCGGAGTGCCAGGGGTATGGAAAAAAGTTAACTGAATAACTGTGGCCAAAAGCTTGTAGATGTGTCACAAATTTATAGAATAGCATCATTGATCAAGTTTATGATTTTTACAGCCATGTTGTTGTTTTCTAACCATTTTGCTATTTATTCAGATTTATTTATTTATACCCATAAATGTTTTTGCGCCATAAATCAGCAATAACTTTCAATTTAGAGGCGGTGACCTACATTCCAAACATAATGGATCGATCCACACCACATGGTTACGGGTGCCTGCACAAAGACGGTCTAGTGCGAAAACGCAATCAATGTACGAGGCCCTCGTGGGTTCACAGAAAATGACGGCGCCATAAATAACACCCGTTTTATGTGGAGAATGCAGGATGAGTGTTATAAAGACCTGGGAAATTACTTTTTTTCTCTCGTTCATACTGCAATAAAAGAACAGCACAGACGGACATATGGATATGTAACTGTTGAATATATTGTATACATTGTATGATGTTGCCACCATGTTGGATGATTATGGTACACTGATGCAATATGCTTCTTATATTGAACATGGTTTCTTATAATAAATAACTGAGAACATGCAAGCGCAGTATAAATAGAATGGAGAATGAGTTCATATATTTTGTATCTCGTTCAGACCACAGTTTAAAAATAACACAAAGAGACATTCTATTAACTTGAACATGTTTAATAATATAAACACAGTTTATAATGAACATAATATGTTGCCAATATCTACTACACTTTGCTTTACTTACCTACATATGTTGCCAATTTTGGTGGACAGCAAAACACTTTTTTCTATGGGGAAAACTGTTAGCAAACAAATTATTTAAAAAAACAGTAGCATTATTGTGTGGAATGGGGAATCAGAATGCAAATCAACTCAAAATCATCTGTTGGTTGATTCTATTTGTAAAATTGTGATGCGGGCCAGAATATAAACGTGCCTGCCACGATTACTAACGTCATCAGAAGGCACGATCAGGCATTGATTTGTCATGTCTTCTGTCAGACAAGTGTTTATTTACAATTAGCCGCAACAGGATGTGGTCCTAGCAAGTTAAAGCGACACGGACCGGTCAGTATTCGTATTAAACCCCTGCCTATGGAAACCTTGTGGGTCCTGTATTAACTCTATGAGGGTTACACAATCTAGTAGGGAACAGGTTAACTATGGTTTTAATTTAAAGGGACTGCTTTCTCATGCCACTATTGAACAAGCTCCCATGTTGTATGCGTGCCATGCGCTATGTAGCCTTAGCGTATGCTAAAAAGTTGAGTGCCACTCTCACTTATGATTCTGACTGGTTTGAAAGACATTCATACATGTTCCCAATATAAAAGTTTTCGGCCATAAAGTTACATGATTTTAGCCCAATTTAGTCACCACTTCTTGGAAAAAAAGGTCTTCATCCGCAAATATGCTACATAATAGTACATTGGGTTTGATGAAGCGATAACAATCCTACACACTATGGCTATCCCATTAAACTGACATTTTGTTTAAAAACTGGCCTACTTTTTTGTTTCTGAGCCCCAGAAGTACCTTGCTGGGCAATGTACTTCCCATTACCAGTTGGGGGGGGGGGGGGGGGGGGGGGGAGGGGGGCACCTTATGTACTTCTTTTTCCACATATTTTCCTATTATATTTGTTATTTGTTTTGTCAAAGTATAGGGGGGGGGGGACGTTATGTACTTCTTTTTTTTACCACAGATTTTCCCCTTATGTTTAAACAAATTTGTTTTATCAAAGTATGGGGGGGGGGGGGGCATGTGCCCATGTGCCTCCCTTCCCCCAACTCCCAGTAGCTATGCCACAAGGCATTATTGCACTAGACTGCTTTTGAGGTCTTTGAGGTCATTAACATTTGTCAGAAGCCTGTTTTACAATAACGACCAGCTGGTTTCAAAGATATAATGTCAAAAGCAGGTTCATCAAGAAATTGATAACAAACGTTGACACATTTACCATATGGAAAAGCTGATATAACCATTGTCTTGTCTTGAACAAGCATAGACAATGACCTTTTGTTTTTTTCAGGTGAACTAGAAAAATAGAACACCATATTTGTAAAATAAAATGATAAGCTCTTTTAAGACTTGTCCTTAAACCTTCTTTGGGTGTGGTATATGGAGAGAGTTGTACCCAAGTCATCTAGGGTGGAATTCACAAAGGAGGTTTGTAGGAGGTTTGTACAAACCATGGTTTGACAATGGTTTACATCTATGGAATGCTGCTCGCATACCGTAAATTGTAAATCAACATTGTTAACAAGTAAGGAGTTTACATTCCTTCTCCATCAGTTTACAAATGGCATACCATAGATGTAAACCATGGTCAAACCATGGTTTGTACAAACCTCCTACAAACCTCCTTTGTGAATTCCACCTAATAAGCCTGGAAGGGGTTAACCCATTCACTGACTGTACATGAATATGCCTGCTCTGGGGTCTATTGTACCAACATTGAAATAATTACATTGAATACATTTTGTATAATGAAATATGTTTATAGTTGTTATTTTGCTGAACTATTTGTATCTACATCATATCTGTGTATATATCCCGAAAGGGTTTTGGATATATATAGAGGGCATAAATCTACAACCACAGATGCTCTTACATGGTAGTAATATATCTCAACAATTCTTCCTAGTTATGAGGTCAAATTCCTTCATTTCTCCCCTGGGTTAATTTAATCCATCTGTTTTATTGGGTTATAAACTCACTGTGATTTATATGTTTTCAATTTCCAAGTTTTAAAAGGGGATATGAGTCACAAAACCTACATGTTAATGTCAGCGGTGCCTTTATTAATATTTAAGCATGCACAATTTATGTCTGTTCTTTCCCCTTGCTTGGGTCATAAACTGTACATCTTTGATTTATATCTTTCCAGCTTCTCCAGAGAGGAGTCCAAATGTTAATGTCACCATGACTGCACAATGTTTGGATAAACATGAAGCTCAAATGTTTATAATTTGGACGTGATTACCTTCCCCCTTTCAAACCATCTGTCATATATCTTTCTCAAGTCTTAAAAAGTTGGGAGAGTACAATTGTTAATGTCATTTGTGACCCGTCCTACGTAGAAGAACCAGAAGTCGACAAAGTTGATTTTCTGGATTTGTATTTAGTTCGATTCAGCAATATCTAAGCTTTAATAAGATATAAAGTTTGTCTCATAATGATTCTGCAACGCGGAGTTATTGACGCTTTTCTAAGGCAAATATTGAACGGACTGGAAATAAGATGCCGAGAAAATAGCTCAAGAAACTTTACATCCATTTCGAAAGTGAAATTAGCGTTTTAAGCAGGCCATAAATGAACCGATTGCATGAATAGAATGTCGTAGCAACCTTTATTCAATTTTCTTGAAAACTTGCATATCAGTAAATATGTATGATATACACCTTCCCTCCAGAAACTGTTGAATATTATCCATGCATTGTAGAGATATGAACAGATTTAATTACAATTTAAGTGGGTTTGGAACGATAAACTGTACACATCGAGCACATGATACAATAGCGAGCACTTTCAGGTAACAAAAGGGATTCCGCTCTGGCTCTGTTTATTGTTCGATTAATCGGTATTGACTGGCAGTTTGATTTTAGGAATGCAAACTTGCGTCTGGTGCGTAATGTAAAAACTATTACAAAGAACAGTATGTTGATACGTGAAAAGTAAAACGGGGTATCGAAGCTAGACATTTTGGAGGGGGAGGCCCAGGTACAAAGGGGGGGGGGGGATCCGTTGGTACAGGGTTTGTTTTCGTTCTTTTGGCGGGATGCCCGGGGATGTCCCTTAGCAAATTTTGAAACAGGTGTCTAAGTAACGGAGGCGAGCCTCGGTCAACTTCAAAATGAGGGTATATAAAAGAGTGGGATTGTGCTTTAGCCAACTTAAAACAAGCTCTAAATAGCGTTTTTTTTTTTTTTTTTTTTTTGGTGGTGTGGGGGAGGGGGGGGGGGGGGGGGGGGGTATGCCTTATTATAAAATTATTATGAACTACTTAAATATTTAGTACGACAAATTAATTCTACATATGATTAATGAATGTTATGTTACAGGGCCCAATTCTTTAATCTATATAATACTCACACTCAACCAGTGGTGTACATAGTGTATGAGGTTGGAGGGGGGGGGGGGGGGGGTGGGTGTGCAGTTAATTGGATAGGACTTGGGTCGTATTGTCATAAACATACTTTGTCAAACTCAATAGGGCCACTATACAATGGAGGCCATTTGGATTACTAATCTCCGTGCAAGCGACCGCGCAGTCAATAGGGATTAAAGAATCTCGATGTGCGCTGGCCGTTCTTGGACGGCTACCGAGATTCCAACTTAGCACAAAGGGGTTGTTAAGAGGCGGAGCTTAATATCGATCGCTTTTAGTGGCAAATAATTTTGGAACGTAAACTTTTCAAACCTGCAAAAAACATGCTTCAAAACTCTGCTTAATTTTTACCTTTCCACTGGATATTTTTACTGGATATTTTGCGTACCGGTAGAACAGATATCAGGGAAATGCATGAGGCAATAATATTTGTTTTCACTTTTTCATGCAATTTCAAATCAATCGTGATTTCTGAGGTTCGACATCTTGCGACTTCTGGCTCCCCTGCGGATGGCGAGGCACATTTGTGTATTGATTAATATTTATGTCTACACACTTTATGGATAAACATGAACATTCAAATGTATATTATTTGAATGTTATACATTCCCTTCCCCACTTCATCAGTGTGTCGACATCTGCATTAGATCATGCAGCATGGATGAGCAATCAAACGCACATACAGTCATAGTGGTCAACTGTCTATAGCCACCAATAGTGATCCCCTGCACAGAAAAACAATGTTTTGGAACCTGTCTATAGGGGTCACCTGTCTATAATGGTGACTTTCTGGTTTCCCTTAGGTGGCCACTATACACAGGTTTGACTGTAGATATCTATTAATCAGGCTCTTTACCAAGTTGTATTGATGGTGGCCGAATCATGACGTTTGAATAATTCTCACTTATTGTTTGACCCAATGAAACAATCGCAACAATTTCCATATTACATTCCATTTGTAAACTGTCTAGTATTTAACATTTCTCTCCATTAATGATGAAACAGTTGGCTAAAATATTGATACAAATTGACATAATTTATTACTTATTTTGTCATCTTTTAACATGTATTACCAGATCCCTCACATGTCAACCAACAATGCCACAGCAGAATCAGATAGTAAAATATGTATGGTGTAAAGTTATGTAGGGCGAATACTTGTACATCATACATGTTCATATGACTATATGAATCAATCATATAGTATTTATAGATAAAGGCTAAAGCAGCTGTGTTTATCTATAGCTGTGTAGTAAATAAAACAAGCAATGTAAAACCTTGACCCTTTTTGCCAATCAAATTGAGATAGTGAGGGGGTATTGCTATCTGAAATGCTTGAGTCTATGAAGTGCATATTTGTATACTTGTCTACATGTATATGCCTCAATCATATATCATTTACATAAACCTAACAATAAAATGAACCCCCCCCCCCCCCCCCCCATACAACTGCTCATAATTTCATAACCAAGAAATGTTTCAAGATATTGTCTCGCCAAAATATTTATGTTATGGTAGAATTTGACAAAGTTAATGGATCCCTTTTTATGGCCCGGTCAGATATCAACGGATATCGGAAACGTATGCCCAACGAATAGACAATTTGTGAAATTAAATTATCCGGTGATGAAAGTCGTCTCCATTGCTTCATGTACAAAACAAAGAACAACGTACATCACCGGACAAGGAACGGACAAGAAACGTATAGAACGGTTCGAAAATTTAGCTCTCCGTTTGACATCCGTTTGCGCAATCCGTTGATATGTGACCGGGCTATAAGGAATTCATTCCATTGACCCTTCTCGCCTTCATATCAACATGAGTACCAGATAGTAAGAAGCGATTCCATATCTTAGGTACGCACACAATGCAGTCATTAGTGTTAGTGTCAATGCAATATACTGAGGAAGATTCAGATTTTGGTCAGCGGCATTGTACCTACGCGGGGCACGTGACCCCAAATACTTTCAGAAAACAATAACAAACATGAGGAGCAAATGATTGTGAAACTTACAGAAATACATAAAGTGTGCCCCCCCCCCCCCCAATCTGACGAAGGTACGCCCAGTGATTTTGCTATAACATGCATTCTTCATAGACCCCAGACTGAGTATGTTTTAGACCAGTCCTAAATGGCCTATTAACTAATACAGTAACTCCACCGATCTCAAATCTAAAATAATCAATAAATAATAAGCCAAGGGAGGAACATTGTTTAAAGTGACACTGTTATGTCTTCCTTTCCTAATGATCATCAGTTATGAATGTTTGTTTGCTCGTGTTGTTGTTGATTTGTGTGTGTCTTGTTTTCTGAATTTAGTATTTGTAACTTTGTGTATGCTGTATACAGTATAGATATGTTTATATGAAATTGTCTGTTTTGTATTGTTTTCTTTCTCATTTCATAAATGATTTACAATAAATTGTGAAGCGTGCATATTTTCACAATTTCTTTACAACTCGGTTCATGTATAAATCCATGTTGTAATGTTGTAAACCTGTAAAACACATGATTCTTTGCCATCAAACCATTTATATGAATCATGTATTGAATATAATATCGTCATTATTGATCAAATTTCTTTGTTCTTCTTTTTCCTTTTCTATTCCGCTCATTGCTGCATTGCTGATCCAACTCTTGGCCTCGTGGTCTTATTCCCCACAAACAGGTAAGTCAAACATTATAAAGCCTATAAAAATTCTTGTTATTGCCTTTTGGTAAAAAGTGAACAAATAATAAAACACAAACAACTCAGTCTGGCATTAAAGCCTAGGTTTCATATTAATTGCTTCGCTCATGGCTAAAGCTCTCCACACACTTCACGATACGACCCAATCTGATGAACCATTAAAGATCTGAACTATACTGAATAATTTACATATGCATGTCTTGCTTTTAGTTCAGATACACAGTTGTTTGTTGGATTGGAATCGGATCATGTAGTGTGTAGTGCGCTTAACTTTATGTGCTTATGGCCCATTCAGGCCAGTAGAGCAATTTTTGCTCAACATTTGGTGACCCAAGATAAAAATTTACTGGCCCCAAAATTATTTTTCATTTGTAAACTTGTCTGCTATTAAAATCTCACTCAATTTGAGTGAATTCAAAGAGGAATCTGACCAGTAATATATGGAATAAATGAAACATAACCAATGAAAATTGGGCTTTGCTTGAAATCGAACCCCAGGGCCTCCATATTTTGTTAATGTGTGTGTCTCAGTTTGTGCAAATGATAGTTTGGCATACATCACTACACATACTTCTGCCAAAAGGCAATGGCAAGGATTTTGTGCATGTATATTTTAATGATTTGAGTACCTCGTTAAGTTGTGCATGTTGTTTGTCTGTCATTCTATATTCTCTGTCTGTGTCTATATATCTCTCTTTGTGTGTTTAATTTGTGAACACTATCAAATTTCATTGTTATTTTGTACATTTTTCATTTAAATAATGGAATGAAACAAAAATTAATAATGGAAATGAACATTTTACTTATTTGATACAGTAAACTACACATTACATCACATCATACTATCATGTAATGAACTACACATATCACAAACTATTGTTGTAGTGTGTATATTCAACCAAATGAGTTAAATGATTCAAAATATATATACAAAAATACATATTGAAACTACATGGACACATAACACATCATACTACGTATTAGCAATACAAGGTGGAGAGGGGGGTGGGGGTGTGTCATGTTTGGGGTGGGAGGACATGGGCATCTACAGTGTTTACTATTCCGAAGCTTGCTGAACCCTTTTGGTGTCAGTAATGATCATGCTAAATTGAGGTAAAGTCAAACCTATCTTAGTGGCCACCTGTATATAGCAGCCATCCTACCCATAGTGGCCATCAAACATTGATCCCCAGCATAGAAAAAAAAACAATGTTATGTAACCTGTCTATAGAGGTCACCTTGTCTTCAGTGGTCACTTGTCTTGCTTCCCTAATAGATAAATGGTCACTATACACATGCTTGACTGTATTACATCGTATGTAATGCAGCCCTATGGTAATTACAGGGTTAACTAACTGTCCTACATCCATGCATCTAATTCATTAACCCATTTACAAGATGTCCAGTACCTACTACTCCTTAATTCAACTCATTAAACTCATTCTTGAATTCATTAAACAATTTTATTCATTACATATAGATATCGTTCCTCCCTGTGACGTCATGAAATCTCTTTTAATTGTCATTTGATATGACCCAGTTATATTGATATGTTCCTTGACATACTTTATAGCCAGTGATTATGGAGAGCTATATACTTTGCCTTTCATTAAACTCATTCTTGAATACATTGAACAATTTTATTCATCACATTTAGATGTATCATTCCTCCCTGTGACGTCTTGAAATGTCTTTTACTTGTCATTTGATATGACCCAGTTATATTAATGTGTTCCTTGATATACTTGATATATCCAGTGATTACTGGTAGCTAGTTTGCCATGTGTCAACTCTTTGGGAATTTTGAAAAGCAGGAATAAATGGGTTAAGTGTAGACGTGTAATTGGGTCAGTTATGCTTCCCTTGGAATATTGATCACAGTCAATTAACCTGTGCCCTACTAGAGTTAGTACAAGACCCACCAGGTTCCTGTAGGCAATAGGTTGACCTGTGCCCTACTAGATTTTGCAATCACCATCTATAGAGTTAATACAAGACCCACTAGGTTCTTGAAGGCAATGGGTTAACCTGTTCCCTACTAAACTGGGTTCCAAAATAAACTTATCACTTCTTCAGAGCGACACACATTAAAATCCAAAGCATAACAATAAATCATAATTGGGCATAGATTAGCTATAATATTCCTCAGCAAGCACATCTAAACAAAATTATGTTTGATTTAGTCAACAAAGAAAAAATAAGGTGAAATCACAAGAGGTAATTTTTCAAAAATCACAGAAACTGCTCGCTTTCCGGGCACGGAGCTCGGTATGGACAATAGCCAGTCTGGTGGTTACATAACCCGCCTTTGATGTTGAATGAATAGCTATTGAAAGTTCTGAATAGACCGCCTTTTGTGGAGGTTCGCAGCGAGCAGTTTCTGTGATTTTTGTAAAGTGACCTGTAGCGATTCCATCGCATTTTTCTCTTTTTTGGCAAAAGCAACCTTTCAATTTTTCAGATATGCTTCATAAGGAGAATGATAGCTTATCTGTGTCTAAATATGATTCAATTTGATGCTATGGATTTTAGTGAGCGTCGCTCTGAAGAAGTGACAAGTTTCTTTTGGAGCCCAGTTTAGATTGTGCAATCCCTAAATGGTTAATACAGTGTCCACTAGTTTCCAGCAGGCAATGGGTTGATATATCAGTTCCATCTCAGGAAATTAGGTTTAAGATGTGGAAAAAGTACTTCTTAATATGTTGCTCATGAGATATAGGAATCCCATGGACTTAACTTGTTAATGGCTTGATTTTGGTATAACACATATTCTCAGTATACCAGAGCTGGAGTATTTTCTTCTCCATAGACCAAACCCTGAATATTGTCGGGGGGGGGGGGGGGGACCAGTCCTGAATGGTTTAATACACAGCACCTAGTTTCCCATATTGAGCAGGTTAATGGTTTCAGATTGTTTAGTTAACCCAGCGGCTTCAGGTCAATTTAAATGTCAGGAAATTAGGTTCAATATGTAGAAAAAATATACTTCTTAACCCATTGCCAACTGGAACCTGGTGGGCCCTGTATCAACTCTATGGGAATCGCAAAATATAGGAGGGAGGAGGTTAACTTGTGACTGATTCTATATTACCACTTGTCAATTTTCAGCTTCTGTGGCTATCTGGGTTTTTAGGGCTGTAATGAAGACTCATGAGGAAACGGCAGCAGTTTTCAATATTTTATTCCAGAAATCTAGATCTGTCATATCGTGAATATTGTGTTAGCCTTGTTTGAAGATTGTTTAACTTTCATGATAGTCACCCGTTTAAAAAGCAATGTTTATTTTTAAACCTACACACATATTTGACTCCATTTTGTGGTTGTCTTATTTAATAAAGAATAGAACAAACTGAGAAGACAAGAAATATGATGTCATTTAACCCTTGCCTCAGTACAACCTAGTGGGTTGTATACAAAGTCTATGGGGATTTCACAATCTCAAAGGGAACGGGTTAATGTTAAGAAGACAAATTTTGAATTCTCAATCAAATCTGTATTTTCTTTCCTTTAAAGCCGCCATAGAGACAGCTTATGTATCTTAACCTTTAATATGATAGTTTATTTCATGCTTACTATACATATAAAAAGAGGGAATATTGCTTGCATATTTCATGAGCTTCCGGAAATTGCAACCCAAAAAAGAAGACAAATACATGTATGCTACATTTTTACTATCGATTCAAAAAAAAAAAGTATTATTTCTTTGATATCCTACTTTCTTTGAAAACAAAATTATAAGGCAGTACATCGAGGGGCTTTATAGCCAACATTTAGATTATATTTGACTTGTAACCTAGTCTTATGTCTGCTGACACACGTAAGTGACAGGAATGCAGCATGCATCTTTTATGAGATCCTAAATGAATGCTATTCTCCCCCCTTGAGGTATCAGATGTCCTATGAAATATAAATCAAGCCTCAGTGTGAGATGCTCGGCCATCAACTGCCAAAATGCCTTAAAGGTAATAGTCAAAATATGAAACATAATAGTCAACATTATGAACAGTTGAACAGTTGAATTGTTTCAAACATTTTAAAATCAAACCATTTAGTGTAGAACATTTTTTAAATGTATTATTTTATGCTCATTTATCTCATAGTTTTCACTCCTTATGTTCCATGGTCCATGCTTTAATGTGGTTGTCTTTTTGAGCATCCAAGCCATCCCCTCCCCCCCCCCCCCCCCACCCCCCAAAAAATGAATAAATACAAAATGTTAACCTTTTTGGAAGTAATTCTTAACCGGTTTATAGCTACTCTGCAAATTACGAGGGCCTAGGGTCTATGCCGGATGCATGTTATTCCAAAACTGAGTAGCCTTTAATGGGTTAATGCGTTTGATTCTTCCCTCGCTATTGCCTCTGAACTCGGTAATGGTATACAGAATCAATACCGCCCTCGTGAATTCCGATACCGCTTCACCCGGGGTCGGGAATCCAATAAAAACACTCTCTATGAAGCGGGGCATGCCAAATTGCTTGCTTCGTGTGCTCTGTAGAGAGTGCTCAATGTTGGAAAGCAAAAGCATAGAATGATGTATTATTTTGAAAGGAGAGCTCGTGGGACTTTAAATGAAAACACTGAAAGTTGAATGATTGATCACAACATGAATTTTTCAAATTACTTCAGTGGTTTTGTTTTCCTTTGCCCATAGCTTTCTTCAGATGGGCTTTCAAGAGACCTGACAGCCCTGGGTCCTTAAGGGGTAAAAAAAGTAAAATTGTGAATTATTTTGAAATGAGCTCTTGGGATTTTAAATGAAAACACTGAATGTTGTTGAATGATTGAAAGCGACATGAATTTTGCAAGTCAAACTCTTCGCTTTTGTTTTTGCTTTCTTCAAATGGCCTTTTGAACGCCTGGAGACCCTTCTTCTATCTTCGAAGGAAAAAAGTTATATTTTTGATTTTTTATTTGTTTCTTCTGAAACGATCTCTTGGGACTTTGAATGATTGAAAGCAACATGAATTTTGCAAGTCAAATCCTGCGGCTTTCTTTTCCTTTGCCGATTGTATAGATCTTCAGATGGCCTTTCGAAAATCCTCAACATTTGACAGTAAAAACACAAAATGTTTAATTATACTTAGAGAAGACCCCAAGGGTTTCCAAAGAACACATAGGATGATGAATTATTGAAAACGCAACATGAATTTTGCAAGTTACTTCAGCGCTCTTCGTCTTCCTTCAGGGAATGCTTTGAATATTCAGCTGGCCTTTGGAAAAACCCTCGGCGTTTGACAGCAACATGACAAACTGCTGGGTGATTGAAAGCTAGAGCAACATGAATATAGCATCTATCAAAGCTGTGAGGTGGGAAATGAAAAATGTGTTTTCACATCTTCAATACAACCTTGCATTTAAGCACATATCACCTTCAGTAGTTCTCAAAGATTGATGAAATTCCTAAAAATGAATTGTTAAAATGTTTGTCTTTTTTTGAAAGCAAGTATTTGTAGAAATAAAAGTTTTGAAGCACATTTTGGCCGTTGAAAAATATGTTTTATTTGTAACTCTTACGGTGTAAGATGATTCCATGTAATATGCATAATTTGTATACTGTGGATCTATAATTCTTCTGCCATTTCATCTTTAACCCATTGCTTATCAAAACCTGATTTGACATATATTAAGTCTATGGGAATTATAGAATTTAGATGGTAAACAGTTTGTATAATCTTTGCTTAACCAATTGCATATGGGAACCTGGTGGGCTGTATACAAAGTATATTGCGATTTCAGCATTTCAACTGGAACATTTTTAGATTTTTACACACTATTAACCCTTTGACTACAGGAACTGGGTGGGTTGCGTCTACGATACAAAGTCTACGGGGCTTTCAGAAACTCAATGGGAACATAGTTTGCAAAGTATTTGATGACATAACTGTAGTATGAATTGGGTTAAGCAAGGTGTTTACCAATCCTTCCCTTCAGGGAGGGACTAGTGAAGGAGTGCCATGTTTCCCTGATGAATTGACCTTGTTTGTTATTAAGTGAGCTGTATTCAAAGCGAGTATAACTGTAATACGACAAACAAGTGAGCTGTATTTGAAGTGAGTGTAACAGTTACGAGACATGCTTGATTAGTTTTCGCTAAGAAGCATGCCTGCTTCATTCGTCTCCATTGAGTTTCATTGCCATATAAGAATCCATGCGATACTTGAAACATTCCTCAATTATGTGTCTATCTCTAGCTTGACTCCTAATATGCACTTATCTATTTCCTTTAGCATGTACAGCAAAAGGACAGCTTGTAATTCAAATAAAAAATGTTCAGATTCTGCTTTAAGGTCTAAAATCCTTCATTAGTCAGTCACATTTAATTTTGTGTAACAGTTGTTAACGAGACTGATTGGTTTCCGCTAAGGAGTACGCCTGCCTTGATTGTCTCTCACGTTTCATTGTCAGTGTAATTCTTAACCCTTTGCTTATTGGGACTTGATGGGTCCTGTATTATCTAGGGATTGCAAAATTAGTAGGGGGTTGGAGAAATAATAATAATAATAATATACTTGATTTATGTAGCGCCTAACATGATTAACCCATTGCCTACATAAACCTGGTGGGCCCTGGATTAACTCTTATTGAGATTGAGAAATCTAGTAGGAAACCGGTAAAAGTAATTCCGAACCATCAATGCAATACTTTCAACATCTATAATTTGTCTGCCTTCTTATGTGACTTCTCTTGTTCACATTCATTTGTTGAAGCAAGCAAGGAGAAAGACAAGTTTAATATTCAAAGAAAAATGAAGATAAAAATAAGAAGAATTTGTTCTTGTGCAGCACATTTCCAATTAAAAACTGTTTGACATGCTTTAGAATCTCAAATCAACTGTCCCACACTGTAGGGCCAGCAAAACAAAAACTATATTCTCCACCCTTTGAATTTGTTCTTGGAACCATCAACATTGAAGAATGTTTTAAGATTATGTTTCAACTGATAATAACCTTCATTTCTAATTGTCTGATTGTTTGATTGTGCTTCGTTCCAATGCCATCATTTAAAGGGATCTAGTAACATTGTCAAAATCCAAAATATTTACTTAGAACTCTAGCGGTTCTCACATACCTCATTGTATTTGTATTACCAATAGAAGCATGGAACAGGTTTCGGTTTTCCAAATTTATCTGTTGTTAAAGGGGTAGTTTAGTTTTGGTAGAGAGGGCGCTGCACATCGCAATTTTTTTGTGAGGTAATGAAAAACTGAGTGTCGAATTTGAGAGAACATGCAATTTTAATGGCAGAATAAACTTTATTTGGTCAAAATCGACCCAGAAACGGCTGAAATATCAATAAATATATCTGATCTTATAATTATTTGGGGCCCAAATAATTAGATGATTTTTTGAAAAAATTTGAAAAATGCTTGCACTTGTTCAAAAATTTTCAAAAGCGTTTTTAAATGGTTGTTGATGATCTCGCTATTTAATCATTATATCAACAAAATATCACATGCATAATTTTGGTTGAAAATGGTTGAAACCAATGCCTTTTAAAAAAGCGCCCTCTTGTGTTTTAATGGCTCTTTTTGAATGATAACAGGCGTTTTACTTGGTCGTTTGTAATTTTGTATACCTTTCGAGCATGGTGGAGTTATAACTATTAGTTTATAATGTTACTGTGCAGGTTTTGGCTACTAAAGTTCAGCCTTACCAAAACTAAACTACCCCTTTAAAAAGGTAAGTATGAAGTGTTTAGATTTGAAATTCTCTTGTGGAGAATTTCAACTGTGTACAAAATTAAATGTTTGTCATTACTCTGTCATATGGAGTATATTAGATCACAGAAATACACATTTTAGCAACCCTTCTTCAATTTCTGCACATGTCAACAAAGTTGGTAGATCCCTTTAATGATCCATTTGATACTTCTTACTTGACTGAGCTTGGTCATATCTATTTCTTGTATTAACAAACACGGTTACAAGGTCATTAATACAATTCAAATAGACATTTTCTGATTAGCTAGTGGAGGGTAGCAAATTGAAACACACAAATTTGAAATACATTTATCTAATAATTATGCATGCCAACCATTCATATTATTATTGTAACTATCACACCTGCAAAGGTTCTCTTACAGCTTGTTAGCTAATATGATTACATTCATTAAATAACTTGAATGTTTCACTACAAGATTCTGAAATCCCCATAGACTTTGTACACAACCCACCCGGTTCCCGTAGGTAAGTGGTTAACTTAAATTGTGACTACATATGGAAGTGTAGATTAATACATACATCTTGTATAGATACATACAAATGAATGTTCCCTAGAGATGTTTATGTTCTTGCGTTTTTAGAAAGGATGCATGTGGAAATAGTAAAAGTCTTCAGATTAGAACTTCCTATCAATGCAGAGTTGTTGTAAACCATTGAAATATGTATGGTGGAAATATCCGGTACAAAATTCATGTCAGAGCAAATAAATAACTTTAAAATGTGCATGTTAATGTCGCCAAGGCTCTTTTTTGGTAAGCTTCATGTATGCTTGTTTGCATGCAAGCGGTGTAGGCTGCTTTAATTGCGAGGCCGTTCAAGACAACTACTAATATATTATAGATATAGGTCAGAGGAGTATGTGATTACGTGATTGTGTCGGTAGCCCGTCCCCCTTCGATCCCTCCCCCCTCACTAGCTTGGCATGCAAAATATCTACCCTCTTCACTTTTAAAGGGATCTAGTAACTTTGTTGACATGCGTAAAAAGTGATGAATGGTTAGTAAAATGTGTATGTCCACTGAGTAATGTGTGAAAATTTCATGGTAAATGAAAGTTATATGGCCAAGTGATTTTGCGAACTCTGTGCACTCCCTTTGTACACAGTTAATACTTACCAGTGGATAATTACAAATCTGAACACTTCAGTCATAATTTTTTTTTTTAATAAATGGGAAATTTGATTGAGGAAAAGGCTGAATAGGATGCCCAAGTGGCTTGATTGGCATTTTGTATGCATTTTTAAGGGGTTTTGTTACTTTGGTTACCATTGAAACAGAAAACGCCCATATAACTGCAACAATATGAAATGGTATGGAAAGGCATGAACTAGCATTTGTTTTAAAACATTGTTTCACTCTTTTTATTCTCTGGGTTATTTTACCCCAATGTTGACTAGTTTTAATAATAAGCAAGTTTCTTTTAACACTGTATACATGTATTATCCAGGCATTATGGGCCCATCAACAAATTGATACTGCTAAACATTTTTTGCACCACTTTCTTGAGAAAAGAAATGGTTAAAAGCATATATGTGAAAGGGATTATTATCATGCAATTTGCCTAGTCCTTGCTTCTAGGGGGTGATGTATAGCCTAGGGATGACTAGAGTGAATAATTAATGTGTTATGCGAATCATCTTTTTTTAATGGAGGCTAAACTATGTGCTGACGTCACAGAGGAGAGAGAGAGGGTTTCGCCCATTCCCCATACATCAATTGCACCCCATGAAGCCACCCCCCCCCCCCCCCCCGAGAAGAAAGAAATCCTACTCATTGTCCTATTTTGTTGGAATTATTAGCCAGCTAGATAGCAAGTGTTTGAATAATGAATGTCTATAATGAATATTTTGCCTACCCTTCTTTTAATGCAGACTATGCTTCTAGAATGATGTCACATGTGTGCGTGCATTACTTTGAGAGCCGTAGCCACATACTACTCTCTAGAGATAAAGGGGCTCCATTGCACACCATAACATCAGCTTTCCTCCTTAAAGTACCCCTCTCCAGTCCCTTTTTTAAATAACAGCTAATCACAATCATTTTGAGCATAACCCCATGTAGAAAGGATGTTTGTCATCATCTTTAGTGTTACCCAAACGGCATATCTACCATGCTTGAATATTAAATTATGTCAATACTGGACACCATAAATGAGAATTTTGATGTATAATAATTCCTAATCATATGAGCAAGCACAAAGTTTGAAGGGTAGTCAATATTTAAGAAGGTACAAAAGCATGTATGTGCCTTTAAATGGTAACAGTAACATCATTATGGACTACAACATAGAAAACTAATGTGGGCCTTTAAATGATGACGATACCAACAGCAACTACACCATGGGAATTCAAAAACATGCGTGGGCCTTTAAATGCTGACAATAACATGAACAACGTAGGCACAGGCAAAGATGTGACATCTTGAGTCATGTCATGAAAGCTTGGATGCGCATCTCTCCCCTCCCTGTATCATCTCTCGGGCTCCCAAGCTCTCCCATTTAGCAGAAAAAGCCAGCGAGAGCAGGGTCTACAGCTTTCCTATTTAGGTAGCCGGCATGCATGCAGCAAGATGCTTGCGTGCATAGCAGCTGCAGTAGATTCAAAGTGAGATTCAAACTTTGTCGAACAGAATATAATATATCGGATGTACAGGTAACATGCTCATCGATAGATACGACCTATCACATGTTGATTTTACTGCGGCATGTAGGAGAAGAGATTTGGTGTCATTTTGGCAGCTGGCTGGCAGCTATAGTTGTTATAGTGTGCGTAGCAGCTGCAGTACTGACAAAGCGGGATCAAAATTTGCCATTTGAATTCTTCTTCAAATTTGTAACATGCTTGTCTTGAGATCTACAGTGCATTGCATGTTAATGTAGGGGCACATCTAGTAAGGAGGGAGATCTATTGTAATGTTCGCAGTCGACTGAGAGCTAGAGTAACTGGCATGCATAGCTGCAGCTGCTGTCGATTCAAGTGGGATCAGCATTTGCCACTTTAATTCTTCTTCAAATTGATAACATGCTCGTCTTGATATCTACAGGGCATTGCATTTACTTGGCACCTCAGAAAAAGGATTGGTGTTATTTTCACAGCAAACTAGCAGGTAGAGTTTTTTACTAGTATGTATACCTTCAGCTGTTGTTGAATTCAAGTGGGATTCAAACTTTGTCAAATAATTCTCTTCACATGTATAGCGTGCTTATGGATAGATGCAACCTATCACATGTTGATTTTATTGCTGCATTTAGGAGATGAGATTTGGTGTCATTTTGGCAGCCGACGGGCAGATAGACTTACTAGCTGTACCACTGCAGCTGTCGTTGATTTGAGGTTGGATTCAAATTTGTCAAATGTGATTTCTCTTCTTTGGATTCGACTGCAACATTTGTGCTTCTCTGAGCCTTTTAATAGTATGTGTGGATCAATTTTGAAGGGAAAAAAAAGGATTTGATGGCGATTAATTGGGAAACTGCTGCACTGTCATGTTGGCAGCTCAGCTAGGGACTAAAATGCTAAAATGCGTACCAGTGGAAGTCTAGTCAAGGCTGGATTTCAGATTGTCAAGTGCATGCTCTTCAAAGTCATTATGTGCTTTTCTAAAATTGCAAATAACGGGTTCGGGGGAAAAAAAGGAGATTTGGTGTAATACCTGCAGTGGATTTACAGCTATCTGTATGGGGTTTGGTCAACATCTTGAAGATAATCTTGAATTTCTTTAGAGTGATTTTGGTTGATGCATGCAGTCTTGTTTGATAATACGATCCCTCAAATGTGTCGATTAATGTGGCATAGCCATGGAAATACATTATATGGATCTCTTTTGAAGAAAACAAAATGTTGAAGCATATTGTTATTGGCAATGAGCTGGTGTGTCTTTACAGCTACAGTTCAGTCATGGTCGAGGATGGATTTAGAATGATTTATGTGTTATGATATATTTTTTTGGAAAACCCATCACATTTAAGTGTTCTGAGGCAATACCTTTGTGTGGATCTGTTAAGGAAACACTTTTTAGTGGCAGTTGGAAAACATTTGTGTAGATCTATTCTGCCCTATGGAACAATATTCACACTTCTCACAATGTTGATACTTGATACCAGGTTGAAAACTCATTTGTTCAAGTTAGCCTTTTGTGATCATAATTGTTTTGTTTATAGTTTATACACAAGTATGTCTAATTTAGTTTTGTTAATTTTATGTAAATATTTGTAAGTGCTAAGAGGCTTTTTTTTGTGCAATATGCGCTATACAAATGTCTATCATTATTATCATTATTATTATTATTATTATTCTGTTACGGAAATATATTTTAATGGCAGTAGAAAAACGTTTTGCAGCTTCTTGAATTAATCAGCAGGTTGCTAGAATGCATACTGTACAACAGGTGGATTTGAAAAGTGTTTAGTTTTCTCTGATACAACACACTGCAGCTATAAAATTTGATATTGCTAATACAAGGATAAGTACGCTGTGGATATTTTCAGGGGAGACGTATGCTGCTTGCTTGTGGAAAAAATATAATTAATTTAGAATATAGGTGGATTTGAAAAGTGTTCTTTTAGTTTTCTCTGATACAACACACTGCAGCTATAAAATTTGATATTGTTAATCCAAGGATAAGTACGCTGTGGATATTTTCGGGGGAGACGTATGCTGCTTGCTTGTGGAAAAAATATAATTAATTTAGAATATAGGTGGATTTGAAAAGTGTTCTTTTAGTTTTCTCTGATACAACACACTGCAGCTATAAAATTTGATATTGCTAATCCAAGGATAAGTACACTGTGGATATTTTCGGGGGAGACGTATGCTGCTTGCTTGTGGAACAAATTTAATTAATTTAGAATATTGCTGGCATTTTGTGAACATAAGCTACCAGCCTATCGGGGAAATCTGCAAGGTGTCGTCTCACGGTTACATAGCCAAAAATATGCAATCTGAAACTACCCTTCTTTGTACTAGTGTGACTTTATTGGCCAGTTTGAGTTTCAGCTTTGTTGAGTTATTTTACATGTTTTCAATTAATTGCAATCAAACCTGTTTATATTGACCAAGCAAAGGGAAACGAGAAGTGACCACTATAGACAGGATCAATTACATACTTTCTTCCTCTGCAGTGGATCACTTGGCTGGCACTACAGACAGGTTGGCTGCTATAGACAGGTTTAATTTTGGCTGTATTTGCTTTCAGTAGCACCAGGTTTCCATGTGGCAGTGACAGTAAGCTGGGATCTTAATGTGACTTCAAATAATCTGGTGCCTTTAACCAACAGTTTGATATGAATGTATGCCTTCTTGATATACTTGATGTCATGATGATACTTATTTGGAGGCAGACTTAGCCGTATTTTTCATTGAAAATTTAAAGGAACTGTACCATCAGAGATCATGGTTTGATGTGTGTCAATTATTTTGGAGTTTTTCATCTCAAATTGCCTGATTTAGCAATTACTCTTTTATACAGATAATTATGTTTTTGCTACAAGTAGAAATAGCAATGTGAGATTCTTAGATTGTAAGCAAGGGCTTACATAGAACCTAGCCATTTATATTCACAAAGTATATGGGGGTTGCGGAATTTCTTGATGTTGATGGAACCAGACTTCCAATATTAAAGATCCTGACAAACATAATGTCTGCATTTGAAATAAGTTTTCTAGTGATATTTATATCCATATACTATTGGATATATCATCAGCTGTCCCAGTTGATTTCTATAAATGGAATGTTTCATAAAAGGAGGCATTGGTAGATGTATACTTGTATAGACTTGGATTTGATCTCTTGGATATTTCCTATACTATAACATGTTTGTGTGGGTTTCTTTAACCTCTTGCCTACGGGTACCTGGTCGACTATGTTTAAAGTCTAAGGGGGAGTTCAAAATCTTAAAGGGAACAAGTTAATTCCACTTTAAAGATGATGCATTGAGGTCTTCATATATTGTGTACGTCATGTATCATATATTTCCCCACCTTTAGATATTGAATGCATTTGGAATTTGTAGGGCTTTACATATGACAGACCTGAAAGGAAATATTTGGTTCATTATAACGTTTGTCCTGGATTCCAAAATAAATATTTGTTTCTTTTCTTTTTAATTGAGTTATGAAGTATTTGTTTTTCTTCATAATTTCCATTTCCTCTTCTGCTTTGAAGAGAGTAAGTAAATTACATGCATTATGTTTTGATCCCATTGATTTCCACATTGAAAGTTGAACTGTATGTTTTTAATATATAATCAGGATTTAGTTTGCAGTTTTGCACAAAGTTACAGGTACCTGATTTGTCTTTTTTTTGACACACAAGTTGATTTAAGCCCACTTAACACTATATCGATCCGACCAACAGCTGTGAAACAACTGAACTAAACCAAGATGTACCTGTTTAAAACTTGTAGTATAGTTGAAAATATCGGCCATCTTGGATTCTTGAAAATGCAAACTGCATGGGGTTTTCTGGAGACTGGAGACTCCTGAGAATTGCAGCTTGTTCCAAAATTGTCCAGGTTTGGCCGTTCAGGATGAGCTAAAGCACTTGGACTTATAGTATAGATCTGATCCTAAACTGTTTGTCGGATTGGAATCGGATCATATAGTGCGGGTGGGTTTAATTTTACCATTTACTCATATTCCCTTGTGGGTTTTGGAGGGGAGTTGAGGGATGAATGGTATAACTGTGCAAGTAATGGCTCAGTGATCTGCCTGCTTTGAGATGCATCAAACCGAATAAAAAAAAACAGTCATTGAAAATTACTGCAACAATAGTTTTTCAGAATTACATATCTTTAGATCTATGTAAACAATTTTTGGGTAATGCTGGACTTTGATCCCTCGATTATCCTAATATTCCCTGCTCCCAATATTGAGAATTTTTTGTATGATTATTAATTTTGTTGAAATGTCTTTTGGCAGTTTTTGGCAGCCTGTATTGAAATGGACCAACACGCCTTGTACTGATTACATGCGTATATACATGTACATAGTTGTTTTGTGATATTGAATTATAGTTGCTTCTGCTTGATTCGGTTGATTACGGGACAAGATGTCAGGGAAATGTTGCAGATCATGTCTGGTTTTGGTTCCACTTTAGAACTTGGGTTATTGGAAGGCCAGCCATTTGGAAAAGCTTAATTCAGAGAGGCATTTCGAAAAAACTTAATTCAGAAAGGCCTTTTGGAAAAGATTAATCCCGAACGGCGTTACGGAAAAGCTTAATCCAGAGCGGCCTTTAAGAAAAGCTTAATTCAGTGGAAGGAATTGTCCTTCTCCTAGGACGGATTTACTTCTTTGATTCGTCTTTATATAAGAAACCTTGACAGAATTTTCACCATGAATGCAAACATGTCAGCGGCAACTCAAGCAAATGAAGACGTGCTGGATGACTACCATGAACATGGCGACACAATGCAAATTGTAAGAGATAAGAAGAGAATGTATTTGTATGTGTGTGTATATACATAAATATATGTATGTGGGGATGTGTTTGTGTGTTTGTGTTTATGTATGTTTTAGGAAAAGTTTAAGTTTATTATTCTGAACTCATTCTGTGCAAAATGTAATAGAATAGAAGAGGAGATGTTTGTGTGTATGTGTGTGCATGATATAATACAATCTTTTCTTTTATAATGTTTTATCTGTATTATTCAGGACAAAATCATTCTATGCAAAGTTTCATAGATACACATGAGGCTGTTTGTGTGGGTTTACTATGCGGGACCTGTCAATAAGCATTTGCTTCTTCTGGGCCCTAATCATTCATAATTTTGTAACAATTATATTTTAAACTTTGTATATATATTGTACATATTGTTTATGCTTGATTGAATAAACTGGAAACTCAATGTATGACTGTACATGTACATGTATGTTTGAGTGTCACAATCTAGAGCAACTCTTAATATTCATAACATCAAGTTTCTCTCTGTTTGTATGTTTGCGAGTGTCTGTTAGTTATTTAAGTTACAATCCAGTGCAAATTGTTAGAGAACAAAAAGAGTGTGTGTATGTGGGTGTATTCGTTTAGATTGAAGTGCAAAGAAATTCTAACCCCAAGTGACTTGCTGCTCTGTGGGATTGCTCGCAATAAATCTGCCATTTCTAGTTATGAAAATGCTCCTAACCAGCATAAAAAATCAAATCAAATCTGAGACGCATATGATGTCATTGTGGGATAACATGATGGTTTCATTTCTTTTAGGTTGAAAATTGTGAAGTATGTAAAGCAAATAAAGGAATTTACATCTACAATGAAGATAGCAGTTGTGTAGAGCTCTAAAATTCAAAAGCTTGCATAAGGCATTTTATACGTGCTTACTCTTTTGTAAAATATCAGTTGCGTACATGCAGGTAGCTCCAATTCGGAAACTTGCACAAGGCATTTATACACATGCCTACTCTTTTATTATGTATCGGAATGAAGGGTGGATGTAGGTAAGGCCAAGGCTATACGTATCAATATATTATGAACATGAACAAAATTAATTTCCATTGTTAACCCATTGCCTATATAGGAACCTGATAGACCCTTTACTAACTCTATGGGAGTTGCACAATTGAGTAGTGAACGGGTTAAGGCATATGTGACCTTACACCACAAAACGACCGTTATGTCGCTGTGGTAGTTTCTATTTTATTAGCTAAAATAGTCAAATTTTGTTCAAAATATGAGATTTAGGATTTTGGTATTTCCTGAATAAGCATATTTTTATCTAGCTTCTGTAACATTTTGAGCGACGGAAATCATGTTTAAATATTATTTTTTCATCTAATAAATATGATCTTATTACAGCGCTTTAATGGAAACTGATCTTTTAAATGGCCCGTTTCTCCCTTATTTTAAAAATGCTTCAGCCATATTCCAAATCTTTGGTGTTCATTTTGAGAGGGTTTGCTTAGTCCAAATATGACGAATGATATACCATTTTAAAGGTAATGACTTCTATTTTAATGTTTTATGAAAAAAAGCACAATCAGTTTTCCCGACTTATTGGTCGTTTTGTGGTGTAAGGTCACATATTGTCTATGGGAACCTGGTGGGCCCTGTATTAACCCTATGGGGATTGCAACATAAAGTAGGAAACATTGCCTATGGGAACCTTGTGGACCCTGTATTAACCCTATGGAAATAGCAAAATCTAGTAGGGATCAAGTTAACAATGTTGAAACTTAAGAACAGAAAAAGTATAAATTATCAAGATACCCCGTGTGCTGTTCCAATTAAAAAAGCGGGCTAATTACCTGATGTTACATGTAGCTGTTGAATATTGTACAATTCACCTGTGTCGATTATCACGTACAGGAATTAATTATATATCAGGGTTGACAAATAAAAGAGAGAGATCCGTATGGAAAGGGCAAGGCTGGTTTTATATTCTTTATTCGATTACAATGTTCAGTTCACTCGAAAACATCATTGATCGATCTATCTAAACTGGAGATCTAGCGTTTCCTTCAAATGCAATATCCTACATGAATGCGGTATGCTATTCACTTGTTCCCTTCCAGAATTTGCAATCCCTATAGATTTAATACAAGGAAGAAATTGGTTAACTTGACAAAGGTAGGCAATGGGTTAACCTGTTCCCTACTTAATTTTGCAAACCCCATGGAGTTGATACCTGCCCACCAGGCTCCTGTAAGCAATGGGTTAACCTGACAAAGGTGTTCTGTCACAAGCAGTTTTGGATATCTGTGTTTAAAAAATAAGGGAAAAACGCACAAATCGTCTATTGATATGAAAAGTCATCAAACACTCCATTTTCAAGTACATTGTAAATTGATTGTCCTTTCAGAAATGTCTTTTAATTGTTATATTCATTTCCATAGAACATTATATGTACAATAAACTAACTCTACATTGGACATTTTTTGTTTAAAACTTTTACAAAAACTGTTATTTATCTTTAAGCCTGGTCTCCCTGTCCTCACATCTAAGACAATTTCCTGTTTCAGATTAGTTGCTCACTTCAGGCGCACATTGATGTGCAATACTATGCTACATTGCACATTGAAGTATTCAACCATTTTTACCAGATTACCAATGAAAGAGGCGACGTGCAGATCAAATTGCAAAGCAGACTGCATGTCTAGTCTCTGTGTCTTGGAATTATACTTGGATCTCATGTAAATGGGCCAATAGGCTCGATTTGACTCGGCGCAAAACGTGAGACATCAGTCGTGCGATGAATATCGATAACGTTGGGATGCGTTTTGCATTAACCTTTATGGGATTATGGAGTCTGGGACTGTACCCAAAATGGAGACAAAACTTATAGGATTTGTGTAATATGTGCTGCTTTCACAGTCCAGCATGTAACCGCTATGTATTTGAGATGTTGAGAGGTATTAGACTCTTCCCGTCTCTTTCCGAGTTTATAACAGCAAGGTTGTGGTAGGAATACATGTATATGGATATAGAGGAATGTAATATTGGCTCATATCTTTATTATAAAGCCATTGTAACCAATTAAAGATTTGCTGAACAGACTTGCTGAACAATGGTAAAATTATTAAGAAAATTTGTGGTGGAATTTGTTTTGACTGAGCATTGAAGGCTGTGATGTTTTCCGAATGAAACGTCATCTCAGCGTGCACTAAAAGAAGTGAGCTGCGTAACTACTGACATAGCAGCATACTGAACAACAGTGCAGCATACTGAACAACAGTGGTTACCTAACCTGCTTTTGTTTGTGCATGCTCATATGACTTTTCATGCGGTACGGGCTGGAAAAACATGGCAGCCACCAGTGATCAGTCGAAAAACTGTTAGTGGTCAAAAAAACATTGATTATTTCCATTATTTAGTGATACCCAGTAGGAAATATACGACTAGAGGTTATGGGAATTATGCACTTATCAGTAACGGTGAGCAACATTTCCCATCCTTGGTTCCCATTTAATGTGAATAGTAATGTTCTAATGAATTTGGTACCATCATACTGCGCTGTGACCTAATTGTTCCAATTAAAACCTAGATAGGAGAACCTAGCTGGTTGGCTGTGTAAAGTCTGGGGTATCAGAAACTCAAAGGGAACGGGTTAAGTCATTGCCTACAACAAAACTTGGTGGGTCCTGTATTAACTATATGGGGATTGAAACATCTAGTAGGGAACAGGTTAATTGGAAAATGTGTATCCTACTTGGCAAAAGAAATCCAGCTTTGATACCGAGATGGACTTTGTTTTGAATTCTAAGCCCAGGGGGCCAAAATAAGACCCTCGTCAACAACATGCAATCGAGTGCAATCTGTAAACATTACATCATTCTTCCATAAATGTGTAATCCAATTATAGAATGAATCTTCTTCGCACTGGGTAGTAATCTCTGAGTCCTTATAATCTCAGTGGGAGCATTACTTGGGATGTATCCTCTTTCTAATTGCAACTCATCTTTATTACTGATGATCCACATCAGCCAGAACATCCAGCTTCCTTTGTGGCATCCATCTTGTTTTAGATCCAAAGATTCACGTTCCTCTAGGAGAATAATAGGCATATGATAGTAGCATATAGGGTTAAATGTAATACTCCTGCTTACAATATAGCCTTAGTGATTTTAACTTATTTTTGGATGATTCAAACTTACCAGAAATGTAGTTTGTACTTGTTATAACTATGAAAATTGTATACTTTGATAGTGATATTATGTTTTAGCCCCGACCCCCACCCCACAAAATGAGTTCAAGTGATGATTGTACTTACACACAGACAAAATTTATAAATGCAGATTTATTCCACTTGTTCCAAATTTATCTGGTGAGGGTACTGATGATATCTAGAGTGTGTTATCTTAGAAAACGTTGTACATATTACAGCTCTACTTAAGTCCTAACCATTCAGAGGCTGTTCATCTTGTCAACAGGGAAACTGAACTAGTTATGATTAACCTGTTCCCTACAATATTTAACAATCCCCATGCAGTTAACACTGTGCCCACCAGGTTCCATTAGTAATGGGTAAAATGCCAGCGACTTACAGTAGACTAAGACCGTGTACAGTTTGACCTGGCATTTTCAATTAAGCTAAGTAACCTTTTTGTTAATATCCCCCTAAATGTGGGGTATTTTAACTCTTCTAAGACCAGCTAGGTGCAAAGGTGTATCATGCTCTACACATAGTATCAACAGAGATGCATCATATTTGTCAGACTATGAGTTAATTTGCAGACAATCAAATGCTAGCTACAATGCCACCCTGGCTCTTATCCATGGCATATGGTGTGTTGGCCATTTGTATAGGCAATTTACAGTCCAAATTAAATATTGGAGTGCTACGAATTGTTTGCCTTTCAGCATGAAGAGGAGATTAATGGATTGGTCATTTGTACATTCCAATTAGACAGATTCCTGGTCAGTTAGGTCAGTTAGAAAGGATTATCTGGTTTAATTCTATTTTCATCTTTAATCATATTTGACCATCGTGATTGTGTAAATGTATGTTGTTTGTTTTTATCGAAGAATATATATCAGGGGCTTTATTAATTCAATTACACTGATTGGTGGTCAGTTAGAAGGGATTATCTGTTTTAATCTGTTCAGTAATCGCCCCTTAATACCCATATTCAGTTCTATTCATAATTCACCTATTATCATATTTGCCCAACGCACTCAAATGTTGGAATGTTTGTTTTTGTTCTGTTTTTATCTAATAATATGCCCGGGGGGCTTCATTGATTCCCTGCGGTATTCCGCGCGCTACATTTACCAGGTGATCCACAGCAAGGATGTGATTGTTTATTCATTCTACCTGAAAATGCTTAACGGCTTGCTGAAGCTGCAAGATACACAGTATGTAAGGGAGGGAGAGGGACTCGGACCACGCACAAAAACTCCCATTTTCCTGCTCAGACCATGGATGAGAGAGTGCCGATGGAATGAGAGTAGAAGAGGGGAGAGGGAGCAGTAGAGGGGGAAGGATGAAGACAGAGGTGGGGGACGAGAGTAAGAGAGGGAAGGAGGGAGAATACAGACATGGAGAGAAGTGCATGATAAGAAGAGGGAAAGGGGAGAGAGGGCGAGAAGAGAGGGAGACAGAGTAAGAGAGTAATAGAATAAAAACAGGAGGGCTCATACTGGACTGAAAGAGAGATTGAGTGACGGGGGTGTACAGGGGGAGAATAAGGTAAGAGGTGGAAGATTATAGTAGCAGAAAGCGGAGGAAAGAAGAGAGTTAAGGGGTAAGAGAAGAAGAATTGCAGTTAGGGAGGGGATGCATTAAGAGAGAATTAAGATAAGGAGAATTAAGGAGAAAGAAATACAGAAGAGAGACAGGGCGGGATAGGGGGAGAATGTTACCTGGGTGAGACGGGTAGATGGACTGAAATACAGAGAGTGATAGGGTGAGAGAAGGAGGAAGGGGAAATAGAGGACAATATGAAATGGAATATCTACAGAAAGAAAGGGTATTCATGAGAAAAATAAGAGTACACTGAAAAATAAAAGCAAAATGTGAGGACGATAACATTGTTGGTATGTATGTTGCAACATAAAGGTGAGAGAGGAATAGAGAGGGGGAAGAAGAAAAGAGAGGGGGAGGGGTAGAGATATGGGAAGAGAGGAGGGGTAGAGAGATAGAAAGAAGGAGAATGAGATGAAGAGAAGGGGGTGAGACGGGAGAAGAAAAGGTCACCAGCGGGAAATCAGCATTTGCTGGAAAGGAATTGTTCAAATATGCTCCCCAGCTCAGTGAAACTCGCTGAAACAGACTTCTCCGGTCTTTCAGGGAGGTTAATGATCATAGTATGAAGGCAACTGGATCGAAGGCGTTCAAATGCCCGGGAGAAAAGTGTGTTGTGTTTATTCTCTGTTTTTTAACGTTTCTTTGGATAAGCACTTAGTCCGGTAAATTGTATTGAAAGTCGTAACTAATGCAATGACTATCTGCTAGTGAAACAGATTTCTCTCACTTTTACGGGAGATTGGTGGTCATATGCAGGCCACGAATAACGGGAGAGAATACTTGCGCGCGGGAGAAAACTGTGTCGGGTTTATTTTGGGTAATAATTTCTTTGGACGGCTCTTAGTAGGAGCGAAGGGAGTGCGAATTTGGTGTTGATTGTGCATACTGTTTCTGTGGATGAGCGATAGTACGTGCAGAAAGGAAAACAATTGTGCTGGTTATTTTGTGCAGTGTTTCTTTGGATTATTATAATTATTGTCCAGCAGGCCTCACCATTATTGTTTTTGCAATGACTTGCTAGTTGTATAGTTTCCAGACTCAGTGGAAAAATGATTGATATTTATATATATTTAATACCTGCATTGATTGAGGAGTTGCCAAGAGATCATAGTTTTGCCACATTTTACTTGATTTTGGCAACATCATTCATTCCACAAGTTGTATAGGTTTGTGAATTTGCTGAAGAATTCAAGATGATGTTTCTTCTTTCCCTATTATGTAATTGATGTTTCTATGGATCAAGACTTGGATTACAGATTGTTTGCAGCCATCTCAATGCACTGGTTATTTTACTGTGTAATTTATTGCCTTAGATATGCAGCAGCATGTTGACCCAATCAATCAATCAATTGGATGATAGTGCTTTTAAGGCTCTGACTGTTTCAGGGACAGCGTATGGAAGAGTGATGGAATAGTGTATATATTTCGTAACATGTAGCAGTTTTCCAGGAGAAAAATTAGAATGTATTATTATTAATTTGGGGGCTTCTTTTCAAGCTTGTCTGCATGAAAAATTGTCTGTGTTTTGAGATCTCTTTTGATATTTGCTACAGAACTACTTTCAATAAGATGGTATATGTCCGTTGAAATAAATATAAATTATAGAATGATGTTCACAGGAATTGTTTGCAAATTATGATGGCTAGCAATAGGGACCTTCTGCGTCATACAATGATTTGCACTTATGTCCTTATTGCCCATAATGACCATCTCTATTAGATTCGGACCTATTCATCATTAGCTTAATGAGTAAAAACCCTTTTAACAAGTGACCTGACGTTTCTGTTTTATTCTTCCAATTGTATATGGCCATGATTTCATTAGAGTCTGGAAAAACAATGTTCGGTTGGTTGTTTTGCACTTTTTTGTTCACCTTATTTTTTAAGTATGAAAGTTCTTTTTATTTTCAGAAAGAAGTAGATCAGGCTCAATGCACTTTTTTTTCGCAATTATCCTATTTTTTATTTTGATAAAGAACTCTCAGAAATGTAATATACTAAATGAAACGCTATCCCTTATATTTTGTCCGAAGTGGTTTTTGAAAAGTGATCTTTGGTACTTTCAGTCATAAAAATAGAGAAAGCAATACTTTTTGATACTTTTCAAAATTGCACTTAACAAATGTCATGGATTCATACAATATCCCATCAAAGTGATCGAAAAGATCATGTTGCTGGAAATGGGTCCGATAATCATCAATTTCAGTGTACTGCAGATAAGGTTAATGCATTCCATGGACAAAGATGGCATTGGCGAGGTCCGAATATGTACTTCTGAAGATTCTGTTATCCATTAACTCATTGCCTACAGGAACATGGTAGGCCCTGTATTAATTTGATGGGGATTGCAAAATCTAGTAGGGAACATGTTAACTCCCTGTTCACTTTCCATGTTTTCTGGTTCACTCTTGTTTCCTCCAAGTTGCTCACCCCCCTCTATATCACCCCCTTTATTCAATCCTTTCCTGTCTTTCTCCCCTCCCTCTCATTCTCTTTCCCTACCCCTTTATACCCCCTCTTTATGTTCCAGTCCACCCCCCCCCCATATTTACTCACCCTTTTCTCCCTCCATTCCCTGATTTCTCTCCTTTTTATATTATTTGACCCTTGTTTTTTTCTCCTCTTTTACCTTTAGCCTTTCTTACTCTCTTACTCACTTTAATCTATCATGTTTGTTTCCTTACCCCTACTTCTCACCCTCTTCCCCTACCCCATTCTACTCCCTACCCACTATTTATACCCCCTCCCTCCTTCCATTTCCCACTTTCATTCCACTTCTTATCAACCCTTTTTTGTCTCCCTCTCTCCCTTTCTGTCGCCTCCCCTTTCGTTTCCACTTTCTCCCTCTATTGCCACTCTTCTCTTCTTATATACTCCCCCCCCCCCCCCCCCCCCTCCTGCTCTGATTTGTAATTCAGAACAGTTTCACTCAAGCTGTGCACAGCACATTATCTAGGTCAATATAGACTCAAGTAATTTAGAAAAAGGGTAAGAATCCATTCATACAAGCTGAAAGTAACATAGAGCAATTCAAGATATGTTGCTTATTATTTTGTATCTCCCCTGGAATTGTCCATGACATTATTTTGATTTGAATTTATTAATTTGATTTCATTCAATCAATTTTATAAGACGGGTTAGGGAAAAGTTGCTTTAACCTCGTTCAAGACTATTTGATTATAGTATAACATGCATTCTCCATAGACTGCAGCCAGAGTATGTTAGGGGACCAGTCCTGAATAGGTTAAGCGTGTTTGCAACATAGTTTGTGGAGAGCATGCTAATATTGCCACTCTTTATGTGCGTATACTACACAGCAATGTAGATGTGAGATGAATAATGCATGGTTGATTCGAGGCTATGTGTTGGAGAATCTCATTTGTAATGGAGATCCTACTGAAGTCTGTTGCATTACATATCACACAGTATCGCCACCGCAACTGTGCCAGATAGTCCCATTATTAATCAATCTATTTGCGATACCCATCTACCGCTATACCTTATCCAAACATTTCGTTTGGTAAATTTCTGGCCCTGTACAGTTTCAATTGCATATAAAGTGTATTTCTGCCTCGGCTTATGTATATTTACATCTATGTGTGCCTGTATATGGCAGCCTCAAGATACATACTCTGTATACTTGGTAGATTTTAGCCCTCTTTTCCTATGAGAAGGGACTCTCAGGTGAACAGTTTATTTCAAGATTCAATTTAAATTTTTTCAATTGCAACAAAATATACATAATGAATGATAAAAGATATAGTTATTTTAGAATTTAAACCTTATAGACTAGTATGGTCCATAGGGAGTTTATAAGGTGCATTTAATTATGCATGGTCTTATAGTAGCTGGCTCCATTAAAACTATTATAATAAAACAACACTAAGGTCCAGATATTGCTTTTTGCCATTTTGTAAAGATAAAGAAATTAACTGCAGGTTTGTCAAAAAGAAATTCATGATTTAGACATTATTTGTTTTCCCTTCCTACCCATGTCTGTGGCAAATATGGAAATTTATGTAAAATGGACTAAATTTGTGCGCAATTCTCTCAAACATCTGCTGTTAATTTAGTATCATATTCAAGGCGGTGCATGGAATTTCATTGACTATATAGGCAACAGCTGGTGCAGCAGAAAGGCAAATTTGTAGTGTGACTGTCACGCCAACTTCATAATAGATAGATATTAACCTATTGCCTACGGGAACCTGATGGGTCCTGTATTAACTCTATGGGGATTTCAAAATCTAGTAGGGACGAGGTTAACCCATTAAGTACTCGAACCAATCATAAGCAAGCTGAGGTCTATGGACGATGTGTGTTATACCCAAATCTATTTGTCTTCAATCAGTTAATCTTTACCCATCGAGAGCTGGTCTTTAAAATACTCGGTCTGGGTTTGTGGAGACTGTGCTATACCCAAATAATTTTGTCTACGATTGGTTAACCTGATCTGTAGCTAATGCACCGTTCTGTGGTGGACTGTACCTTATGGACTATCAGGGTTTATGTTTAACATCACTTTCTTGTGTGGAGTCATTTCAGATTGTATTTTTTGTGTGGTAATGTGATTATCTTGCCGAGATTTGGACTCACTATGTGAAAACTTTAAATTGTAGGATATGCATACATACGTGTTCATTAATTATCATTAGGACTTCAGAGCCAGTGTTTCTAATACAATTAATTAGTTATGTGACTTTTGTTATTTATTAATTTCCTTTTCCATTGTTGTCATGGGAAAACTGCTATCTTGCTTAGATTTGGACTTACTATGGATAGATATGCAAATATGCTGATTAATTATCATTGGGACTTCAGAGCCAGTGTTTCTAATACCATTATTAGTGGGTATATTACTGTCTTTGTTTAATTCATTTCTTTTTCCATTGTTGGCATGGGAAAACTGTGCTATCTTGCTTAGATTTGGATATGTGAAGACTGTAAAATGGTGGATATGCGAATATGCTGATCAATCAAGATTCAGACTTCAGAGCCAGTTTTGTTAATACCATCATTAGTTGTTTTGTGACTGTGTTTATATGATTAATTTCCCTTTTCAATTTTTGTATGGAGAAAACTGTGCTATCTTGGTTAGATTTGGACTTACTATGTGAAAACTGACTTAGATTCGCTATTTTGGAGTCTTTATATTGATGATATTAATTCTCTCTAGGACATTATAGCCAGTGTTCCTGATATTATTTGTAGGGGTTTAGTGACCTTATGTTTTTAATTACTTTCCTTTTCTCTCTGTTTTTGTATGGGAAAAACTGTGATATCTTGCTTAGAGTGATTTGTAACTTGCTAAGTGTTAATCATTAGGACGTCATAGCCAGGATTTCTCGTACAGTTTTGAGTTTGTTCAAAGACAAGAAGAGATTCTCACTCAAATTTATACTGTTATTGTCTGAAGGAATGACTTCATAATCAGTGTTTATGATTCCAATCTTAGCTGGAAGGCCAAGTCACTTGTGACTTATTTCAATGTTTTTAAGAAAACATATTTTTTTGTTTCAAAAGAGAAGGGCAATAAGTCACTTTTTGTACTCTGGAGATAATCATGTTTATATTTTCGATGCCATGAAGACACAAAGAGTAGCTCTTTTCTGAATTTGATGAATATTCACAAAATTAGACATAAGTGATAACTGACAATAGCATAGACGTGGCTCCAACCTACAAGTTGGTATGCATCACTCAACTTAGCCAAAAATTGACTGAATGCCCTTCTTACTCTCACTGATGATATGGACAGCTGTATTGTTATCTTGCTTAGATGTGTACTTTTCAGGCAGTAGTTGTTTAATGGATGTTTTAAAGTCTTGCTTTTGATGCATAGTTCTGCAAAAATTTAACAACTGGACCGCTAGATTGAGATTTTGTTTTTGTTAACCCATTGCCTACAGAACATGGTGGGCCCTGTATTAACTATATATGGGGATTGCAAAATCTAGTAGAAAACAGCTAATAAAACCATTGCCTACAGAAACCTGGTGGGCCCTGTATTAACTATTATGGGGATTGCCATTGCCTATAAGAGGACCCATGTGCCTTGAATTAACTCTATGGTGATTGCAAAATCTAGTAGGGAACGAGTTAATGATTATAATAGTAATGCATTTATAAGGCATATTTTCCAATTAATCCATGTTTAAACGGGCTGGTGATGTACCGGATGTTTCATATGGATCTCATGTTAGATATGGTATGTTTCATATGTCTGTACGGAATGTTAATCTTGTTGCAGGCTGCATTGTCAGACTTTGCTTGATGTAATAGTGATAGTAATACATTTATAAAGCACATTTCCCTCAAATTTTACGCTAATACACGCTGGTGTTGTACCAGATGTTTGTTCAGGAATGTTTCCAGAGTCTCTACCGAATGTTTTTCTTGTCGCAGGCTGCCTTGTCAGACTGTGCTGGAGGGGGTACTCTCGTTCTATCTAGCCAGGGTCAAATCCAGGGAGCAAATGGGGTACTTACCCCCCCCCCCCCCCCCCCCCGAGTGATTGAAGTTATTGTACCCACCAACTGTGAATTAATGTGCTCTCTTTCCTTCATTAAGTTTTGCTTCACTTTGTCTCATAAATATAAAGAATGTGCAAGAAGTTTTCTTCTTTATTTTCGTTCTTGTTTCTCTCTATTTTATTCATCCGTACAATGTATATCTTTGCAAGGAGTTTTTGAATTCTGGTCTCAAATCAGATTGCTACCTCTGGCAATCTCAGTCAACTGAATTATTTCCCATTTTCTCCATGATTTTCGTTTCTATCTCATTTATCTGTTTATGTAGTGTATTTCTTTGCAAGGTTGGTTGGTTGGTTATTTGGTTTTTACAGATGTGTTCAATCATTTTTGATTATTTACGTCTGGGACTGCCCATTACCATCACCATCCGAGAGACTCGGCCGAGGTTTGGACCCGGGCCGATTAGTGCGAAGAGCAGCGCTCTGACCACTAGACCAGATCACCTCTTCACAACAAGGATTTTTCTAATTCTAGTCTCGATCTCTGCTTAATGTAAATTTCCCTCTCTCGCTCTTTCCCCCTACATGTATGTCATTCTCTTGCGAGTGAAAGTTGTTTCCGCGCGTACCCAAACATAGACGGCAGCCAATTTGCTTAAGTGGTCTGCAAGTCGGGGCAGCGGAAAGATTTAACTTGCAGGGAGAAAAGCAGCGCATCATTTGTCAAGTCTTTTATCTGGATTGTTGTTCTTTCATTGTCTATAAGTGTGCCCTGAGGTCCTGACAGATTTCTTGTCAGATTGTTCTTCTGGTTGTAATCTTTCATCGTCAGAAAGTGTGCCACATACTGGTACAAAGAAGGCTTTTCTGGCAAAGAAACTTTTTGAAAGATTAGCTTGACCTTTTTTAAGAGGGTCCATTAGATTTTTGTTTTTATCCATTACCTTCAGGAACCTGGTTGACCCTGTATTAACCCGTTCACTACAAGATTCTGAAATCCCCATAGATTTTGTACATCAACTTTTTTCTATGTGGCCTATACAATGGATGGATTGTCATCATGAAGGCAACACATTCAATTTCACTTTTCCATCTTTTCTCACAGTGTGTTTTTCATGTCAAAGTGCCTAAATAATAATTTCATGAATAGAAAAATAAACCATATATACTTTTGAAGTCTTCATTTTTATTTGCTTATTGATTTTGTAATTACTTGACTGTAGGAGTGCATTGTAGAAAGGGGATACATCTCTGGATAAAAGGATAAGCCTTTTAGCGTATCACTCCTCAATCTTATCTGAACATGGGCTTTTTTCCCCCATTACATCTGTGCCTTGTATGACAGGGAAGGATTGCTTTCTGGAGGAAAGAGGAAGGATATCATTTGTCAATGCGTCCTTGTGACATTTGTTTTCAAAGTTGCATCACATGACAGACGATATCTGCAGAGGATACGATACGCGAGCGTATCGTATTCCGAATCTCCCTTATTGTTGTTCTTTACTCCTGGTCGGTAACTGTGCCTTGTAGGTCGGGAGGGATTTCTTGGTAAAGACAGAAAATTGTATTACTTTTCAGCCATTTTGTGTCTCAGGTGTGACTCATATGACAGAAGGGATTCCATGTTCCAAATCTCCTGTATTTTCCGTTCTTTATCTCCCGTCAGAAAGTGTGGATTTATTATAAAGCCAGTAAATTGTATTACTTTCAGCCACTTCTCGCCTAGGGTAAGGCTCATATATGACAGACCGAATTCCCTGGAGAGAGATAGTAAAGAGTATCAGTTGTCCACGATATCTTGTTCCAAATCTCCCATATTGTTTGTTCTTTATCTCCCAGTCAGAAGGTGTGCCTCGAAGGTCATGAAGGATTTCTTGTAAAGACAGTAAATTGAAAGACTTTTCAACTATTTCTTGTCTTAGGTGTGGCTCATATGACAGAAAAAAATTCCACAGAGAGAATATTGAAAAGGGTATCATTTATCCCTGATCAGTAAGTGGGCCTCGTAGATCGGGCAGGATTTCTTGTAAAGACAGTAAATCGTATTATTTTTCAGCCATTTCTTGTCTTTGGGCTTGGCTCATATGACAGAAAGAATTACATAGAGAGAACATTAAAAAGGGATTCTATAGAAATAGTAAAGGATATCAGTTGTTGGCTTCATCTTATTTGTTCAATGTCAAAAAGTATCGCTCAAAGAAAAAGATTTTTTCCAAAAAAGAAAGTTCTCTTACTTTTCAGCCTTTTCTTGTGACGGTTTGAAAGTGTGTTACGAATGACAGATGATATCTGGGGTGCAATGTAAAGTTATCATTTGTCAAATCCTTTGTGTGGATTATAGTACAAGTTTGTCTTGTCTACAAGTTACCCTGTAGATGGAGCGATTCTTGAGAAATAGGGAAATATCTGTATTGTGTCCGCTTTTGCTTGAGATGAAGACCGTGTATCACTTGTCAAGTCTTTTTATCAGGATTGTTTGTCATTTTCAAAGTGTGCTTGAACAGTGGAATATCGTTTTCTTTCAAAGAAGAGCATATCACATGTCAGCTGTTTGCGTGTGACAAGCCATTCTTAATTATTTTATCCGTATTAACCTTTCCAGTTGCTTAGGTGCATAAGTGTGTAATAGATCGGAGGCATTATAAAGGCCGAGTACTTGAAGGATTAAAATATGCCCTTAGCTACATGTACCATGGATATAAGATGCGTCGTCGTGGAAGATGAAATATGATGCGTGGCGGAAATCAAACCTTACCTACAGTCGTGTGTTGACTGATATTTGCGGTGCAGAAGGGGTGACAATCGGCATAGAATTTGAGGACAAATGCGATGGAGAGTCGATGAAAAGCGGTTCGGAAATGAAAATTTTCCACTAATGAATTTCTCTCCTCACTGATTTATGGAATATGTCTGCAAATGCCAGGAGATTCGATGAACAGTAGTCATGGAATACAGATTTTCTTCTAATGAGAATCACTTGTTGCTGATTTGTTGACTTTGTCTTCAGATGTGACCGCGATTTGATGAAAAAATCAAAAGTTAATTTTTCTACTTTTGAATTTTGCTTCGTGTGGATTCAGTGACTGCAAGCTCAGAAAGCATTCATCTTTTGGGAGATATGTGATGTGAATATTTGATCACATAAGGGAGAAAAATATTTGTTTTTGTTTTACTGAAAACAAAATAATTTTCAAACATGGATGGAATGAGCAAGATTGTAAGTAGATTTGTCTCTTTCTTTTTTACTCTTGCCATTAATGCATGACATAATACAATAGAATGCAAATTCTCTTTTAATGTAAGGTTTTTTTTAATGGAAATATAGGATATATTGGCCAATTTAAGAAGATTTTCTCTAAAGTCTTTAACAAATCTTTAATCTTGTGAAATAGTATTTTTTATTATAATCTGTTAAATTACTTGAATACAAATTTTGGCTTAACAAATTGCCAAACTTGCAACTATGCCAGGTTCAACTTCTGTTAAAGTTGCAGAAACATAATTTGAAAAACAATTGCATTAATGCTAATAATTTATAAAAGAAAATACTAGTTAAATGCCAAGTACACTGCAACTGCCCATCTCTCTTGAAGAGATAATGTACGCCAATATTTGACATATCAGATAAACAAGATCAATTGTGTTTACTCTATTTTCAAGAGGTGGATTCATTTGCTTAGTTTGTATATTTGACCAAAATACTGACAGCTTGATATATGTTTATGGATAAAATGTTCTCTCAAAGTAAATCAGCATTGTGAAGTATTCAAATTAATTATACAATTGATTGAGTGAATTATAATTGAGTTGTAGCTCTTCAGTGGCATAAGCTGAGAAATGAAATCAACTTTCATCCCAAAATGTATACTATTACTTGAAATATTAGATTCAAGTTATTCAAAATAAATCATAAAATTGATGGAGTTCAATTACAGCTATTAATATTGAAGCAAGTACTAGGTTTATTGTGCATTTATTTCACAAATAATAATAATAACGATAATAATAATAACAATAGTAATAATAATAATATTAATCATAATCATAATAATAACAATATTGAATATTTAAATTGCACAGTATCCATCTAACGAGCTGCTCGAAGCGCAAAATACAACTCTCATTATGATAATATGCATTTGGATTAAAATTTGTGTCATATGGTCGTTCCTTGCGTACTCTACAGGCGGAGAGGCTCCAGAAGCAACCCAAGGAGGTAAGATCCTTATTGGTCACCATGACAACATAGTACTGGTGGCTATGGCAACTGAAAAAACGTGTCATACATCATCCTTGTTGTGTTTTGCATACACACACCCAGTAGTGTAAATAGATGCCATAACAAAAATCCCTTTTTCCATAGGCTCTGCAAAATATTTGCTTTACCAATACAAGATCTCTGTACATGAAAAACTAGAGTATAGGACGGAAAGTCTAAAGGTATTAATGTAATATAAAATTGTTTTGCATGCTATATGTGTATGTGTAACCTTTTATACTGGAGTTTTACTTTTTCATTTATTCCACTTGAAGTAACAAGCAAGTAGTGTATAAAGAAAAGTCTATCATGTAATACAGTATGACCATTGGTTCTATTTGTTGTTGCGGACATTTTCAAACTCACATGATCTATTATTTTTCTTTTGTAAATATAAAATAAAATAAATAACAGGCAACTGAAAAAAGGCCATTATCCATCAAACAATACAAGAACAGTACACAACCACAACCCTTGCAGATCTAGGGACACATACTCATGAACTAAATATAACAAATGGAAGTAAACATGATTTTATTTGATTCATTTAAAACAACAATGTATGCATACAATCATATTAGGCAGTATACGAATCGACTATTTTTATTTTGACAAAATAACAGTTACAAACTGATATAAAGCAACAATATATGACAAATATAGATCACCCGACCATATCAAATCGTGACATTACCAGTAATTTGTCAATGTAATCAATGGACTAACAAAAACTGGGGTTTAATTTGGATGAGATTCAGGTCTGTTGCATCATATACAGACATGATACTGCCCTAGGGGCATTAGACATTTAATGAAAACTCCCTCTAGAGTTCAAAATGTTTTCACTGTTACCCAAATGCCAGGTAAAGTCTTTATGCATTGTGTGTAGTATTAAGGAAAAACATGCACATGTAACTTTAGATGAGCATTTTCATTTGAATTTTTTTGTTGGCACTCTTTTCAACATCAAACAATTTTCACACATTTGAGTAGCACATAGTTTGGTAAAATGATTTCCTCTAATACAATATAAGGATTTCAGCTATATGTTCATTGTAGTGTGTCATGCACTGGTTGCAATGGGTTAACCTGTTCAGGACTGATTGATGTTGCTATCACATGCAGTCTCCATAGACCCCAGTCCTGAAGGGGTTAACAGCATTTGCTATGCATTGTCAGCATATTCCAGATACCTGGGGGGTGTTTCACAAAGATCCTAAGTTGAACTTAACTCTAAGCTAGACTTAACAATACATTATGGAAAGCCATCAGTTACGTTGAAAGATTTTTGTGATAGTTCTTTTAAAAGGCATAAAATGTTGATTCAAATCATATATATTTTATATTATGAAAGAAATTTCATGTTCTTGATGTACCATTTAAGAAAAGTCTAAAATACTGGCATGTTTGCTTTTGAATATATTTTATCCCAAGGCTACATATGGCTTGCCATACTTTTTAAGTCCAACTTAGAGTTAAGTTCAACTTAGGATCTTTGTGAAACACCCCCAGGTGATTATATATTGGCTAATATTGGCCAATATCAGCTTGTGAATAATGCATCATTACTTTGTACCCTCATTACCGGGAGGATGTTATACAACTGTATCCAATTAAATTCCCATTCATCTATTTTCTCAGTCCCGTACTTTGTCCCTGATTATCTCTCCCTCTTAAACTCTCTCTCTACTCTTATCTCCTCCTCTCTCTTTGTTTGTATTTATAATATTTGACCGGCTATAGCAAAACCCTGCACTTGTCGGTAATTTATGTTTTGAAGAAATTTACATTTTAAGTTCACATAATGTGTGTGAAAGACTTGTGATTGTAAAATTAAAACAATCATATCTTTGCTAATTAGTGACCAATTTGTTAGAACAAAGCATTAAATGAAAGCTTGTTATAAGACATATCTGATGGTATGAAAATCTACAATTTGATTTTTAACAAGTGCAGGGTTTTGCTATAGCCGGTCACATATATCTACATAGCCTTCATGTCATTGACCCATTGCCTGCATGAACCTTCTGGCTTCTGTAGTAACTCCATGGAGATTACAGTATCTAGTAGGGAACAGGTTTAAATTGTCTCCAATTAGAAATGGGTGCATCTTTCTCTGTCTGTTCTATCCACCTCTCTCTCTCTGTTTCTTTTTCCTTCTTTTTTCCATCTCCCCCCATCTCTATCACACACTCATGCATGCGCACACACAGATACACACACTCGACACATACACACACATACACACACTCACTCACAGACATAAATGCATACTCTTTCTCTCTTGCTCTCTCTCTTCCTTATTTCTGTCATTATTTCTCACTAATTAAATTGTCATTTCCTTTGTCTTTACTCCCTACTCCTCTTCTTCCTCCCTCTCTCTTTCTCTTCCCCTTTCTCCCTAATCTTCCTCATCCCTTCCTCTCTTTCTCCATTTATCACACTCTCCTCCCTTTCTCTTGTTCCCGGTCTATTCAAATACACGCATCTCATTAATATGACACGACATTGTAATTATATCCCATGCTGCGCTTGATCGAGGCAGAATAAAGGGAATTGAAATTGTCATTGTATCGCCGTGTGTTGACCTATATGCCTGTGGATATCATAAGAAATTCAGGAAAACTTTCACCTTCATCAAATAATGATGAGTACTAATATTGCAAGCATCACCTGCGCTAATGAATATAGATATATACCCCCCCCCCCCCCTCATTCATTAATCATTGCCTATTGATTGACAATTATTGAAGGATGTATCTACTGTAGTGCAGTGGTGCTGGTGTGGTAAAAGTAATATTGCGATCTGGCTGTCCACTTAGAACAGAAAGAGAGAGAACTGGTAATACATGGGCAGATGGCATGGTACTCTATTGATTGTTTCCATTTCGTTAAAAGTTGTAGCACGGACGGAATAGAAATACCAATGCAGTTTGGATATTTGCACTAAACGTTTCCATCTCATTAAAAGTTGTATCACAGAATAGAAATATCTGTCCAGTTTGTAGCTTTGCACCGATCGTTTCCATTCAGTTAAAAGTTCTTGTGCAGAGTGCAAATACCAGTTTAGCAGTTTGGATCTTTGCAACAGTGCAGTGAACACCTGAACACTTTGGTCCTGATGTGAAGCATCTAATATGACATTAGTTCCACGTTTTTGCATCAATGTATGGGGAAACAGAACGTTTCTGCGTCCTTGCATTGGTGCATACCAGAACAGTTGGGTCTTTGCATTGATGCATTAAATAACGGAGCATTTGGATCTTGGTTTCAAGGCTAATCGCTGTTTTTTGGTGCATTATTAACAACACTACTCTACGCCGTACTAAGCCAATACTCTAATACGCCAATCATCATTTCATATTGTCCATCCCCAGAAAACACCTTATATTTTGAGGATTATTTGAAGGAGAAGTCAATAATTTTAGAGACAATAAACATCGTCAGACAGAAGACTGGATAATACTCCATGCTTGTAAACCTTTTGGAAACCTGTTGGAGACTTATTTGATTCTGGTGTAACATGCTTTCTCTGTAGAACCCAGCATGATATATCTCTGGCAACATTGTTTAGTTCTTGATTCAGATTCCAGTTAAGGTCGGGCTTGGAAAGGGATGAGCTCAACTTCCAAAATCAAATTACTTTGCTTAACAAACACCACTTTAGAAGTTTGGAAGATAGATGTATCAACTTCATAAGCTTTGGATATATGCACAACGCAGATTAGTTAATAAAGCACTTCCATATTCTAACTAGATTAGCCTTGCTAAGAAAGAAGCTCAACTAGCAAGATCAAAGTACTATATGCTCGGGAAGCAACGCTCTAAAACTTTTGACGACTGAAAGTGTATTGCCTGCCGTGCGACTCGCTGATTAAAACAAATTCTTAAAGAGACCTACAGGTATATCAACGTGGAGACATCTTGAAAGTGAATTAGATTATTCTAACCAAGGTCGAAGGGGTTAATGACTCCAATAGAGGTCTCTGCTCCTTTTATTTTGTTAGCAAACTTTCTTCCAAAGGAGATATGCTGATGATGTTGTTACGCGCTTCTTAAAGATGAAATAGCGATGATGTTTCAATCTTCTCGAGGATGAAATAATGATGATGTTACATGCTTCTTAAAGATGAAATAACGATGTTTCAGTCTTGTAAAGGATAAATGATGATGATAATTCAATCTCCTCTAAGATGAAACGTTGATGATGATTCAGTATTCCCCAAGATTAAATGATGATGATGCAACGTCTGCGTTCAAAGCTCTAATCCAATTACTCTGGTATGGGTTCGTATGGAAAGAACATCAGCGACACAAAGTTCCGCAAACATGAAATTAAGATGGAGAGGTGTGCGATGCTAAACTGATGTGGGATAATTGGCCCTGCTTGCTTAGGGTGGAGAATATCTTAGACACCAGTAGGATGCGGTATAAACCTCACACATACATATGCCAGGACCAGTGAGGACAATTACTTCACACATACAGGACTTTGTATATGTAGGACTACACAAGAAATAATTCATTAGTCTATTACATGTAGTTCACACTTGGACCATATGAGAACCATTATCCAGGGGTGTGTGTCTGTGTACGGTATTTTACAACCAGATATTCCGTACAACTTATAGGTAAACTCTTTCTGCAAGTAAAGCCAAGAGAACTATAAAGTTAAAACGGAGATCCTATGCTCTGCTTCACATGGTATTATGTATAATATATGATTGGTGAGAGATAATCTTACATTGAGGATTGTACATTATTGATGACTCTGCTTGTGCAAGATCACTTATGCAGTCAGTCAGACATCAACAATTCAGGTGAAACTTCACAAAGAGTCACTTTTAACTGGAATTCATTTGCTTCAAACATACATTTTCTTTACAACCTTACATTCCGTAGGTAATTGCGTGAAGAAACATGTCAAGACGTTATAGAGGAACACTGTATTAAAACGGCAAATATACATGTTAACACGTAACTAGAACTACAATTGGATTTCATGTAAACAACATACAGGAATACATCACCGTGAGACTAATGTATAGGCAAGTGAATATACAACAACAAAAAACATACAAGCTCCCTCAGCTTCCCGCTTGAATGTGGATCAGCTTAAATACTGTGGAGATTATCATCATGCGAGAGACATTATCCATAATTTACTTTTGCAAAAGATCGCGTTGCCACGTTTGAGTCCCGTTTCTCAGATGATAGCCTGTTTATTCTGCGATGTAATTTGCAATTTGGATGCCACAAAAAGCTGCGACATTGGAACTTGCTTAAAGAGGTGTGACTGATGATCGTATTGCGGGAACGCACGGTCGTTACAGACTCTAAGAAAGTGCAATTCCCGCTGCGACCTTCACTGGTTAAGGAGCTTTAATTTCGGTGAAGGTTATCATCAATATTTTTGTTTACCAAGGGAGCCTTTTTAGCTGGATTGGATAATTTAGCATTCCCCATCGGCAAAAAAACAGTCATCTGATAAACCGACTCTTTAACATTGGCCTAGCTATTTGTGACCTAGGCAGTCAGAGTTCATATATTTAAAGTCACTCTAGACAATTTGCAGGGGAAAATCTGAGATTGGATAATAATTTAGCATTTTTCATCAGCAATTTATTCATCAAATGAATGGATTAGATGTTTGCAATCTGACATTTTAAAAGTTTGTGTCGATTCAAAACTTGGCTTGATTTTCGTCGTGGAAAATGTACAGAAGATGCAGATATTTAGTATTTCTGCGCAATGTTGGTGATACAACTTGTGTACATCCCAGTAACTGGAAGGAAAGAATTATTGTTTCCACAAAATATACAAGATTTATCTTCTTAAACCTGAGATATTCCATTTGTTTAGAAGCATGTTAACTCATTTTGATGGATGGTATCAGTGACACAATAAAAACCATTGTGGATTTTGAAGACTAACCAAGTTGTTTGTCAAACATCGAGTAAAACTTGCTCCAAACCTTATGATTTCAGTGCAACCTTTCTTGTATAAGAATGAGGAATTGTGTTTCCTGTTCAACTTTCTTCACCACTTATGATTTCTACACAATCTTTCCTAAACGAGAAAGATGAATTGTGATTCCTGAAACCCGTGTGATGCTTGCTTATCGTTGAAACCTTCTTTGGAATATTTCTTTTGCACCAAGTATATTTTGACTTAAGGCTGCAAAATGCTTAGTGGAGCAGTGGGGACGGCCGGGGGCCAGGGCAAGTCGCCCAAGAAGAGCATGTCGTCGAGTCAGAAGAATCAGTCCGGCAACGGAGGAGGGCCGACGATGATTGAGCTAGAGGTACATTATAAGAAGGGCCCAGTTTATGTGAACATTTGTGACCAGCACTTGCAAAATCAGACTCTTGTCTGGACAAATCAAACTTTAGATTAGTATTGTTAGTGGAAAGATCTCTTCTTTAGCTTTTTTTGTATACCAAATTCATAACAAAATTATCATATATGGCAGAACTATGTTGAAGTCAAATAAATGCATAGTTTCCATTTAACTCATTCTGGACTGGTCCTGTAAGTACTTGGGCTGGGGTCTATGGAGAATACATTTCATAGCAAAATCAATCAGTCCTGAATGTGCTAACCCATTCTGGACTGGTCCCGAAAATATTTGGGCTTGGGTCTATGGAGAATACGTGTTATACCAAATTAAATCCGTCCTGAACGGGTTAAAAAACCCTTTCTGTAAAACACGATTTACCAACAAGAGACTGATTGTAATGTTCTTCCTTCTCCCTCTATTTTGTTAACTTAGCAGGGGCCATATTCATGAAACCCTGCTAGCTTAGTTCCTTGCTAAGTGTATTTTAAATGTGCAGTTTATTGAGCAGCAAACAGATTTCCTAGTCCCCAACTAGGGTTAGCTGGGTAAGCCTTAGGTACCCTTAGTTAGCAACTAAAAGATCTTGTGTATAATTCTTAGCCACGTCATCCAAAATAGACTTAGCAAGGAACTTATCTAGCGGTCTTTCATGAATATGTGCCCTGATAGCTTGGTTCCTTGCTAAGTCTATTTTGGATGACATGCCTAATAATTAAACACACAATATTTTAGTTGCTAACTAAGGTTAACTTAGTGGGTACCAAAGGCCTTCCCAGCCAACCCTAGTTGGGGACTAGGGAAGCTGTTTGTTGCACACTAAACTGTATCATTTGAATAATAGCAAGGAACTAAGCTAGCAGGGTTTTATGAATATGGAGCCAGGTTTAAATCTTCTTCTAATGACCTAACATAGCACCACTAGTGGAGTGGTAATCCTACATTTGTCTTCTGTGTTTGATCAGATTGAAATGTTCTATATAATATCTAACATTTACATTATCAGATATACTTTATTCCCCTCTAAATCAGAGTTTCTATGAGCTAGAATTTGCCTTGACACGGAACAAAGATAGGTTTCACTTAACCATTTTAAACAAGTCTAAATGGTATACATGTACTGTATATCTAACATTTATCAGTTTGTATGTACTGTACATTATTCCTCTTTAGTCTGAATTTCTATGAGCTAGAATTTTCTTTGAAACAGAACAAAGATGAGTTTCCCTTCTTAACCAACTCCAGGGGGGGTGGGGTGTTTCACAAAGGTCCTAAGTTGAACTTAACTCTAAGTTGGACCTACATGTAACTACTATGGAAAGCCATACAATATATTTTCTTTTAAAATGTTGCATCAAGAAAATTACATCTCCTTGATAATAGATAATATTAATGATTAGAATCAATCAACATTTTATGCATTTGAAAAGGGACTTTTACAACAATTTTCCAAAGAAACTAGTGGCTTTGCATACTTTTTAAGTCCAACGAGTTAAGTTCAACTTAGGATCTTTGTGAAACACCCCCAGTTCTATTACTTTGGCCTGTTATCTACCCCTTTTTTATATTGGTTTAATATTTCAGTTACAGTATTGAGGTACTTTACTTGTAGTGTACTTGGTCCTCTGTGGTGGAGCTATTAAAAAACTATTCACGATTTAGCGTATTGAATATTCTTGTGTTCTTTCAGAAATAAGTACTAAACCTCTTTCCAATTTCCTTGTTCACTACACGGTGAAAACTGACATCTTGTATAATAAAGAAGGAATCAATTTAGAGAATGCAACTCATTTAGCATGATACTCTAGTTGCAATATAACTTTATTTTATTATACAGTCTAGAAAGTCCACCCAAAGGAGAAAGAAAATGTGGTATTTATCAGCAGGTGGTCTCTATAGACAGGTTCATTTACATGCAAATTGCTCTAAAGGGAATCAAAATAGTGGTCCTTGGACAGGTCTTTAAATACAGGTGGTCTCTAGAGCAGGTTTGACTGTAATAATAATTGATGAGCATAGCTGGATATATACACATGAATTTAATAGTTGATACGGAAGGAAGGACGTATTGAGTGGATTAGAATAGAGTGACCTGATAAATTATGCAACATATGCCACATGGACCATGAGGTTTCCAAGAAATCAATACACCATTAGGCATATATAATCCATGTAGGAGCAATACTCAAGTAGTTATGCCTAATTAACAACCAGGGTATAATATCAATAATCGTCCATCTGGATGTAATATAATGTTGCTTAATCTATGTGATACATACACACAGTCTAGGGCTGGTGTTTTTGTTTTTTCTTTTGTTGGTGATTTAAAATATAGGGAATACTTGTTGAAATTTAAAGAGTTTTCTTTTTTTCTACACGGCTCCCAAACATTATCTCAAAATTACCAAAAGTGACTTAGCGCCCTTCTCTCTCTCTCATTCGACAGTATACAGCATAATACATTATGTATTTACCCTGTAAGAAGTATAAGAACACAGATGACTACTGGATAATTGTGTTATATTAATGGATCCCCAAAGTGGATGTAGACTGTCTTTATAATGCAATTATGCGATCCTAACCTCTTAAATTAACCTTTGCCTGTGTCCATAGGGGCTGTATAATCACACCAACATTAACCTGTTCTCTTCTAGATGTTGCAATCCCCATAATGTTAATACAGGGCATAACAGGTTCCCGTAGGCAATGGTATTTACATTTTGTACAGTTGTTTCAGTAAATTCCATATTACTGCGCTAGTACTTTAAATGTTACCCCATATACTGTACCTTTTACCACTGGAATATGAAATACATGCCCTGAAACATCAACTAACAAACAAATTATTGGATTCACAAAGTGGATGAACTCTGTTTTGTTGTTGTTGTTGATGTTGTTGTTGTCATTGTTGTTTTTCAGTCAGTGTGTTCATCTTCTCATTTAGTTGTAAGACAGGAGGATCCCTTATGCATGAGATTTGTCATATTATTGCATTAATTAATACAGCATTCTTGCATTTTTGTTAGATATTTAAACTACATATCAGTGATATCATTGCAGTATTTTAAGGAGTTTTGTCTCTGAAATATGAAACAATTGTAACATACGTATGGAAACCTTTTAAAGTCATATAAGGTAGATGTAGACCGTCTTGATAATTAAATTAGAAAAACCATCCCCTGCTTATATTGACCTTTAGCGCCAATGTGGGATGTATGTTCTAAGTTCACACAAAAATTAAAAATTAAAGAGGGCACCATGTTTTAAAGGGGACCCAAAGGAATTCCCAGCCCTCCATTATTCAATTGACCTTTGCGTATTGCCAATATGGTTCATTCACACTTGTACATGTATGATCCAATAAAGACAATTTGATTCCGATATAGTATGATAGTAGTATGCATCTTTTAAAGTATATTTGGCACCATCCCCATAGGTTACATGGGTCATATGAGTGCGCTTGTCACCATTATTATTACAGTATGTTCGCATTATTGTAATTTTTAACAATGATTATTTGAAACCCGAAGGACAATAAAAAGCTGTCTTTATAATCCAATTAGCGATTCCCACCGCTCCATCAGTACGTGTAAATTGACCTTTAGTGTATGCACCAATAGAAACTGTTCTAACTTCTTGTTAACCCATTGCCTACGGGATCCTAGTGGGCCCTGTATTAACTCTGTTTGGATTACAAAATCTAGTAGGGAACATGTTAACCCAATCAGAATTGGGCCCCATCGCAGAAAGAGTTACAATCGCTTGTAAAGTTGCAATTCATATCATGTGACTAAATGCGCAGACCTGATTGGTGGAAGGAGGCAGATTAACCAGAAGAAGACGGAGATAGTTTTTTGCAGTGTTGTTACATGAAGAGAAACTATCAGAAGTATAGTAGCCTTTACCTATTCAGGGCGGCGTTTCTCAAAGATCCTAAGTTGAACTTAACTCTAAGTTGCACTTAGAAATTATGGAAAGCCGTCAGTTTCTTTGAACAATTGTTGAAAAAGGATTTTAAAAGACATAAAATGTTGATTCAAATCATAATAATATTTTTTATTATCAAGGAGATTTCATGTTCTTGATGTAAAATTTATGAAAGTCTAAAATACTTCCTTTCTTGCCTTTGAATATATGTTATTACAAGGCTACAAATGGCTTTCCATAATAGTTAGGTCCAACTTAGAGTTAAGTTCAACTTAGAATCTTTGTGAAATACCCCCCAAGACTGATCACAAAAATATGTATGCTGGGATCTATGAAAAATGCATGTTATACTAAGATCAACTAGTCTTGTGCGGGTTAAGAAGGGAGAGTCTGACGTGATAATGGAATTAGGCAAATACATTCTCCACTCGTTCTATTAACCTTTAGTTAAACGCCAAAGGGGAGTGTTAACATGTTGATATGTTTGTCATAACAGAGACCCTGGGAAGAAGAAAAGGAACGGTTTCTAAGAAGTTGTTTATTTTAAATTTATTTAAAGTTGTTATTATTTTCAGTAGTTTATAATTATGAAATCAGTTTATACTTGAGTGTTATTTATTTTTTTACAGTCAGAATTGGTCACTAATATACTGAATTTCATCATACCAAAATCTCATTGTATTGAACTGGTTAAGGTTTTCTGCAGTAGTTTCATATCTTATTTAGATTTTTTTTAATGAAACTAAGAAATGTTCCTGCTGATATTAACTTTCCAAATTAAAAATTTATTTGGATTTTTCATTCACAGTTAGCATTTTAATAACTCATATACAGTTTTTTTTATATTTGTTAACAAATATTGAGAAAAAAAATATTGTCCAATAAAATATTATTTTACCCAATGCCTACAGGAACATGGTGGGTCTCTTGTAATGACTCTGTGGGGTTAGCTAAATCTAGTAGGGAACAGGTTAAATGCTATTTGGATATTCAGTACCAACTGATATTGAATGAGCCATGGTTGCTTTCACTAGCTTTAAGCTGCATTTCACTTCCAGATTTCTTATGAACATCTTGAGTTTATTTAACCTATTCAAAAATATTACTTTGCAATGATGTCCGTTTGATTTGAATAAAGCAGGATCGAGGCACTTTGTTTATAGTCAAACAGCAAACGACCCTTCTGTATACATTGTTTACACTTGTATACACGAACCAGGTCATACTAACTCTCTTTTAATATATACTTGTAGTATTTTGTTCTGTTTATAATACTGCAGAACATATGATGAGCATATTTAAAACCACTCAAAATGATTACTCTAGCGCTTCAGCTGTGGTTTATGAAATGTCACAGCCTTGAGGCCACCCAGTTAAGTGTTTTGCAGTCACCAACATTAAGTCGTAGCGTGTCACAGGGTAGCCCCTGTTAAGTGTTTTGCAGTCACCAACATTTAGTTGTAGCGTGTCGGGAGTGTTGGTGTGTGAGGGAGTCGTAATTGTGTCAACTAATTGATTCAGAACAAATAATTATACTGTGCCTTTTGAACATTTCCTGAAAGTTACACATGAAGGAGTATGCATTTCTTCTCAAAAGCATATACATTACTTGTTCCAATTTAGATAATCAAACATGTGATGCATTTGTAAAGATATAGCTCTCTTTTTCAGCGCTGCTTTGTTATTCAATTTGTTATTTTGTTTTTTACATTCCCCTCCCCCAATTGAATGGTTCATGCTATGCCACTGGATGCGAACATTCAGAGCTATGTGTGGAGAGTCATGGTGGTGTAATAATTAAATCAGTAAATTAAATTAGTCGTTCAGACATAATGGAATCTGAAAGATTCATGAGGTACATGTATAATTGTCTCGCAAAAAGAAAAAGGGCAAGTTCATCTGCCTCCACTTAAAGGGATCTAGTAACTTTGTTGACATGTGCAAAAAAATGAATGGTTGAAAAAATGTTTATTCTTGTGATCCGATATTTCCACTGAGTAATGTGTGAAAATTCCACGGTAAATGAATGTCATATGACCGAGAAATGAGCAAAAATGCAAAGTGGTATGTGCTAACTCACTGCACTTGTATACACTTTTTCAATTCTCCTTATACAGAATTTCAAATTTGAACACTTCAATCATAAATATCTTTATAACAAAAGAGGAATTCTGAAAACTGAAACATGCACTCTATGTTTCTACTGGTAATATGATTACAATGATGTATGAGAGAACCACTAGAGTTATAGTTAAGTTTTGTGGATTTTTGAAATGTCACTGGATCTCTTTAATGCAGTCATTACAACCATTGCTTATTATGTTTCTGTATCTTATTGGGGTCACTCTTACTCACACACACTTGTAAATAAAAACATGCAGACTCGCATACATTCTTATGATACAAACATACACGCACATACATAGTCATAGTTCCACTTATCACAATTGATAACGATTAAGATATTTGTAAATAATTCATTGATCTATATGTTGTTCACCTTCTAAACATGAAATAATTGTGTTTACTTTTTCTTCATATATCCTCCGCATGTTCATTTCATTATTTTCCCCAACATGTATTTTGCATCTTTCCCTCAATATATCTTTCATCTCTGTTTTTCCTTTATTCCAATTAAATAATTTGTTTTTGATGAATGTAACCTTTGAGTACTATTTCCATCAGGTAGATTCCTATTGTTTGTCTTGCCTTATCTTTGAACCATGCCGTTCATGTTATCTGGGTTAATTTCTCATTGTATTGTGCATACTTTATATGTGTTCCCTTTTTATAAATTGCATGACTTTGTTTTGTGTTCTTGTAGTTGTATTTAATTGCAAAATGAATGTTTTTATTGCCGGGGAGAGCTTTAATTGCCGCCTCCATTCCGTGGTAATGGTATAGTAATGAAATTATGATTATTGTTGTATGATGATTACATTTCAAAGCATATTTGATACTAAAGCATGATTTGTAGAATTTTCCAAATGACATGGGAGATTTTTTGTTTTTGCTTTAAAATGACGATGAAAATTAAATGCAAGTTTGTTAATTATAATTTGATTATTTGTAGAATCTATCAAAATATCATATATAATGTTATATTTTGTTAATCACTATGAAAATTGACCCAAACAAAATAATGATTTATACTATTGTCAAACGTCATGATAGATCTATTATGTGTGTCTAATGGCAATGAATATCAGCATCCATATATTAGATAATTAATATAGAATGTTCAAAATGTCAATATCAGATCTATACCGTCTGGTAATGACATTGAAAATTACCTTCCACATTAGATGATGATATAACAAAAAAAATCATCATATTGATGTGGATCTCTAAAGGGAAAACTGGACTCATCAAATTGGCAATACCACTTTCCCATTTTCTAACATGAAAGGACGCCTGCACTTTTACTGTGATATTGCATGGGGAATCGGAGAGTTTGCCTTTGTTGGTGATTTGAAACTTGAGTTATTGCAAACAAATTTGGACTGTCGCTATTTAGGGAGAGAGAGAGAAGTGGGGGTGGGGGAGAGGGGGTCAGAATATTATATACAGGATAAAGATGGGGTTAGTGTGCTGATCACATTTAAAAAGTGGGGTTCAAAATTTATCGTTTGTGATATATTACTTTGAAATTTTACCTGTCAGACATCTATTTGTACATGTCCTAGGCAATCGGGACAAGTGCTAGTTTCAGGCCCTGTTTTAATGTTTAGAAATATGATATTCTATCAAATATATTTACTATTTTGTGTGTTTTCATCTTAATCTTTTTGACAGGAACTGGTCGGAGGGACAGCTGAAAAGCGCAACTGGCGAGGCATCATCATATCCCTCCTCGTCATCCTCCTCATCTGCTCTCTCATTGTCGTTGCCATCATCATCGCAACCCCGGGTAAAGAAAGTCCTCCCCAATTCCCCTGACCCACAAGCTTTAAACCATGCCCCCATGCCTCCTGCAACCCCCTCCCCCCCCCCCCCCCCCCACCACCACCACCACCACCACCACCATCCTGGCATATTGTTTACCAATTCAGAATGTCAGATTTGGTAAATGCCTTCCGCCACCCCCCCCCCCCCCCCCCTACCCTCCCCACCCTCTGTCTCCCATGCCATGCATCTATTACAAGTAGGTTCTCGTATCTACCTCTTTGGCAACTTAATGCCTGCCACTGTTTCCCCTCTAGCATATATCTGCTGACCTCCCCCCCCCCCCCCCAGTCTGCATGCAGTATCGATCCTACTAAACCATGAAGTGAATTTTTTTTTTAATGCAAAATTAACAATTATATCAATTGAATTATTGACATACAAATCAACATTATACAAAACAAAAGTATAATTCCATTTTTAATTTATAATGAAATACGTTGTGTGTATAAAGTACCTACACTCCCAACCATCAACCCCATAATACCTCTCCACTAATGTACAGATGTGGCTGCTTGGGGCTAAAGCGCCCCCTCCCCCACATACACATAATTGAAAAGTAAATACAAATTAAAATGTGGCAAAATGCCTTTAAATTATTGAAATGCATTTTCATGAAGCGTCCAATCCCCAGTTTTCATGTGTTTGAATGCTCTAAAAACCCAATTCCAACCACAAACATTCCCAGCAGTCCTTACCTTGGGTTACTTGGCCTCCTTGCTGCCGCCCCCCCCCCCCCCTAAATTTTTTTTTAAAAACATGCTTTTTTCAAAGCAACACTGTATCCCCTACCCCTTCCTGAAGCATTTGAATGTTATCCAAACAAATCCTTAGCTTCCCCCATGCTCATGCCCCATACCAAACTCTGCTGGTAAGGAATTACTCCGCCCCCCCTTCTTTTCTCCTTCATCTTTTACCCCCCCCCCCCCCCACCACTCCAATAGAGATTCAATTCTATAAAGACAAATTGAATAGAATCAGAAACCAAGACATGGCAGACCCTTCCAATCAAACCAAACAAATATGTACTCGACATCCCAAACCTACTGCATGCAAAAAGCAAACCCCACCCAGTCCCTTTGATCCCCCTCAAAGAAAGAATCAATTGATATAAATAATTTCTTTATTGTAAATCGTTCTTTATTTGCCATAAATGAATCCCTTCATCCTTTTTGTCCTAACGAGAAGATTGTTTTCAATTGCAAATCGATCATGACAACTTTATTGCACGGTCGTAATGTGCAATCTATCATGTTCAGATATAAATGTCACTTGTAACTTTTAAACCTGAACTAGAAATAATGGCAGACGAAATACTGCACAAATGCACAAATGCTCTTTATTTGGCAATTTCATTCAAATGCAGCTTTATTTTACATCAATCAATTTCTGTCACCTAGGCGTATTTGTTAAGTGTTACGTTTTAAATGGTATCCGTAGAAACTGCACATAAACATAGACAAATGTCATCAACAATATATCAGCATATCGTTATTAGCAGTACAGCTGTCCAGCTAGTTTTTATATTTTCCTATAGAAATGTTAGTTATTTCACAGTAAACACATCCAAACAAATATGAAATAATCAATACTAGCTGACACATTGGGTAATGGAATAAGCCTAGTGCTGTTTAATACGTTCATTTACACCGGAAAGGAGAAAACCTTTCGGACCGAGTGTCATCGGTTATTGAACAAACACCGCAAATGCTGGAAATAGGAGCTACCATTAAATCAATAAATTTTCTTTATTGTACAAAACAATCGATTTGATATTTTACAAAACAAAAGAGACGTTCCAAGGCCATGGTATGAATGTCGGAGCACAATATGTTGAATTGAAGTTTGCAATATGCTTTTTCTATTAAATAGAAAGCCTTTTACTACAGAAAATGTCAGAAAATTTACTTTCATATATTTATTATTTTTTGCTGAGATTCTAGTGAATTAAGAGGAAATGTTGCTCTTTGTGCTACATCATAAATAAATATTTTAATGCATCCAAATATTCTTTTATATATATTTTTTTGCACTTGATGGTAGCGGTTTTAAGTAAATTTCTTGAATGTCTCCTTTTTCCTATATTATGCTTCAAATGTGACATTTTGAAATTGAAAGCATCATTTAAAAAGGGATTTAATTTATTTGGTGGCAGTATCTTTTCCTGACATATTTTCCTTGGAATAATATTTATCCCATAGGCACTGTACTAACTCTATGGGGATTGCACAATCTTGTGGGGGACTGGTTCAAATGTAGAGATTTAGACACATGTCCATGATTTATTATAAATATATGAAAATACAGTTGCTGATTGCATTTATATACAAATTATAGTGTTTATTATTTTGCAATAGACATTAATACAGTGATTCAAATATGATTTTGCACTTAGGCTGCATAGGAAGACGCAAGCTGCATACATGTGTATTATATTTATTGAAAATATGTAATTTATTTTGCTATAAAATATAAATAACCATGCAGTCATATGGAACATAGACTTTCATGTAGAACTGCTCTTTATTAAGCTACATGTACATGTATATAGCTAAATTGCAAAAAATAATATCCAAATAATAGTTTTTAGAGAAGCATACATTGGTTAAGAATATTTTGTTGCTAGGAATGTACATATTGTTTCACTATCTACCAATAATTGTACATCTTGCTCAGATTGAAATATTGTCTTTGAATAATTTCATCTCATTTTCAGTCTCAATTATGTTGTTCCACTTTGATAATCGTCATCAAATTAATCAATAATTCAGATTTACTCATCAGCATATATAAAGGTTGTAAATGATAGTTTGTCATCAGCATGCCTTACATTATTGCTAAAATACATACACGATATAATATGCCTGCGTGTTCATGCAGCTTAATCTGCTCATCAGTTACAATTCAACAATTATAATAACGCCAATTCTGTGCCGTTTGAATAATATGCCACTTAGTCGATATTGTGTCTTAATCATGCCTTTTTTATGTGAATGTTGGCCAGAGATAATGATATAATAATGTTCATTCATGTCTTAACTCAATGCCCTTCTTTGCCCATTTCTTCATCTCTCTCTCTCTCTCTCTCTTTCTCTTTTGAACTTACACGTCAAAAATGTATTTTTCACCCCTTCTGCTTGCCATACTCTGATGTAATCCACAACCTGTTATGTGTCTACCCACAATGCAATTGGGAAAGTAAGTATGGGAAGCCACGGTGTGAATTTTTTTATAATGTTATGTACCATGTCAATAACTCATTATGAACGTTTTGTTTAACTGCATGCACATTCAATTAGTATTCCTGTATCAAATATTTATATACATGCATGCACATTTTATTTTGTTTAATAGAAGTATGAGATGCTAACACATAACACAAATTGATCCCTTTAATTATGTTGACATTTTGTATGAAATAGCTATACATTATTACCTGTTCAAGTCTGTCTGATTTTAGTACATCAAATATCCTACATGGACCATCTGACTATTACAGGGCCAGTCTAGATAGGGTTCAACGTTTGTGTTGAAAGAAAATAAAACAAAATAATTTTAACTTTTACATTAATTTATCATCTGCATGCACTTTAATTACCATTTAATTGCCATTCATTTATGGAAATGTCATTTTACATGCATGTTTATTATAACTCCGTTAGTTTAATGTAATGTCATATATTGCATGCATGTATATTTCCCCGCCATATCATCATTGTTTAAGTTATTCACCTTAATTCCAAATTCAGTTTATCATGATTCATTTAGGATTTTTTTTTTTTAGATTTTGCATGCTCAATCAAAACATATATGCTAAATTTATATGATTGATACATTATGTATTATTTATTACTTTATTTCATTTTTCAATTTGCATGATGTGTGTGCACTGAATTTGTGTGAAATTCAAGTCATTGCAAATATAAAAGACAAATTAGGATATTTATATAATTTGTTTGGAAATTATTTTAAATGTCTTACATTTTGGGTTCTTAAATTCCTGTAGATAATTATGGGTATTATTTAACCACCATTCAGACAACCCCTGTATAATTAACACCTGCATTTAAAGGGCTCAATATAAGTTATTATATTCATAATCAATTATTTTTTAGTGGTAATCAGGCTAGAAATATGATCTTTACAAAATTGAGCTCGGGGGGGGGGGGGGTTTATATGCATGGCAGTCTATTACTATTATTATAAATCAAATTATTTGGTATGCAAACTCAGTGTTATTTATTCTAGCAAATTCTACTTTCTTTGCGATATGAATATTTCATATTTTGTTTTGATTTAATATCATGGGATCATTCTTTATTTCATTGCCATATTTCTAATAGACTTGGTTTTGCTGTCACGCATGTATAATCATATATCTATTGCATGTACACTGCACCATATTTATTTTGATATTTAATTTCATAACCATATTCACTTGTATAAATCGTGGATCTATAGTGTTTATATTATTCATAGTTAGAGCTATTGCATCATTATATAGTCATGTATATTTCCAGAGTGGTAATTCCATATACTGTCAATTTATAATATACATTTATATGTACACTTTATATATTACCAGATAAATAGTTGACAAATCAAGTTTGAAGATAGTTTCAGCCAAAGACAATGGTTGTTTGATAACAATTTCTTCATGGCTATATATCTTGTAATATCATTTCAACTCTATCTTACGGGATCACTCAGAACTTTCTCTCTTTAATTAATTCCTCTAAAGGGGAGTAAAGTGTCTTTTCATTAACAAATTCAAAACCCATGCACATTTGGCAGATCAAGTTTGCAACTAAATTTCACTCAGGACTTATACAAAAAGGTTGCCTAACATTGCAGCATACTAATCAAACATTGCATAACAGTTCAAATTCTCGGCAAGGATATCTAACTTGGTGAAAGGGGCTTGTTATTAGATGACTGATACACACAATAGTTGCTATCAGTGTTTGTTGGTACCAAAGTGCATCATACTATAGTTATTCAGAATATCTATTCAAATTAGCAATTAGATCAAAGAGTTTTGGTGCTTATTATATGGGAGAGGTAGAGGTATACTTTCATTTTTTATCCTTGGGGTGTTTCTTTTTAAATAATTGATCACAAGCTGTTCAAACTTTCGGTGGTATTATATCAAAGTCTATAAATCAAGAAACTGGACAAATCTTACTTGCGCAAGTAGGATGTTTGACCGATTGACAAGGGTGGCTTCAGCCGGCAACCCGCCAACGGGAGGGTTGTCCTTATTGTGATATCATTTGAAATGCTCTAATGTGCCGACTGTCTTTTTATTCACAGATTCAGATGATCACGTGTACGAGAACTTTTCATTTGACGACATTTTCGACCCTCAGTTTCAACCGAAAGCTGTTGACGCATACTGGTTAACAGGTGAGAAAATGAACAGAACGTGCCATGAATTATCGATTGGATATCCAGTAAAAAGAAAAGCATAATCCAATTTAACTCTTTTAGTTTCCAAGTTTAATGCATTGTTCATCAGCATCTGTTATCATTATTCTAACATTTATATCGTGTTGTAATTTGTACTTGGCAAAAATACAAATTTTGGTCATTATTTATTCTTGTATTATCTGTTTCATTTCATTCTTTCATTTATTGAGTAGATGGGTATACTGAACGTGTGAGATTACAGTACACTAATAATATTGCCATTTTCAAGATGTTCCTAGATTATTCTGATGAAACATAAAGCCATGTTCAATCACCAATAACATGATTTCAATGCGTTGTCATTCTATGATTGGTGTATATCCCTCTCTCTGACTTTGAAATTTATTGCACCTTAAACACGGAATTGTTTTATATTGATATTGTTGTTATCAAAACTTATGGTTACTATGCCTAAGCATTTTTGTTTCTTCTTCATACTTTGTCATCAAATGTTATGTTTATGATATGTACACTTATTTTTGTTTCTTTTTTTCTTGTTCATACAGCAGAAGAATTGTGCACAAAATATTGTGTTATTTCTTTGATTATTTTGGTTCCCTTTGTTTATGTTCTTGATTTGTTACCATAGTCCTGTTTTTGTTTGTTCCCACAGCGGATGAATACATTTTGCGAGACTCCACTAATAATATTGCAGTCGTCGATGTCTCATCAGGTGAACAGACGCTCCTCATCAGTAACAGAACTATGGTATGTTTCATTTTATGTGTTTTTTAATTTTATTTTGTCACAGTAAATTAACAGGTGTAGTTGATCAAAAGTATGTCAAATGGTATCAATTTAATAAGAGCGGACTTGATTTGATTTAAAGGGGTACACCAGGCAAAGAACAACACATACTTTTATGATTTGGTATCGTTTTGTGATATCAAATAGATACCCAACATTTTGCAAAGGGTTGTGTAATTCATAAACAAAGCAATTAATTACCACCAGTTACGGAACCACTATTATTTCCTGGTTCCGTACGGGCCTACAAATTTGCGAGTGCGCCAATGCTATTCACGCGTACGTTTGGAGACAATAGAATCCCGGACGATTCGTTTGCTCTGGACAAAGTAGTCTTCGTAATGCAGACCCATGAACGCATGCTTTAGAATGATGATGCGTTTTCCAAATATATATTTTTCTTCTGGAAACATATTTGTGTGAACTTGTTGATGGAATGGACTACTAAAGATGTTTCCTTTCATTTATTCTTATATTATTTTTGGGTGATGGTGCCCTTTAATTTAATTTGATTTAATTTTGATTGTGCTTTCAGGATGAGGAGGCGGTGGTTAGATTTTGGGTGAAACCTGATAAGGATTACATCCTAATTTCTACCCAAGAGAAGCAGCTCTATCGGTCAAGCTTCGAGGCCATCTACAAGATCTTTGACGTGGCTGCACAGTAAGTTTATCTATCGATCTCCCTCCCTCCTACTAACTGACATTTTAACCCGTTCCCTTCAAGATTCTGAAATTCTCATAGACTTTGAACAAAGCTTTGCCTTGCAAGAGGTTAAATTCAATTTGAATTTTAATTTATTCACACATCTATGAAATATCAGTGTCATAGCATGCAAAAGAATACATGAAAGAACAATATATAACAAAACATTAACATATATATGTAAATATGTATTATTCATTAACATATATGTAAATATATGTAAATATGTAAATATGTAAATATTATTCATGATAACTTGCTTTTTTCATGAATACTCTTTCAGACCCAAACAGATTATAGCTAAGCAAACTATATCATATTAGTATATTTGAAATCTGATATCAGTTAATATCGGCCTGTTTCTTTGTGGATATCTGCTTAGAAATGTATAAGTAATAAATAATGAATTGATTTTGTTTCAATTTAATTAATTTATTAATATATTCTTTTTTTTCCCTTCATTTGTTCAGAACCTTCACTCCCATCATTCCGCCTGGTGAGACCAATGCTGTGCCTCTCAGATATGTAGCCTGGGCTCCTCAGGGGGCTGCACTGGTAAGATTGGTCTTACTACCCCCCCCCCCCCCCCCCCCCCGTCATTGAATAAGCCCCCTCTCATTTACATTTGAGGATGATTTCATTCAAAATGCACATGTAAGATCTCGAGTCATCATGCTCACATATTTGAATAGAATTGAATCAAATTAAAATTAAAATTAAATCGAATTTGAATTGATTTTTTAATTTGAAATTTAATTGAACTTTGAATTGAATTTGAATTTAATTGATTTTTTTATCCTCGTCTGCTTTTGTTTTCGAATTTGAAATTTAATTGAACTTTGAATTGAATTTGAATTGAATTGAATTTGTATCCTCGTCTGCTTTTCCCTGCCAGGTGTTTGTGTACAAGAACAACCTGTACTACCAGAGTGCAATCAGCAATGACCCTGTAGCTGTGACCAGTGATGGAGTAGATGGGATCATCCAGAATGCCATTCCTGACTGGGTCTATGAAGGTAGGTCTCCCGAAGGTTCTTGTAAATGTAGGCGCTAGTCTTGAATTGGTATATATAACCAACTTGTTATGAGTTTTAGATCCCCCTTCCCCATTTCATATGGCGATGGCGATGACGATGGTAATGATGACGATGATGATGATGGTGATAGTGCTGATGATAATGTCAATGATGACGATTATGATGTTGAACTTTGAATGTCACAATTGGAATGCAGGTGCTCTACTAGTCTTGCCACACCATTGAATTATATGTTCCATTTTATTGGAATCCCTCAAGAACTTATTACACATCTTAAGTAGATTAAGATGAGTACATGGATTAGTTTGAATTACAAACAATTCAAATTTTCTTGACTAATCCCAAAAGGGTTAACATGTTCTTGGAGTTGATGATGATGATGATGATGCTAACGATGATGATGATGATGATGAGGATGATGATGGCGACGACGACGACGATGATGATATATTGTGTTTTCTTACATCTGTTTTCTATTGTGTCATTCACAGAGGAGATTCTTGGTTCAAACAATGCCATATATTGGTACGAGGATGGATCGAGTATGGTGTTCGCTACATTCAACAATACAGGGATACACAAGTCTTGGTATCCTGTTTATGACAACAAGATATATAGTGAGGTAGGTACATGTACATGTACATTGTATGTGTTATGTTTTATTTTATATATATATTAATAATAGATACTTATAGTGCGCAAATTGCAATAGAGCTTCTAAGCACTCTTACTATTACCCTGGTCAACAGATACACACTGCAATCATTCCTGTGCACACATACTAGTGCTAAGGAACCATGTACGTTCCCATCATTGTGGGTCCCCATTTATACACCTGGGTAGAGAGCAGCAATAGTGAATACATTGTCTTGCTGAAGGACAATACACTGGAATCGAACTTGGGATCTCACTCATTGGAGAGCGTGCGCTCTATCAATCGTGCCACACCATGTTCACTATACGTCCATTATCTTATAACATCTATGAAATATCAATCCAGTTAAATCCAATCATCTTACTTTTAGTTTTAAAAAAATACTTGAAATCTAATTCATATAAAATACAGGTGTATATGTATTAAGCAGTTTTTGTATAGCAACTATCTATGTCCATTGTTGATACTGTTTATTCAAAGTACCTCGCAATATTATTTGTCTTCATGAACTATTATTTGTTATAATTTTCTGTCCTTTATACCTTGCTTTTATTTAGTTTTTGTTTGGTCATTTAATATTCATTAATATTTTTGTCATATTTTCTTTTTTCCCAATTTATTTTGGTCCTTAAAGTTGGAATTCATCAACTACCCCAAGCCGGGCTTTGCGATTTCAACTTTCAAACTGTACGTGATGTCGATTGACGATCCGACTCGGCTGGTGCAGCTGCAGCCACCTGACCAATTAGCTGACCAGTAAGTATGGCAAGCCAATTGTTATCTAGTGTATTCTGATTAAAAATAGGTGTGATTAGCCCATCTGTTTCTGTATTTGATTAAATCTCTGTAGATTCTGACTTTCCATAGAAAGTAAAAAGCTGTTTCACGTTATGGTAATAAAGATTGAAATGGGTTTTGATTTGTACAATGTCTCCCTAATTCTGGAGAAATTTATGATTGAATTGAAAAGTGTATTGGAATGCTTCTTGATCTCAGTCAAGAGTATCCGATTTTGGATACTCAATCATCCATAATGTATCAGAATTTAGATACTTCACACAAACAATGTGACATAATTCCCCTTTTCTATGAAAATATCACATATCATTCACAAGAATCTGATAATGTTTTTTATTGGTTTATATAATTGATGTCTCAAATATCACTTTTTGAATTCTTATTACAGGGACTATTACTTCAAGGCCGTGGTTTGGAAGGACAGATACAAGGTGGCCGTGACTTGGATGAACAGACCACAGAATGTGTCTCTATTGACGATCTGTCAGGTAGACTCTGGGGTGTGTGATGTACAGCATCAACAACAGGTTCCCAATGGATGGGTCTTGCATGTAAGTTGATAAAATTTCTACCCGCGACTAAAGTAGTTTCTATATATAATTGAGTATTGATCGTAACATCATCATGTTAATTTATTGTCATTCATTAATTTAATTTTAACACAGTAATGTCTTTTTAATCAATTTGTCAATTGATTTCAGCTTTGATAATACTGATGAATTATGGTGGTGTCAAGATTGAAGTTGTTTGTTTTATTGATGTTTGTCATGTTTTCTTCTCTCTGTTTAGAGCTACGATGGAGGAGACATCATCTTCGCAGAGGATGGCCAATCCTATTTCACCATTCTGCCGCAGAGAGAGTCCAGCAAACTGGGAAGCTTCTTACACATTGCACAGATTGATGTGGTAAGGACACATAAAACAGTCAAACCTGGAATAGTGGCCACCTGTCTGTAGCAGCCAACCTTCCTAGATACTGGCCCCAAAAGTGATCAAGAACCTGTCTATAGTAGCCAACCTGTCCATACATGGCCACCAATAGTTATCCCCTGCGTAGAAAAACAATGTTAAAGAATGTGTATTTAGGGGTCACCTGTCTACAGTGGCCACTCTTCATGTTTCCCTTAGGTGGTCACTATACACAGGATTGACTGACTGGTGTAATAAAGATGGTGAATGGCGAATGGTAAATTGCAATGGGGAGTTAATACAAAAATAAATTGTTTTTTATAACAATTATTTAAGAATATGTTGCACAAATTCTCCCCTGAAACTGTAAACAACAAAAAATCCCAAAATAAGTGGAATATTGATCATATTTTATAAACAGTTAAATGGTTATGTCTGCTTTAAAAAGGGGGTATTATAAAGACCAATCATGAGTTTTTTATTTTCCCTTAATTGTTAAAATAAAAATGTAGATTTTCATTCATCCAAGAAAGTTAGTTCATCAAAACAAAAGTAATCTATTCCTCTGGACTTATTATTAATTGGTTAGAAGTACAGTTTCACAGCGTTTCTAGGTCGCTTCTTGGGTTAAACTGGCTTGGGGAGAGAAGATTACTGGTGAAAAGCTGTTGGAACTGCAGAGCTGTTTTTAGAAGTACATGTACATTGTAGCTGTGATATTAATTTGTAAATGTTTGTTTTGTTTCTCAGTCTACCAGTGAAGGAAAGGTGACCTTCTTGACCCGGGGACCATGGGAAGTGACAGGCATTGTGGGATACAATGCGGCCAGCAATCTGCTCTTCTACATCAGCACGGAGCAGGGAGCTAGCAACAGGACGCTTTACAGGTTGGTATAATACAAAAGCAACCGAGCATGATGGCTTTGCGGTTAGAGTGTCCGCCTCATGCACGGGAGGTCCTGGGCCCGTATTCAATTCCGTACTTAAGTACAAAATTTAAGCAATTTACTTAGTATTTGGCTTAAGTAAATTACTTAGCCAAAATTGAGATTCAATTCATCGGCTAAGTATTTTACTAAGTAAAGTATGATTTTGTCTTAGTAAATTACCTAAGTATTTTACTTAAGCAAGGTTGCTATTCAAATCCCTCATTGTGACTAAGTAATTTGCTTAAACTTAGAGGAAAATCATTAGGACACTTAAGCATTAGCTTAACGCTGGAATTAGTGGGAAACGGGTATTTAATATGGTGGTGAAACGACATTAAACGCTCCAAAATAGAAATGCAACCCCCTTCCCCTGAAAGTTATAATTTAAGATGATATAAGCGCATTATCAAAGCGAACTGTGCGCAGTGCGCTTCAATTCAGGCACATTAAATCACAGATCTACGCGCCAAAAGGCTGTGTACAGTGCACTATTAAGAACAAAAATAGTGAATGGCAATCATACAGGGAAAAGAAAAAATAAAGCTGTTACCGAATATTATCTGCTTGATTTGTTCATCTTTTGTTTACTTGTATGGATGTTGTGGATATAATGTGATCTACTATTGTAGTAATCCATGCCATTTTGGTGGACATATTCTTCAAACATTGCAAGTGATATATTTATGGGACATTAAATAATGGTCACAGCCGGCGGGTAAGTTATTTTTAATACTTCTTCATCATACAAGTATATTCCATGTTTGAAAATAGTTTGCTGGTTCGTTATTGGACCATATTAAGTAAAAAATCAATAACTGTCTCCACTTTCGGAGCTTCAAACGATCAAACTTTCACAAGAGCATAGCCTAGATCAATAGGCCTGCATATTATGGATCCGACAATCGACATGGCATACCTCATATAAACTCAAGAAAACCATAAGCAAGCAGTGATTTTATTCCTCGACTTTGATGTTTTTCTGCTAATTTTGAAGCTTTGACTGCTCCATATAATACCGTAATAACGTTTCAATCAAGATCGTTGCTGTTATGATCATTCCCATTGACAAGCGTCGCACAAAATTGGTTTGCGATTTTGTTTTAACACGTGAATTCCCATAGATAAGCGTCGCACAAAATGGTTCGCGGATACCATCAGCACTAATTTACAAACCATTGTGACGTCACAAGTATTTTACTTAGATTTTATCTATGTAAAGTAAAAGTCTAAAATGCGATTTGAATACGAGATAAGTAAAGTTCTTAGCTTAGCAATTTACTTAGTAAAATTCTTACTTATTCTAAGTACGGAATTGAATACCGGCCCTGAGATCAAACCCAGACTGGGTCAATCGTCATACCAACGACTTTAAAAAGAGTACTTTCTGACTTCTAGCCAGGCGCTCGGCATTTATAGAATGGAGAAGGGAAAGTTAAACACAGAGTTACCAGAGGACTGGCCCCCTTCTGTACCTTTCACTAATTGTAGTAGACGTGTGGCCTAGGGCTTATGAATTACAGATAGGCGCCGTCTTATGTGCCAAAAATTGGCACGGGAAGGACTTTAACTTTTTCAATACAAAAGCAGTACTCTTTCATTCACTGTCTAGTAAAATTGTTGTTCTGATCGATGCTGAAGGTTTCTTAGGCGGGTAGTGGGGATTGACTGGAATTGTGATAGTTAATGGATCACTTTAATCCTTTTGGCAGCCTGAACATTGAGGCTAAACAAAAGTAGTGTAATATATCCTTCATAATTGCTCGGCAGCTGATTTGTAGGCACCGTTTGATCCTTCTGCAGTTTATCATGTATGAATACATGTAGGTCTGATTTAAATTAGTTTAATTTGAATTGTTCAATTTTGTATGAATCTTGTTTGTAGACCAAGCAGAAGTCGTGAATATTCACATAGCAACTGTACTTATTTTGGCATGGACTTTAACGAATGCTGTAGTAAAGGAATAACTGAAGAAACATACTGCTGAAAGATGCTTATTATTGCCAGTGTGATTAAATGAGAGTCAGTAGGATCGAGCCCAGCTTTCGATTCTAGCAGAATCTTCTTCAGGGCTGAAATGACTGCAATATAATTTGTTATTATGACCATTCTCACTTTCTCCCTGCAGCCTAAACATTCAGACCAAACAGAAGACATGCATCTCCTGCAACACGCTGAGCAACTGTTCGTATTTCAGCGCCGTCTTCAACGAGCCGGCGACGCGGTATTTCCTGATTTGCGAGGGACCCTGGGTCCCCCAAACCAGTCTGCACACCATCGATTCACAGAACTTCACCATTCTTGAAAATAACTCGGCCGTTGATGAGGCATTTAGGGATAAGGTTAGTTTTAAGGCTGACTGTATGAATAGACTGCTCTTCTGGAAGAGCGTTGTACTAGTGCAAAAGGCAGAACACCAAATGTTTTGTGATAAAAAATAAATAAAAAGATTCCATATGATAATGATTGAAATTAGTATCTAGATAGCAATCATAAACATGTAGAAGATTAAAATGTATTTTGGTGTGTTGGATACATTTTATTTTCTTATATATTAACTTTGATTTAATTGATCATATAGCTGTGTCTTTTTGTTGATGGTGATTATCATTGGAGAGGTGTTCTGGTCTAGTGGTCAGAGCTCTGCTCTTTGCACAGGTTCAAAACCTAGGCTTCGTCAGGGATGGTGACGATAACGGGCAGTTCCAGACAGAAATAATCATAATTGATTGAATGTGTTTTTAAAAAACAAATTACCAACCAACAAACCAACTGACACGGGTTCGAACCGAGGTTGTGTCTCAGATGGTGAAGAGAAAGGGTAGTTCCAGACATATAAATGTACATAATTGATTGAGCGCGTTTTTAAAAGCCAAACAGAGTCAAACCTGTCAAAGACATCGTTATTAGCAGGTGGACTCTATAGACAGGTAGATTTACATGTAAACTGCATTCAAGGAAGTTAAGATTAGTGGTCTCTATAGGCAGGTGGTCTTTTTTTATTACAGGTGGTTGCTCGAGCAGGTTTGACTGTAACAAACAAAAACATTGTGCATGATATATTTTTCTTCCAGGATTATGTGCAGAAGAGGTTCTTCAAAACAAAGACGAAGGAAGGGAACTATGACATGCCGATACAGCTCTTCGTTCCCCGATTTCTGGATAAAGCCAGGAAGCACCCCCTCTTGGTCGACATTTATGCAGGCCCAGAGTCTCAGATGGTAAGCTTCATTGTAATGAAACTTATTTTCAATTGTTTTTTTTGGAAAGGTTTGAAATTGATTCATCAGCTGGTTCTAAAAAATATCACGAAAAAAAAAAATTGTATGGACGAACAACCCGAAAATGCCTCTAGCCACATTGTTGAGAGGCATAACAAGTATTTTATTTCATGGAGTTTATTTTATTTCATCTTGAGTTATTTATTTTATATTAATAAACTCTAATGCTAAAATGATTGGAGTAAATGATTAGCTATTCTCGATATGTTGCTTGGAAGGAATGCTCCCCTTAGAGTGGTGACGGTGTGCACATGATTTGAACAGGCTAGCATCGTGTATATTATGATCGTTATTTATAGCAACTATTACATAATTGCAGCCTAAATTGATGGTCCTGACTAGTGATATAAGAGTCTGCATTATATCAACATTTTGATTAAATAATATCAATTTCATACTTATTCTTGAGGTAAACAACAAGTTTGTGCAGGGCTGGTATTCGTACCTCAGTAGTTACTACCACATCATCACAGCCAAATCAATGGTTCTGACATTATTGTTAGAAATGTTTTTATTATCCCATATTAGATAACAATATATAATACTAATGTTAATTACTCTATCATTCTTCAGGTAAACAACAAGTTTGTGCAGGGCTGGTACTCGTACCTCAGTAGTAACCACCACATCATCATCGCCCGTATCGACGGCCGAGGGTCTGGCTTCAAAGGAGACAAGATGATGCACGAAATCTACAAAAAATTTGGAACGGTTGAGATTGATGATACCATCACTGGGGTCCAGTAAGTCTTGTTTCATTTCCTATATAATTTGTGCTGATATTCTTAACTTGCATATTAATTTAAAGGAAAATTAATAAACTCATTCAAGAGTTTGTGTTGTTTCCAGTGCGAAACATTCGTAGTTTGTATCTCCCATTGTCTCTTTTGAATGGGGGTTGAATGAAATACAAAGATGATAGATACATGTAGATCGATATATAGATGGCATTTATTGGTTTCATGATTTGCAATTTAAAATCTGAATTGAAAGGCTGGGAAGTAGATTACTTCCTTCACCACATAGATATTGCAAAATTTTACAATATGTGACCCGCTATAGCAAAACCCGGTACTTGTCCGTAATTCATGTTTTTAAGAAATAATTGAAACAATCATATCTTCGTCAATTATTGACCAATTAGTAATAGAATAAAGCATCAAATGAAAGCTTGTGATGAGGCTTTTTTAATGGTTTGAAAATCTACATTTTGATTTTTACCGACAAGTGCCAGGTTTTGCTATAGCTGGTCACATATGTCTATTACGAATTCCAGAGCTTTCATGATTATTGTTAATTTCATTATTCTTTCCCTTCAGGTATCTTCTTGATGAGAATCGCTTCTTAGATTGGAACAAAACTGCTATTTGGGGATGGGTAAGTCTTATCATTGTTTCAAACTAATTTAGAGATTTTGTCAAGACAAGTTTTGTTCACGATAGAAATTTGTTATTAAAAAATGAGTGAGTACATTTCTTGAAATTTTCCTTAGTTGTAATGAAATGCAAAATATGGTTAGGAATGAAACTACTTTATCAGGAATATTCCGTGCCAATAGTTGAACATTGATTAATCAAACATTGGGTGAACTGGCCAGTATTGAACCAAATGGAAAAGAGCAAAGAAAATGGTATTCACAGAAATCAAACTCTTAGACTTTCTGGTACTAGATTGGTGCTCTAAGAACCGAGCAAAGCTCTTATGATAGTGGTACTTCCCTTAAATCATTTACAATGCTCTGCTGGTCAGCATTCATAAACACCTGTCACCAACATTGCACTGTAGGAGTCGGTGTCGTCGTATATTGGTTCGGTCCTTCGTCTTTCAATGAGAGGGTCGTGGGTTTGGTTTCCAGCCGGGGCACATGGTGTCCTTCCGCAAAATGCTTTATCCACATTTGCTGCTCTCAAACAACATGTAGTAAAAGTCATATCTGGTATGAATTTATTCCTTGAAAAGTATGATGTGCCTGTAGGGCAGCTCGGCTACAGCCAGAGTAATATTATACTGTATATAGTAAGATGCACCTTGGAATAAAAGTTTTGGATTGATGGATACATGTAAAATGCATGCTGCACTATTATTATAATTTGTCATTATTTGTTATTATACACTTGTCAGTTCTTGCCTAGACGAAGGATCTGCTAGATTCAAGAGCTTGGCTATATTCCTTGACTCAATACATTCAATTACATTTGTCTTTATAGGGGATTAGCAGTTTTCAGCAGTTTTTTACATTATTATTATAATTATGATTATTTATTGTTCACTACACACAGTCATATGGAGGAACGGCAGCAACACTAGCAGCCGCACGTGGGGTCTTCAACTGCACAATGGCAGTGGCTCCTGTAGCTGATTGGAGGTTTTATGGTAAGCAAACATTCCACCTTTTTAAATACTTTATTCATCCCAAAATTAAAGATATCAGCCTTTTACCGTTACTTGAAAAAGAGAAGGAGAAGAACGGACTTCATTTTTGTAACAAGGTCATGAAAATACTTATTTTATAGAGAATTACTGCATCGATATTTAAAAATTATGACAAATTATGGAAACAATATTTAGATAATGTTTGCATTGTGAAGGGAGGGACTATGCTATGGTTACTTTTATCTCCAAATTATGTAGATACTATAATGACAACAGAGAATTCGAATCAAAATGGCTAATGAAATGTAACATTAAGCTGATACTTTGTTGCAAATGTGACATCTGTTTCATACATATTATAATGTACAAATCAAATTAACGCTTTCCTTGTTTTTTGTTTGTTTTACAGATGCAGTTTACACTGAGAGGTACATGGGTGAGCCCAAAGCAACAGATAACTTGCAGGGATATAAGGTAATGGTTTGAAATTGTTTGGAACAATAATGTCAATAATGATACACATACACCTTTTCCTTTAGAATAAAATGGTGAAGAATTCTCATTTCTTTGTCAATTTGATGAAAAGTAGGAATTACGTGTATACATGTATATAATATATATTTTTTAATCTACTCATTTTGAACATTTCAATCGTACTAGAGCTTGTTTAAACTCATAAGTGATTGTAGATATTAACATGTACGTATATCCATTTATAAAATAATAACTTAGCTTGATTAACTGAACATTCTTATTCAACCCCTTGACTAGGGGAACCGGTTGGGTTGTGTACAAAGTCTATGGGGATTTCAGAAACTCGAAGGGAATGGGTTAACCAAGATGATGAATCCACACATAAGGGAACTGAACTAAAATATAGTGTTTTAATGTGTGAATGATCAAAGAAAATGTTCTTTATTTTATTGTATTTTCTTCCTATCATTTTGTCATTTCCAGGATTCCAATGTGTCAGCGAAAGTGTCGGGGTTACATAACACCAAATACATGTTAGTACATGGCTTGGCTGATGGTGAGTACATTATTGAGTTCTTGAGTGTGACATCACAGCTATTGAATGCTATGGGTTGTGTTTATAAACAATGTCAGGCAAGTCAGAACTCTGTGCCCTAACTGTTGCTAAGAAGGCAATCATTCAGCTCCAACCCACTACCCAAAGCCTGAATCAAAGGACAAGTTGTTTAGAAACATTACCCTGTTATAACAAATGGATGACCTCACTATTTAAAATGTAATTCAATACTCCATTAACCTGTTGCATGGTGGATACACTCTACCTAAATGCAAGATTCCAAAGCGTCAATGCAGTGCTACCTTGATCCTTGAAATTGATGAGGTGAATAGATGTTGGTTTCTATTAGGTGAGCTGTGTTCTGTGAAACACTGGCATAGCCTGGCCCCGATTTATTGGGGGCACATGAATAATGAGGTGGGGGGGGGGGGGGGGAGGGGACACACACCTTTTGCATTTCTTTATTTTGTCAGAATTCTCACCATTATGTTTTGTTTTTGTTGGGGGGGGGGGGGGGTGGGTCAAATTATTGCTATGCCACTTCTGTTACAATCTTTATTGCTTTGATATATTTATCCAGTATATATAATTGTAGTATTTTCTTCACTTGATTATAAATAAATAGAGTTGTGTTTACATCTGCAAAGCTATTAAACCAAAATGAAGGAAAAACAGCAATTGTGAGATGCTGAGTATTGTATTTTAGATAACACAAAAAAGAATAGTCCTATCCAATTTCGTTAGTACATCAATATTTTCAATGTTCTTCCTTGTTTGTTTTATTTCCAGATAATGTTCATTTCCAGAATTCAGCCAATATTGTGAAGGCCTTGGTACAGGAGAGGGTTACTCACGAAGTACAGGTGAGAATTAAGGAATTGACTTCAAAAAGTAATAATTATACAGTGAAACCTCGTTAGAAAGACCTGAAATTAGCAAGGTAATTGTGATATATGCTTGTAACTAGTTTTATGTTTTGTAAGCAAACATAGATTGTTTTATACCAATAAATGCCCTGTAGATAGAAAAAAAGAAAAAAGAGAAGAAGAAAATTGGTCTTCCCCAGGATTCTAACCCGAGACCTCCGGATTGCTGGACCGGTACTGAGCCTTCTGAGCTAAAAAGTTTTTGTTTGTCCCTGAAACCCTATTCAGTGCTCATGATTTTTACTACTGTTTTCTTGTTTCCTTTCTTGTTTCCTCTGCCTTAGCCTAACCTACGTTCAATAAATCTTTATTAAAATGTTGTCTCATTTTTGTTGTATTTATGCAGTATTTATCGAAATATTTTCTTCTTTTTTCTTCTTTTATTTCCTGCAGTATTACACGGATGAGAACCATGCCTTAGCTGACCCGACGGTCAATGAAGATCTCTACAGAGTCCTTACAGACTTCTTACTACGCTGCTTTGACCTCAAGTGCTGACCCTTGACCTCCTGACCCCACCCTATAGCCAAGCACTCCCCAACAACGTTTCTTCATTATGACCCACCTCTGTACATGTATCTTTTTACAAGCACCACACCCCTTCTGCCAGAATGACGCTACTTTTTAGCGATCGATCTCTCAGAGAAATCCATTAACCTGCTCCCCACTAGGTTTTAAGAAGCGCATAGGGTTAATACAGGGACTACCAGGTTCCCAGAGGCAATGGGTTAACCTGTTCCCCACTAGATTTTGTAATCCCCCCATAGGGTTTATACAGGGACTACCCGGTTCCTGTAGGCAGTGAGTTAAGTTGTTTCACAATAGTGTCCAAGGACTACCATATATCCTCATTTAGTAAAACAAATGCCTGTACAAATTTTGTGAGGGTCTCTTTCTCTCATTAGAAAGCCAGAATGTGGCGTAGTGTAGTCAGACTGATTGGGGGGGGGGGGGGGGGGCGTTCAAATTATTTGGGGGCACGTGCCCCCCTGTAGTAGCTTGATAAAACATAAATGTCCTCTGCTTCAGAGGGTTCAACAATTGTTTTATTCAGCAACTGAAATTTTTTTTTTTACAATCGGGACAAAGAGGGAGGTTTTGTATAATCGATGTGGTATTATCCCAAGTCAGTTGGGTATGGAAGTTGAGGAATAAGTCCAAGGGGCGCATTGTGAAACAGCTTATACAACACACTTAAGTTTCCCATCAAATTTCTCTAAAGTGATTCTAAAGCATCCCCTACATTTTATTAATGTCAAAAGGGCTTTCTTTGTTAAGAAGATATTTAAAACCATCGATATGCCACTAAATTTTTTTTGTTTGTTTGTATATTCATGAAAGTTAGAAACTCAACTGAAAGTCTAAGGAATTCAGCGACATATGCTTTCTTTAAAAAAAAATGTTTTGATGTGAAATTCAATATTGGGTGCTAGACTTGCTGGTTCAAAGCATGTGCTTTCATTATGCATCAAGCATTTGTAAAGAAAGCTATGTTTTTGCCAAGTAATGTTTACTTCATATCAAGTTTGACAATTTGGTTTGAATTGGTTTTATTCCTGGCCTTTTTTGGTATTATTGAGCAAAATGGATTTAGTCATCATTTGTCCAAGGCATGTATTGTTAATCAATGCTAGAAAATGAAATATTTATGAAAGAAAAGGTACGTGGCCTATTAATTGATTGAAATTTTAGGTACTTTATCTAATAAAAGCTTTGATTATGATGTTCATGTATTGAAGAAATACTATATTTTTGTGTAAGAAAAACAATATTCTTGCCTGATATGCAAAAATGGGAATTATTTTTACTTTATTATTTTTCTATTCTTTACAAATTTTACTTATCTTTCAGTTAAACAAAATTAATTCTTTTCAAAAGTTAAAATGATCCTTGCATAAAGCTGCATGTTTCAGAATGACAAATACAAACTTGGTAAAAAAAAATTTTTTTAAATCACTTTTAAAATAACATCAATTATTCAGTATCCTCCCCCAGTATTATTTTAAAACTAAAATTGCTTCATATTTTGCTGCGCTATGATCAAAGCATACTCATTTATTGTTGAAAATTTAAAACTTCCAATTTCCTTTATAAAAGCAATGTAGCATAGTTTGAGTTTTTATTTTTTATTTTGAAGTGAAATAGTCACAACCTAATAGCACCAGCGTGGTTTGTTTGTGTCCCTCATTCTTTCAAGATGTCTTGTATATATCATCATCAACCAAATATGTAAATAAAGGCAGTATTTTATATGAGGGGGGGGATCGAACTGCATTCGGGTGAAGAAATAAAAAGCCTTATTATAAATCAAACTTTTATATTGAAGCCAGAGGTGTATTTTGCTTATACTGTACATGTACATGAAACGTTCAATGTATATGTATGTTTTAGATGTGTTAAAAGATAACAATTATAAGTTGCATTTGCCACCCATCCAGCAAGGTTGTGAGACTATGTTCATTTTTGGTGATTTAAAGGGGTAGTACAGTTTTGGTAAGGCTGAGCTTTAGTAGCCAAAACCTGCACAATAGCATTACAAACTAATAGTTATAACTCCACCATGCTCGAAAGGTATAGAAAATTACAAACGATTAAGTAAAAAGCCTGTTATCATTCAAAAGGAGTCATTAAAACTCAAAGAGGGCGCTCTCTAAAAAAACATTGGTTTCAACCATTTTTCATACAAAAGTTTGCATGTGATGTTTTGTTGAAATAATGATTAAATAGAGAGATCATCAGCAACTAAAAAATCATCGAATAAATCTGGGCCCCAGATTTATTCCGATCAGATATATTTATGGATATTTCAGCCGTTTCTGAACCGATTTTGATGAAATAAAGTTTATTCTGCCATTAAAATTGTATGCTCTTGCAAATTTTACACTCAGTTTTTCATTATCTCACAAAAAAAAGTATTTCCTGCAGCGCCCTCCATACCAAAACTGAACTACCCCTTTAAAGTTTATACTACGTATTTTGTTGGTATTCAGCATATTTGGCTGTGCAAAGTGTACTAATATAAGTTGCACAAAATTATTGGGATATATTATATCATCATTCTTGTTGATAATTAGTTGCTTGTGTATTTTTATATCAAACATTCTTGATGTGTTACTTATGATTTCTTATTAAATTATCTTGCAAAACCATGCTTGTTATTTATAATTGAAATGTATTATGTACCATGTGTGATTTGGTATCCAGTGATTTTGGTTTTGCAAAGAATATTACGTTGCATATTAAACCATCCCAAGATATTATTTCATTATTCATGTATATTATGCATATATTATGCAAACAGTAATATCTTGTGCTCGGGGGGCCAATTGCACAACGTTGGCCCAGCGACAACTAAATGAGGTATGAAACTGAGAGAAAGTTGGTCGGGCACATGGATACATGTACATCCAATGTAGTAGACAATTCTGCTCATTTTAATGTGGTGACAAACTACAACCCAATTTTTGGCTTATACAAAGAGTTGCCTTTCTAGAATTGTTTGGATGTTGGCCTCCTTTGTTAGAGAAAACTATATCAGTTTCAAAAGTATAAGGCCTTATTCTCAATTTCTAACGTTATGTCCCTTAATTAGGGAGCAGAGTTTGAGGTTTTGGCAGTGTCAAATAAGTTCTCTACAATATTGAACATTACTTGTTTGGATATTTGGACTGTTCATTTCATTTCTAAAAATTATCTTTAATCACCTGAAAGATATGTTTCAATTGGACAACATATATTACTAGTCCTGTAGTATGGTACCTGGAATTTCAGTACTAAACCCTCGGAACACTGCCATGGTAATGTGCCCCCATTTACAGGGTGACAATTAGTCCTCTTCTGTGTACTAGTAATAAACAATGAGCACGAGCATTGGAAAGGGTTTCTGGGATATCCATCCAAGACAATTGTAGCTCAGTTGGTAGAGCACTGGTCTAGCAATCCACAAGGTCTCGGGTTTGATTCATGGTGAAGCACAATTTACTTTGCTCATTTTCATTATTTTAGAAATACATGAGCACAAGCATTGAAAAGGGATTCTGGGACGGATAGCCATTACAAGGGCTTTCTAGCTCAGTTGGTAGAGCACTGGTCTAGCAATCCGGAGGTCTCTATTTCTTTGCTCATTTTAATTTATTTTAGTATAATTTTATTTTAGCAGTAATGGCAGGTATAGTGATCATGCATGGGATAGCTTGGTTTCCTCAAGTAGGGAGGATTTTATTATCAAATAAACGTTTTAAATGTTGTGTATTCATTTTATACATTCCTCTATGTATATTCTTTATTTTACATGTGCACATTTTCAAAGAGGAAATGAGAAAGAGTGAAATGAAATGACAAAGCCGACTTGTACATGTATGTTTCATTTTATGCATTGCAATATGTTTTGAAGAAATATTATGTCTATGAATATTCAGTACATCAAATTAATCTTTTGGCAGATATTATTTGCAAATTGGAAGTATTTGTATATTTGTACTACTGTCTGTGGACATTATATGGTAGGGGGTAAAACTGAAAATGGGAAATTTGTCCTGTATGATTGCAAAATGCTTTGCAGTAAGTTTTGGGAAACATAAATAATTTTGAATTATGTAATATTTATTACATAGCCAAAATGGTTGATTCCTGTAATCATAGCATCAGTAAAAGATTTACAGTAGGTCGTTCTTTTTCTTTGGGGGCCTTCGAATTTATAATATCAGTTTCATTAAAGATTGAAAATAATATTTTGTTGTACTTCCATAAAAAAATGACAAAGTTGAGAGGCTCTTCTGAATTTAATTTACTATCAAAAGCGCTGAATATTTGTTTTTGTGTACTACGTGTGTTATTCACAGAATGATGTAAATACTCGCACAATAAAGTGTATATGGATTGTAATACAAGATTTGAGTTATTTGAATGGTTCTGTTATGCGTCAATTTGTAAAGAAATTATTTTGGTAAAAAGTGAGATTCCTGTGTGATGTGTTGTATGTGCATTGTAGTTTCTTATGTGCGTGTGATTTCTAAGGGCAGGAAAATTACGGAGAATTCATAATTAATGAAGTGCCAAAATAAGGGAATTCAAAGGGGTTGATTAATAAAGTGCGGGAGAGTTGAATTGATAGTCAGTTCTGTTCCTTTAGTTTGTTTGATTTGGCAGGCCAAACTAGCCATGAACTGTTTCAAAACTGTACCACTCAGTATATCTTTCCATTTTATGTCATCCCTTAAGATCAACTGTGTTGCTAATAAGACTTAGAATGGAACTTCGTGTTTTTAATACAGTGGAAAGTGTGGCGTCACAACTAATCATTGCCATGGCTTCAAGTCAACTCCAATGGCAAATTGTTTTACCATTACTGTTATAACAAAATGACATCACTACTGTTAAAAGAACTTGTTCTCTGAAATACCTGGCTTGCCTGACATTGTTTAGGACCATTCACCATGGTAATAAATAGCTGTGACCTCGCCCTAGTATGTACTGTATACGCCATATATTTCACGTACATAGATTTTTGCGAATCCGGACTTTACGACAATTTCGCAAGTGGTTAAATTCGCGTTCGGCCGTAACCAACACGCATTCTCAAGAGAGATGCTAGTGCAGTTATGCATGCAATACATGTACAATGTACGTGTATTGCTTTGCATTTGGTTTCTATTTAAGCGCGATTCACAAGTGGTTCTCAAAATCGCGAAAATAAAACCCTCGCGAAATATATGGCGTATACAGTATTACAAACACGCACAATCACGCAAAGAAATTGCTCATCTGCTGCAGCACATTTACTTGATAACGAATGACACATTTAATTGCAAGAATCAATTCTCCCCATTGCTATGCATAAATTACAATAAACAACTGCTTTGACATGGTATTTATTTGCCTGGGATGTGCTCCAAAAACTCCCACAGAAAACCATGTTGGGTCATTTACTGTTCGTTTTGGAATGAACTCAAAAGTCAAAGCAATCGCTTATTTGTTATTTTACATTTTACACTCCCTACCATACTCAAAATATTTAATTTGAAAGCTGAGCATAACTAATATTTGAGCAGAGATGGTTATCACAAGCAGTGTAAAAAGCTTGACACTTCAATGGATAATGTGATTTCAGTAGGAGATGTAATTTGATGCAATGCAATAGTTACAAGACAGCCTTGTTTCAACTAAATAAGTGTCAATTTGCTGTAGGTTAAATGGGACTGACATCTTTGATAAGTAAAGTATATATTAAGTTATCTATTACACCAGAAAATTAAGTTGATTAAGTACATTATACTTGATGCAAAAGGGTCCTATTTAAAAAAAAACAAGTGTTGATACTTTGCAATAGAACAGACATCCAAAATTCTTTGATAGCAATATATATATTATTTTATCTGTTTAACTAAAAAATTAAGAATTAATTTGAAGTAATTATTGATAGAGGCAAAATAACCAGTTTTACAGGACTCTGAAAGATACATATACATGAAATCGTTTAAACAAAATGGCATTTCACCATTTTCCCCTTGCAAATAATGATCCTCGCACCAGTATTCGATGGTTAAAAAATATCTACATCTAAAACAATGTTTAAAAAAATGATATTTGGTCACAATGAAGAGGCAAGTATCCCTGCCGAAATGTCAAAGTAAAGAATCCCATTAGAAAAGTTTTGAAAAGTCATTTAAAAAAGCATTAAAATATGCTCTATAAATAATTACATTATAATATACATGTAACTATTCATTTCACTAGGTAAATACATACATTCTATAGATACATTTTTGTTATTAGGCATACATTTTGTTCCCATATTTCATTTTCACATAATTCTGAATTCAAACTTAAATTACAATGGAAATAGAAAAAAATGCTGAAAATTACAATATAGAAATGTACATTATTATAAACCCATCTATTCTCATACATGTAGGTTACTGATATGTGTCTATTTAGGGTTTAAATGTATTTTGCTCAGACCCAAAACCACAATTTATACATAACTTTAACCATCATTTAGAACATTATATAGAAGACATCCAATAGTTATGGAATCTCAGAGAAGCAATACAAAATCAATACATTTTATACAGGAAAACGTGCATCTGACAACAAAGAAATGGTTTCTAAAATCATTGTATTACTAGAAATGATTTGCTTTGCAAATCTATTTCATGATTTGACTGGAAGACAACTACAAATCAAGAGACACAGAAGAGTAAGAAAAGGTTGGAATGCATTGAAATCCACATTCACCAAAGCTACAATGTCAAGCTCAAACATGTTTGCTGAAAAGATGAGAAATTGCCAAAGAATGGCTCAGTTTAGAACTATGAAAAATATAAAACAATTGATTTAACAAGTGACTTTCAATTCTAGCATTTTCTGTATTTTTACATTCACATTAAAATTGGAAAAGCTTTGTGGTAAAAAGTCCGGAAGTAAACTTCAAGCATGATTTTCATTAAACTTGTATTCACATTGTGTTCATAATCTCATCAACTTGTATTCACATTGTGTTCATAATCTCATCAACTTGTATTCACATTGTGTTCATAATCTCATCAATTTGGTCTCAAATTTGATCAAAATGCCTGTCTTTGCATAAGAAATATAAAAACAAAATCCTTTTTGGATGCAGTTTTAGGCTATGCAAATGCTATCAATAATTACCGCTAAAACTCTTCACTCGCAAGCATATTGCACATTGCTGCTTTTATTGTTTGGATTGAGGATCATACAAATTAATGCTGCTGAATTTAATTTGTCTGTAATTTCAATTTAATGTTAAGATCACGATAAAAAACGAAAATTTCTTTCAATAGGAGAACAACCTATTCAAAGTACTGCATTTCGGTTTACCTCATGTTTGTAAATTTACATTCTCATCTAGAATGACTGTTTGTTTTTCTTTGAGCAAGAATTTGTTTTCATGGCAAGGCATTTACAAGCTTAACTCTGCAATAAAATGTAGTGGTATATATGTGTTCTGTGATGCACAACCCAATGTCATGGTACTCTATGAATTTTCTACACATTACAATATCATATATTTCAATATCACTCTTATATTGTACATGAATATGATGCCACTACCTAAATTGTTGTTATTTACACAAGTTATAGCCATCATTTCTATCAATATATATCATAATACATAATCTTTTGCTACCTTATACATTTAAAAATTGTAAAATCATATAAAGCATGAATTCATCAAATGTGAAAGACAAATTTAAAGTTTTTCGATTCTTAAAAATCTTATGGAAATTTCAATAAAAATGTAACCACTTCCGCTTTGTTTCAATACAGTATTTGTTAAGTACATTATTCTTTCACTATTAAAGGATAAAAGTGTATCATGTATTTTCACAATTATTCATCTGTAACACACAGCTATCAGTATCATTTTAATAAAGAAGTTACAATGAAACCATTGACATATCATAATAGGCCAGTATCTTTACTTAAAATCCATTAATCCAAATAAACAAAAAATATCAAATAAATCAAATTAATACTTCCTAGGATAAAAAGGATACCCAACTAAATATAAAAAATAAATATAAAAGATAAAAAGTTACATTAATACTTGTTGAATGTTTCATAGCAAGGTGGAAGCCTATAACAACCATGTAAATACTGCCATTAAGACTGAATTTGAAAACCCTGTGACCTTTAACCTATGACATACATGTATGACCTTACATAACTAAAAATTTAAAAGCATTATGTTCTATCTTGTACCTTTAAAAAAGAAACATTTTAAAAATCATTACTTGTTAAAAAAGAAAGAACCTTAGAATGCATAGTTAACTTTATAAAAATTTACTTAAATAAAGAAAATTGTATTTCCTGACCTTTAAAAAGTTCTCAAGTTTCAAACATATCGACTCTTGTCTGGCAGCTTACAATGACCTTTGACCTTTAAGTTTCTGTGCATTTGCATATTATGCTGTTAAGTTATAAATCTAAGTAATTTTGTGTATATTGTGACCTCTGGACTTTCGCATCTTACAATGACCTTTGACCTTACGTATGGATCATGGTGTGCACAAAGCGGCAGGCATCTTATGACCTTTGACCTTACATATGGATCATGGTGTGCACAGAGGCAGGCATCTTATGACCTTTGACCTTACATATGGATCATGGTGTGCACAGAGGCAGGCATCTTATGACCTTTGACCTTACGTATGGATCATGGTGTGCACAAAGAGGCTAGCTGGCATCAGGTCATCTCCCTTGTCGCTAAGTAGAGGAATGTGATGGTAGCCTGGAATAACCAAAAAGGAAATAAAAAACATTACTTACTAACAAATGAAAAAGGATCCAGAAATGTAGACAAACTAGCTGGATCTTCGACTGCGCGCAGTCGAAAAATATGCCTCCGCTATGACGAGATTTTTAATATCAAGCCCAAAATAACGTGTGCACTGAAAAAAAAAATGTTCATATATATTTTGAGTTCTGTGACCTTGACCATAGACTCCAAATGTTGATGGCTACATTGGCTCCCAAGAAATATTCAGGTACCAAGTTAGATTGAAATCTGACATTCAGTTCTTGAGATTTTGCCATAACAAGCCATTTTTGCATATATATTGAGTCATGTGACCTTGACCTTTGACCTCATGACCCCCCAAATCTAATCCAATCATTGCCACCCCGATGTCACATGTGTATGTAACTCATCCCAAGTTTGAAATTGATCCGTCAAATGGTTCTTGAGATATCGCGAGAAGGATGCTTTTTTGCACATATATTGAGTCTTGCGACCTTGACCTTTCACCTCATGAACCCCAAAATCTAATCAGATCATTGTGACCCCAATATGTACACTCATACCAAGTTTGAAATAGATCAATCAACCGCTTCTAGAGATATCGCGAGAACAAGGCATTTTTGCACATATATTGAGTCCTGTGACCTTGACCTTTGACCTCATGAACCCCAAAATCTAATCAGATCATTGTCACCCCAATATGTACACTCATACCAAGTTTGAATTTGATCTGTCAACCGGTTTTAGATTTATCGCGAGAACGAGGCATTTTTTAACATATATTGAGTCCTGTGACCTTGACCTTTGACCTGATGAACCCCAAAATCTAATCAGATCATTGTCACCCCAATATGTACACTCATACCAAGTTTGAAAGTGATCCGTCAACCGGTTCTTGAGATATCGCGAGAACGAAAACGGGACGTACGTACAGACGGATGTACAGACGGATGTACGGACGGACGTACGGACGGACGGACAACCCCAAAAACATAATGCCTCCGGCCACTTCGTTGGCGGAGGCATAAAAACATTTATACTTCAATACTTCAAAAAATGTTATTTGACCGCTTGCGTTCAGAATCGGAGTAACAAGATTGAAGTCTGATCTTTCGTCTTTGATTTGTTCCCCTAAAATTGTCTACATTACATTTGATTTGAACTTTGGTACAGTAATGTTAGTAGATTCATTGGTAAATTTTGTATACAAAATATTTATCACTCTAAGGCCAGATTTTCACTTTAGCTGAGCTTATATCGATCGTCTCTATTGTGCGTGCTACTTGACTAGCAAAGTTACGCCATATACATGTAGGAGCTCGGTTCATTAGAAACGAATACAATGTCAGGGTTAGACAGATATCGATCGGTTCTTTTGTGCGTGCCCAATGTGGCATCGCACACAGTCCTTAAAAGAATCTTGTAAATGGCCATTTCCGCATTCTATTTAAATGTGAAGTAAATCGGTTAAAGACCGTAAACAAATGACAAATTTAAGTGCACTCACCAAGCTGCATGCTAGTCAGAGGGAAGGTGTACTGTCCGATGAATTCATTGGAGGAGGCCCGGTCCCAGTCGTAGACGGCAAGACGGATCAGAGACAGTTCCGGGACCTTCACCTCAAAGTCAAACGTCTCGTGCCATTGAGGGTTGAAACCTAGAAACACAAATTTCAATTAGATATAAGAGATAATACTACTACTACTCAGGAGGACGCATCTGAGATTGAGTTGACAATGCAACGCCATGAATCTTTATCCATCATTAATGTCTGCAAGTGCCCAGTTTCACACCGGTTGTCCCTTGCAATGGAGTCCATGTAGTTCATAGGTCTCCTTCAGATCACAACCAAGATAAGGAATATTAGCCATCAGGCTGGCTATTCAGTACACACTATACAAATATGTTACATTATTATTATTATAATATATATATACTTTTTTAAAGTTTGATAATAAAAAAGAGGTTTTCTATGAATTAATTAATTCAAAATGCATTGAAACAAAACAAAAATGAATACATTAATTGTAATTAATTAAAAAACAAAATATTTCAATGACTTTGGTCTTATGAAAGAATGTCAGAAAATTGAAATATAAATTGAATCCTATAATTCTAATGAAATGTACCAGATTTCAACAACTTCTTTCTTGACTCCACTGCCCCACACAAAGAGTGACAATAAAAATAGATTTAAATGAATTCTGATCAAACTTACCATTGTTCTCAATGGTTTCGGTCTTGAATTCTTTCTTGACTCCACCACCACACACAAAGAGTTTGACGTAGGGGTCGATGACCTCCTTGCCCTTGGATGGCTTGGGCAGCTGCTGGGCAGAGATGATCTGTTGACAAAAGCAGGTAGACAAAAATGAGATCATTCATTGGATGATTGACAAAATTGATCAAACTGATCATTCATTCATTCATTCATTCATTCATTCATTCATTCATTCATTCATTCATTCATTCATTCATTCATTCATTCATTCATTCATTCATTCATTCATTCATTCATTCATTCATTCATTCATTCATTCATTCATTCATTCATTCATTCATTCATTCATTCATTCATTCATTCATTCATTCATTCATTCATTCATTCATTCATTCATTCATTCATTCATTCATTCATTCATTCAGTCATTCAGTCAGTCAGTCAGTCAGTCAGTCAGTCAGTCAGTCAGTCAGTCAGTCAGTCAGTCAGTCAGTCAGTCAGTCATTCATTCATTCATTCATTCATTCATTCATTCATTCATTCATTCATTCATTCATTCATTCATTCATTCATTCATTCATTCATTCATTCATTCATTCATTCATTCATTCATTCATTCATTCATTCATTCATTCATTCATTCATTCATTCATTCATTCATTCATGGGAAGAAAACTCTGGAATTTCCGATTGCTGTTACTTATAAGTGCAGAATTCACTTCTATTCATATATTTCCTCTTGGGTATCACTAATAATTGAAATAATCAATGTTTTTTAAACCACTATCAACTGTTTTGACTGAGCACTGGAGGCTGCCATGATTCCATATGAAACGTCATCTGAGTGCATCTGAGCGTGCACTAAACAAAAGCTGCTTTGTCAGTAGTTACGTAACCTACTTTTGTTAGTGCACGCTAAGATGCACTCAAACAACGTTTCATACTGAAACATGGCAGCCTCCAGTGCTCAAAAACAGTTGATAGTGGTTTTAAAAACATTTATTATTTCAATTATTAGTGATACCCGAGAGGAAATATAGGAATAGAAGTGACAGGAAGTCTGCACTTATAAACTACAGCACGGGGAAATTCCTAAGTTTCCTTCCCCTTTAAAGTGTTGCATTATTGATTGATTTACTGGTAAAGTAAATTGGTAAATCTATTCATTTCTTCTTTCATTAATGTAATACTAAAAGTATCAGATACTTCTCTATATTACATACATTGTATATATAGAAAATCTTACATTAAAGTGTTCTTAATAAGTTGGTGGTCTTTAAAGGAAGGTTCATTCACGCTGTACATTGATACACTGTTTCCAACCAATACAAGTTTGCCGGCCTTTATAAGCTGGTGGTCTTTAAAGGAAGGTTCATTCACGCTGTACATTCATACACTGTTTCCAACCAATACATGTTGTAGCTGCCAACATTTGGAATTTTAAATTAGTAACATTTAAGTTTTTAAGCAAAACTGAATATCATGTGCGCGAAGCACACATCACGAGCGCGAAGTCCCTTTAGCCGGGGTCCAGGGCTCGCTTTAGGGCTCTGGAGCGTGAAGCGCGGAGTCCATGGCCCTATTTTTCATCATTTTTGCACAATTACTAGGTATGATTTGGTCAGATTTACGTTCAAACGTTGTCTCTATACGTTTAAAAACGTGAAAACGGAAAAAAAAAAAGAAAAAAAAATTGTGTTTTTTTTTTTTTTTTTTTTGGTCTCCAAATTCGTAATTATAGAAGGAGTATTCGTAATTTCGTAAAGAGGGTGGGAAATTCGTAACAATTACGAATTTTTCGTAACAGTTGGCAGCTATGCATGTTTGGCGGCCTTTATAAGCAGGTGGCCTTTATAGAAAGGTTCATTCACGCTGTACATTCATACACTGTTTCCAACCAATACAAGTTTGGCGGCCTTTATAAGCAGGTGGTCTTTAAAGGAAGGTTCATTCACGCTGTACATTCATACACTGTTTCCAACCAATACATGTTTGGCGGCCTTTATAAGCATGTGGTCTTTAAAGGAAGGTGCATTCACGCTGTACATTCATACACTGTTTCCTACCAATACATGTTTGGCGGCCTTTATAAGCTGGTGGTCTATAAAGGAAGGTTCATTCACGCTGTACATTCATACACTGTTTCCAACCAATACAAGTTTGGAGGCCTTTATAAGCAGGTGGCCTTTACAGGCAGGTAGTCACTAGAGCAGGATTGAGTTGTACAACAAATGATTGGCCAAGTTACCTTGATGGAGACTTTCTGTGTATACTGGTCTCCTGGCTTGGCTGGGTTGAACTGCATGTTGGCTATAGGAGAGACACAATATAAACAATTATTTTACATACAATCATGTTTTTTTTCTTCTTAATGTTTGTTATTGCCAAAGTATAACAAGTTGTATGTTACTGGACAGCAGAGATTTCTGAGAATTCAAAAATACCCAAATCAGACCGGGCCTCAAACCATCTGAGTGCCAACTTCATTTAGAAAGCATCTACATTGTACATGTACTAGACCAGAAAAGATGAATAGCATAATCCTACATTCTTGAACGAATAGAAAGGAGGTTCAGCTTTGAAATTATCAGAGTACATTTACAATTCATTTCACATAATTATATCTCTTGTGTGCAATAAGAAACAAACTTGAATAGAATCTAGTCTGATTCTATGAGTATTGTGACTAGAGACGACCAAGGGACCAATTATTTTTTTCATATAATTGATATAATTGCAAATTATAATGAAACTAAATCAAAGTTATAAAATATTAGACTCACGTTTCCTGTGTGACAGTGGCTTGAGGATGTAGCCAGACTTTCCGTTCTGGAGGAACTTGCCCTGGTTGATATCCATCTCTTCGCACGCCGTCTGGAAGTTCAGCGCAACTGCATACATATGAGAGGGATAACATCAAATATCACAATAATAAGTGTTGTCAAAACACAGTTGAGATGGTGCGCAAGATAATTGTGCGGGTTTGAACTGTACCAGTAACGACCAGGGTAATAATACAGCGCATAGGGACATGCATTTGCAATGTGATATGCGCTATATAAAAACTGTGTAGTATTATTATTATTATTTAGTACACCACATCCTGCACTTCACAACAAAATTAAAGTGACATAATAATCAGCGAGTTGATTGTTGTCGCTACCGAAGAAGAATTAATCTTCCTCCTTCTAATTCTAATGCAAGTATGGGATGACTTGTTAACCAATGACCCAGCCCAAACATCTCCCATACTAACAGTGTTTAATGAAATCTAACAATCCCGCCTGATGATTCGCATTAAGAAAATACTGCTGAAAACTGCTTATTTACTAGATATAACCAATGTGGTCAAATGAGAGTGGTATACAGCCTAGCTTTCAATCATAGCAGGATCTTCGTCTGGGCAAATGACATTTGCATGTTAGTTCTTACCGATTTGTGCGCCAACATCCCACATGGGTACAGCGGTGTAGTTGGACGAGTTAGTCCGGAGTCCTCCGGGATAGATTCTGCTCAGGAAGATCTTGTTGTGCTCTACGTATTCCGCAGGCTTATCTTCAGCAAGACCGAAGGCCTTCCCCTCGGCAAATGACGACATCTGGTGACACTTGTCTGAAGAAAAAAAAAAGGGACAAAATATGGTTCAAATGAAAATTGTCACAAATAACACATACATTTCATAAGAAGATGAAATTAACGTCAGAGGGGGAGAGAGAAATTGAAATATTGCCTTCCCCAGGCAAAAGAGGACATCTGATGAAACTTGTCTGAAAAAGAAATAGGAACAAAATAAGTTGCAAATGGAAATTATAAATTAACAAATTACAGATAAATTTAGAAGGTGAGAGTAACAGAGGATGAGAGAGGGAAAATGGAAATACATGTATGTATTTCTTTATTTCTAAATGACTTTCCCTCATGCTTTTTTTTCCTCAATATTATTTTTATCAAATTATTGGGGGCATGTGCCCCCATGTATGCCACCTTTCAGAACAGTGATATATTATTAAATTGACTAGTGTTTTTTTTAAGATAAGTGCAATTTTAAATTTTGACAGAAATACATTAAAATATGTTGATAAATTCTTACATTTGTCCTTGGACTGGGGGAAGGTGCCGAAGTGAACACTGGCAAGGGTCACAATATCTGACAGCTCCTTGGCTAACTTCAGCTTTTTCTGCAGGGGAAATCAAACATAAAGATACATTGAATTTTACTTTGACCAGTATAGCATGCATTCTCCGTAGGGCACGCACGGCAGGAGTATTTTCAGGACCAGTCCTGAACAACTCCTTGTCAAATGCTATTAACTATTCACTAACTCCTCTGGTCGACAATCAATTCACAAGATGAGACACAATTTGAAATGGTTTTCAAAGACTGATCATCTCTGAAGGTTTAAACAAAATTGATAAAGATAAGAAAACTGTCACTCTTGGAAAAATATCTAGTATAATATTATTTATTCTTTACGGGGGATGAAAACTGGCAACATACTCTGGCAAGATTGTTGACAACTCCCCATTTTTTATTTTGTTTTGCTTTGAAATTCAGAGAACTTTTCTCCTATTCAATTCTTTATATTGAAATAAATGTTTAGCACTGACTTAAATATATAACATACACTATTCAGATACTATAAACACTAACTTTATCTGATCTAAACACTTAAAACAGGTAATAAAAGTACATATTTCAACAATATATTCTGACCAAATACATGTACCAAACTACAAACTACGCGTTCCAAACTTGGGACTAGTTTTGAAAAGGAATAGTTTAGAAATCAGTTTTCCTGAAATGTTGATAGTGATGGTTATATTAGCGGCTAGATGAGCCCTACAATATCCCTTTTATCAGGCAAGAAGTAAATCACACTATAAAACGTACCAGTTTTGTATGCCCACCATTAAAACACATACTGTATATTGTACATGTACAACACTATGTCTAACTTTAGTACACATATTAACTACTTTACAAAAACCAGAGGGACTATTAACAGACTATTATTACGATCTAGACATGCGTATGATTCTATCAAGATACTAATACTTTACAAATCCCAATGTTATACAGAAGAAGCAAATGTCTAATAAGTCATAACATTTGATTTCACAGAGTAAATACAGACAGCTAATCATAACCATATTATAAATGTAGCTATCATTTAAATACAAATCTTCAAAACAAAATAACTGAAAATTGCAACTTTCAAATTATTTTGTTGATCAAAATTTACTAATTTTAGACAAATAGATTCATCTAAAGAGCCAAATTGTTCAAAATATCACTATTTCATGCTTCTATTTTCCACAGTAATTTTGCAGTTTGCATTGAGAGGAACCATACACTACATACAGGGTTATTTTCAAGTTGCCATTTTTTCTTTTCCATAACAACTCTCACACCACCTGATTAAGAAATGGAAAAGCAATTTTCTTACAATTACATGCTTTTGAAATATTTGAAGACAATTGAAAGCAATAAGAACCCTCTTCCAAATTTTAAAATCAATTCTTCTTTTTTTTCTATTTTTATATTTTGTTTCAATTAAATGAAGATGTTTTTTCTTCAAAAAATGAGAACATTGAAAGTGTAAACTTGAGTGGGTAATTTAGTCCAACAGTAATTTTCATTTATATTAGGAATACAATGAAAACGGTATATCTTGGCTCGTAAAATAAATGTTTGAATCTTCATGTTAATAGACGTGCATACGTGTATAAATGCAACATGCTTGTTTTGATATCAGAGATAAAAATATACACAAATATAAATTCAAATTTATAGTGTACACAATTATATTGCACAAATGCATACATGTTTATGACTGAATTCAAGGGATAACTAAAGCACTAGGGTACTAGGTACATTTAACTGATATTTATGCGCATGATGCAACATGCTTTATGCTAAATATTTAATCATATCACACTTTTTTTTTGTAAGGAAGCAAAACAATACATGCACTTTATGTTACCTCCATTGTTAGCAAGTTATTATGCTGCATTCAGAGTGAAGTTATAGAAAATAAAGTCAAATAATTATTATAAATGAATTGCATGTGAGAGAGTAAAGGTAGGTTAAGACATCATGATGCAGACTGACAAACTATACATCCCAAGTAAGCTACACTTTTAGCTCCTTGAGTGCCAAGCTCACATTTTTGCGAGTTTTAATACACACAAATGCCATAGAGCAGTAAAATCCCTAGCACTCAAAGTGTTAATTGCAATTTACATTTAAATGTTGAATGTTTAAATATATTATTTGAATGTTTAAATATATTATTTGAATATAATATATGTATTCAATAATTCTGCTATCGTTTTATATTTCAATTAGTCGTGGGAATACACAATTACACATTGTTATTAATGCGGTACAACTAGCAAGCTCAAAATATGCTGTAAAGATCTAAGTCTGTTAACTTCATACTAGTTCAGAACAGTTTATTTACATTTTTTAAAATTCAAGTAGCTGATTCTAGGCTACCAATATTCACAACATTTAAGCTTATATCAGAACTATATTATATGACAATATACAAAACAGTTCAATTTCATGTTTAACTAGTTAGTACATGTATTACTAAAACTAATACTTTAAAGGGGTAGTTCAGTTTTGGTAGAGAGGGCGCTGCACATCACAATTTTTTGTGAGGTAATGAAAAACTGAGTGTCGAATTTGAGAGAACATGCAATTTTAATGGCAGAATAAACTTTATTTGGTCAAAATCGACCCAGAAACGGCTGAAATATCAATAAATATATCTGATCTTATAATTATTTGGGGCCCGAATAATTAGATGATTTTTTTTCAAAAAATTTAAAAAAATGCTTGCACTTTGTCAAAAATTTTAAAAAGCGATTTTTAAATAGTTGTTGATGATCTCTCTATTTAATCATTATTTCAATAAAACATCACATGCATAATTGTGTATGAAAAATGGTTGAAACCAATGCCTTTTTAGAAAGCCCCCTCTTGTGTTTTAATGGCTCTTTTTGAATGATAACAGGCTTTTTACTTAGTCGTTTGTAATTTTGTATACCTTTCGAGCATGGTGGAGTTATAACTATTAGTTTGTAATGTTACTGTCCAGGTTTGGTTACTAAAGTTCAGCCTTACCAAAACTGTACTATCCCTTTAAAACAAAGAACCTAAACAAAAGGATATGAAGGAGAAATAAACAACTACAAATGGTCATATTAAAAACTGATTCAGAATATAATATTGGCAATTCTAAACCAAATCTGCTTATAAAAAGTGTTCTTATTCAGCTTATGAACTTGAAATGAAAGGTATGTCATTGTGTTTAAGATGGCTCTTATGAAAATTATGTTTATTTTATTTAAAATTAAAAAAATACATCAAGCAAATTAAATCATCTACATTGCAAGAATTTCTAATATCTAAAATTAGAAATAAACTCCCTCTGTTAAGAACAGTAAGAACTACATAAAAGCTTTCTACAAAATTTGTTGAGTACATTATCTATTCTATATACTGTACATCTAACAAACTAAAGCTAAATTAATATAGTAAATTCAAGAAAAAAATCTAAAAATACCACGCAGGAAACCTGCACTAATCTACAATTCATCTACAGTATGTAAAAGTATCCATTTAATTGCATGTCATTGCAGTATTTATCACTTTACAATAAAAATTAAAAAACTTTCTGTTTTAATAAAAAGAACTCTCCTAAAACTATAACTAGACAAACACAAAAGCAACTCGCTTCTACAGAGGATAAGAGTGTTTTATTGGTTGAATACTTCAGAAGTTCACAGGCATCTTAATATAATTTGCAGGACTTGAGGTGTAAGTTTGAGTTTATTTGTTTTCAAAAAGTTAACTTGCTTTTATAGCCAATGGCTGTTCTTCTGCAAGGTTTTTATGGTGAACAAATATAGTAAAGCCAGGACAAATTTTAGAAACCAGTTTCTGGGGTTGGAGACAATATTGATTAGTCTACCCTCAGGTACACTAAATGAAATTGTATTGTTTTGGGACCCACCGGGCATGATTGGTACTAAGGAATGTGTAATGGACTGATCGGGTCAACAACTGATGAGGCTGGGAGCAAAAGAACAGGGCCAAAAAACGTTTTTAACAAATACTGGTCTACTACACATAATACTGAAGATCATGACACTTTCTAATAATTTAATTCTTCTAATACAGCAAAAATTATAAGAAACTTACGATAAAAGAAAAACAAGATACTTGAACATCCTTTGTTAAATGCTTTTGATCAGATATGGATATAAGTTTGAAAGTTTGACTATAATAATATTAGAATATAATAACGCACAAATACATTTTTCGGCTAAAATGCACAGCAAATTAAAACCAAAAGGCTAGAGTACCGTAAAACTCCGTGTATAAGGCGCACTTTTTTCCGTCGGAAAAAATTTCAAAGTCAGGGGTGCGCCTTATACACAGGTACGTACAGCAAAAAAAAAAAAAAAAAAAAAAAAAAAAATTTTTTTTTTAAAGATTTTTTTTGGGGGACACCCTGTAGTCAAGTTCAATATGTATTACACTGGTCTATAAGGCATGACAAGAGCTTGATGTGAGGGGAACATTTATCAACATGTACCTTTTTCCTACATACAAATGATAGTGGTTAGTAAAACAAAATACAAGTTTTGTAAGCAGTTACACTGCAACTAATTGATTATTCAATGTTCATGAGTAGCAGCATTCATTTAATATTCAATTTTCTAACCAGTGGTCATACATTTTTCTCATTAAAAAACAGTTATTAATGAATTTAGCATTTTGCATATTTAATGAGCATTGCTATCTAATGAGAACATGAATATTCATGACCAGCAGTTTTGTAAAAAAAAAAAAAAAAAAAAAAAAAAATTTTTTTTTTTTTTTAGAAAGTTGGGGGTGCGCCTTATACACGGGTGCGCCTTATACACAGAGTTTTACGGTAATAACTGTATTATCTTTTTGAACTAATGTTCCATTTAAATTTTAAAGTGGCATACAATTTGCAAAAGGGTTTCATTCATATTTGGGCATAACAAGGGCTACAAAATGACTCAAAGTGCCCCTGAAAGTCATAAAAGAACCCCCTGGTAATTCTCAGAGATACATGAAAAACAATTAATTTGCATGTGCCATTTTAATGCAGGACGAAGGGGAGCCCCAAAAAAATACTTTTTAAACTGTCCCTGCTTGCAATGATTTTCATGATTATCATTTTTAATTTTGTTATCATATTGCTTAATATTTAGACGATTTACAATTAATAATAGGTAACATCGCTTAGAAAAGGTAGCTTTATAGCCCGGTCACATATCAACGGATTGCGCAAACTTATGTCAAACGGAGAGCTAAATTTTTCATCCGTTCTATGCGTTTCTTGTCCGTTCCTTGTCCGGTGATGTACGTTGTTCTGTTTTGTACATGAAGCAATGGAGACGACTTTCATCACCGGATAATTTAATTTCGCAAATTGCCTATTCGTTGGGCATACGTTTCTGATATCCGTTGATATCTGACTGGGCCATTAATGCTATATAAATGCAATTGATTACTAGTATTATAATTAGTAGTAGCATTACAGTTGATATGACCAACAAATATAAACAAATTATCATACACCTTTGCAAGAAAATAAGAAATAAAATGCATTGCTAGCAAAAATAAGCGTTATAAATTGCAGATATCATGACATGGTATCATGTCTTAAGAGTAGTATTATCAATAGTAGCTATTATTTTTTAAATTAAAACTACTAAAATGTTTCTAATAAGGAGAAAAATAAAACAAGTATTCCCTTCAAACACTAGGACTAACTGGGCACCTCTACTACTACATATTTAGAATTAAAGTAAGGTCAATCAATTCTACAAATTTAAATTAGTGCATTACCACTTCAACTGATGTGTCAAGAATGCAACAAATATTTTTCAGTTTAGTTAAAAACAAAGCTTGCACATTTTTCAAACAAATTATTAAAAGAAGCAAGCAAATCTGATTATATTTTCAGAGTAGATGCTAGCTTACAATTAACAGTAGCTGGTAACCAGAAATGAAGAGAAAATCTCATTAAAAGGAGAAAACATGAGTTTCTTTCTTCAGAAGGTGCAACAAACCAAATAACTAAAACTCAAAAAGATGAAATAAGAAACAAGTGAAATGTATAAAGACTGATTCTTCATCAATAAATGGTGTTGCAAACACAAAGCAGGCAGTATGTGTTGAGTTCAAGCTAGATACAGAGTTAGTAGGAGACATGTGATCAATCACATGACAACAACGCATGCTACTCCTACTCTACTACTACTACTCTAATACAACACTTACCTTTTTTTTGTCTTTTGACTACATGTATGACATTCAAACCAACACAAAACAGAGGGAGGGGAGCAAGAAAACAGACATTGATTTACACGAATTAAAAAAGCAGTGCAGACATTCATATGATGCAAGTGAGAAAACACTAAAAATCTATATTTTGAACCCAAAGTTACCAAATTTCTTTTGATGAATTTCTTAGAATGTCAAGGCATGTTATGTTACACAGGGACATGTACTTCTATTGGGTGAAATAGTACAACTGGCAAATCATGCTTCACAATAATCTAAGCACACACGATGATCAAAATCAATAGTTTTAAAATCCTATACCTTAGTTTGTTTTAAACATCCATTGAGTAAAATTAATTTAGTTACAGCCGGAACATATATCATGCATTAAACATGAGTTACCAAAATGCCTCTATCATTTCTTTGGCACAACCATAAATGTATTTCTTTCCTTTTTTAGTTTGAGCATGCTTTTTCATCTTTCAAAGAATTTTTGTTTGAAACACCCGAGAAGTAAATCATGTGTTGCCCTCCTTGTTCTCATTTGTGCTTTGACAACCTCATTAGGTTTACATGTATGTATATTGTGGAATATAAATAGTTATTATATCATTATTTCAAATGATGCACAAATATGTTTCATTGATTATAAATTAATGCAACACTTTCACCTGTATGCATATGTACATGTTCACCGATTAATGGTTTACAGTGCATCAGAAAATGTAATTATGCCAAAGTGCTATGTATTAAAAACAAAAGTGACATGTTAAACTGCAATAATGCTGCAAAAACCCTTTTACAGGAAGTCATGCAACATCACTAATTGTTCACTTTTGCACACCAACGTCATGATGCAACACCCAACCAGAAGTGCTGTAAATAAATGTCATTATCACATAGATGGGTACAAATTACAAATACGTTGCAAAAAATCCTTTGTGAAATCATGCAACATCGAGTACACATTAAAACTGTGCGCAATGAACGTAATGTGAGAGTAAAAAGGGCGTTGATTGTGTGCTAAATTTACGCATAACATCCTGTAGGTTGGACCCTCCGCTACGTGATGTGAAATTTTCAGATAATCATTATGTCTAATTTTGAGAACATTCAATCAAATATAAAAAAGAGCTAGATTTTACTTTTACATGGCTTTCAAACTGTAAACAGGATTAGCCCTGAAGTACAAAAAGTAACTTAAAGGAACTACAGCATCTAGATGGCCTAATTTTCACAATTAGGCTCTCTATAAGTAATTTTTCCTCAAGAAAAGGAATATGGCAGTCATTTCCCATGAAATCAATCAATTTTGGGGTAATTAGTAAATATCTAATTGTCCTGGGAACGCCCCTTTTAAATTGCCAAAATGTGACGTCATCTAAAGAACTTCGCCCCGTACACGACGCCTATCTAAATTATGTAGATGAGGTAAGCCAATGAATTGTCAATCACGCTGCTGATTTTGGACCCTAAATGTGGGATAAACTGGCTGCTAAGTGAGATTTGGCATCAGAAAATTAGCCTAAAATCACTACTGTGTTTATTTTCAAGGAGTTTTTTTCGGCAGACCTAGTTTACAAGTCATCAAGTATGGAATAAATGCCAAAGTACGTTGTATTCTTTAGTTCCTTTAACGCCCTTTTTTTTTCCTCAACAGACGATATGGACATGTTGGCGTATGATGTATGATGAGCAACACCAAATTCATTATGCAACACCCAAATAGAAATCACTGTGAATTAATTAAAAATCATCCAAATTAATGGCTACAAATTAATTACACATACAACAAGTATGCTGCAATAACCCGGTGTGAAATCATGCAACAGTTATACAGACGGTACACAACTGTGCATAGTGGATGTATGTATGACGAGTGTATCCCATTTCAAGAACACACATATCACAGTAACCACAAACAAAACCACATGACAGCCGAATGATAACGATTACATACCTTTTCTTCACTCTCCTACAGAACAAGTACACAAAACAGTCGGTATCATTAGTTGCTTTGAAACAAACTTTTTTTTTTTAATCCAAGTTTTGATACTCCACAAGACAAATGTTAACTGATAGACTCAAAGTTGTCTTAGTAGCCACCTCTCTGTAATAGTCAAGTACCTTTAATAGTCAAAGCTCATAATAGGTACTTCGGGCCATTACATTTAACCATTTTTGTTTTTCTTTGATTGGAGCCACTAAATTCCATTTTTTTTGTTTTGTTTTACTTTTGTATACATTCAATGGTCAGCTGCCTAGTCTAAGAGTGGGCAGTCATTCCCCTCCGGGTGGTCACTATCTTGATAGCTTTATAAAGCTTGTATAGATTCAATGGTCAGCTGCCTAGTCTAAGAGTGGGCAGTCATTCTCCTCTGGGTGGTCACTATCTTGATAGCTTTATAAAGCTTGTATACATTCAATGGTCAGCTGCCTAGTCTAAGAGTGGGCAGTCATTCCCCTCCGGGTGGTCACTATCTTGATAGCTTTATAAAGCTTGTATAGATTCAATGGTCAGCTGCCTAGTCTAAGAGTGGTCAGTCATTCTCCTCTGGGTGGTCACTATCTTGATAGCTTTATAAAGCTTGTATAGATTCAATGGTCAGCTGCCTAGTCTAAGAGTGGGCAGTCATTCCCCTCCGGGTGGTCACTATCTTGATAGCTTTATAAAGCTTGTATAGATTCAATGGTCAGCTGCCTAGTCTAAGAGTGGTCGATCATTCTCCTCTGGGTGGTCACTAGGTTGATAGCTTTATAAAGCTCCATTTTGACTAGATCTAATGCAATATACAATAAATATACATTTTGTTTCCCTTTTGATATATAAATATACATTTAGTTTTTCTTATTCCATTAGAACATACACGAAAAGTCAAGTAATGTCTAAAAGATCCCGCAAAACATAACTGAAGAGTCGCTGTAAATTACAACACAGCTCGGAGCAGAACAGAACTAGGATAATACTAGATTTACAGGCAAGCTTGAGAATTAAATAATATTTGAATAATTTACATAATATTTGAAAAAAGGATAGGTTTTGGAAACTGAATTAATGCTTTTGCACACATATTCATCACATTTTTTAATGTATAGGGTTACACCAAAGACACCATAGAGAAAGAATTTTTTTAATGTGATATAAATATTCAGTTCATTATAATTTGTTATTTTGATAAAGCATAACACAGTCAAAGCATTAGAATATGATGCTAGGAAAAACTGATTTAAATCACCCTTTTATTTGATCCTTTCAATAAATTTGTCAGAGATGTTTTTTTCTTCTGCAAATGGATGGAATAACATTGATAAGAATGTTGATCTTATTACCTTTCAGCATATTATATCAATTACAAGTGCTCTAGTGAACCCATTAATCTCTTTAGTAACAAAAAGCCCATTCAGTTAATAATCAATTAATCATCACATTTTACCCCTTTTCTATAGCACATCCATCCATCCATCCATCCATCCATCCATCCATCCATCCATCCATCCATCCATCCATCCATCCATCCATCCATCCATCCATCCATCCATCCATCCATCCATCCATCCATCCATCCATCCATCCATCCATCCATCCATCCATCCATCCATCCATCCATCCATCCATCCATCCATCCATCCATCCATCCATCCATCCATCCATCCATCCATCCATCCATCCATCCATCCATCCATCCATCCATCCATCCAATGATTCATTCATTTATAAACTTACAAAAAAACAGTATTTGCTGATAGTTCAGATGATTGAAAGATTATTGACTAAGTGATTGTAATTGATTGATTAATTCTAATTCATTTATTCATCTCCAAGATCTTTCCTGCATTGAGGATTTTGGCTGGTATCAATATGAAATTAAAAAATAAAGATTTGTAGGTCTGTAGGTCCGTTGGTTATCAGTGGGTCGGTCAGTCTTTTGTTTGTTTGTTCATGGGCGTCAATCTGTCATTGATACCCATTCATCAGGGGGGGATGATCTATTCATTCATCCCCCCCTGATGAATAGGTATTACGGAAGTATCGACGCCCATGTGTTTGTTCATTCGTTTGTTGGGTTATTAGGTCAATCAATTGAATAATCCAATTGATTGATTGATTAACTCACCTTGCTAGCTGCCTTTTTCTTTTCCAGGTCCTCCTTGAGTTGTGGGTCTTCGCTGGTGTCGATGTCGGCTGCCTCGTCTTCATCGCTCACCTCTCCATCGTCCTCTTCCGTGGTCGTCGGTGGCAGGCTTTTACCCTGTGCATTTCATTGTAAGATATTCATAACAGTCAGATACATGTATATGATGAAGAAAATTACATCAATTGGTTGTGATAACAAGAACCTCTATTCATATCATTATGAAGAGGAGATGAACAAATATATAAAGAAGACAAAAATACCATAGAAAAAAAGTAATTATGTGGTGATAATGACAAGGCTTTTACACTGTGGATTTCATAACTATAACATTGATGATGATGACGATGACAATGACGATGACGGAGATGAAGATGGTGGTGGTGATGACGATGCTGCTGGTACTGCCGATGATGAAGAAGGTGAAGAGGGAAATCTTGATGCTGATGATGATGGTGATGGTGATGGTGATGGTGATGGTGATGGTGATGGTGATGGTGATGGTGATGGTGATGGTGATGGTGATGGTAATGGTGATGGTGATGGTGTTGGTGATGGTGATGGTGATGGTGATGGTTGGTGATGGTGATGGTGATGGTGGTGATGATGATGATGGTGATGGTGATGATGATGATGATGAGGATGATGATAATGATCATCATCATACATTTGTAATTATAATGAGGACTTCAGAACAATTTCAGTGGAAAATATGTACAATAAAACTTTATTTTGGATGAAAACTTGACGTTATTTGTTAGTCAAACACAACACAACACAGAATAACTGAAGAGAAATTTTAGAATACCCACAAATGTTCCAAGAATACTATCCCCTTACCATCATAATAACAATAACAACCATTAGACACCCATATACTCCAGGACAACAGAAAATATCCCACCAGAAATCACACTATACGAAAGTCAAAGTAATCCCTGTGATTGTACAGATACATGTGTTAGATTTTGGATATGGTTGGGAGGATGGGCTGTTATCCGAGAACCACAAAAAACACAGCCACCAGGTGCTCAGTCAAAACAATTGATAGTGGTTTCAAAACATTGATTATTTCCACTGTTAGTGATACCAAAGAGGAAATGTACCACTTGAAGTGACAGGAATTCTCCACTTATCAGTTACAGCAAGTGAAAATTCCAGCATTTCCTTCCCGTTTTAGTGTTGTTTAAGGTGTTGTGTAACATGAGCAAAATTGATCTGTAATATGTTGGGTAAAGTTTTGTATTATAGTGATGTGGAAATCGTGTTTTGTAAAGAGTTGCATAAAGTGTTGTGAAGAATATGAGATGAGTTCTGAAAAGTGCAGTGAATATATCTTTTTGTGCGGTTTACATGGGTGCATTCAGTTATATGTGAGATGCTTTGTTAAAGGACAATGAAATCCAAACAAATTGGTGTATGTACTACATGTATAAGACACTAAATATAATGAATAGTCTCTGAAAATTTGAGCAGAATCGGTCAAGAAATAAGAAAACTATGTCTCTTTGAAAAGAGCCATGTATTTCTTCGAATGACTCAAATTGGCAATGCACTCTGGCAAAGTTGTGGACAACTCCCCATACATGTACATTTTGTACACAAAATTTCAGTTTTGTTCAATTTTCTCAAAATTTATGTTTACTCTTCGTTCGAGCTCAAAATACAAAACATATGGGGAGTTGTCCACACACTTATCAGAGTGCGTTGCCAATTTGAGTTCCCCATAGGAATAAATGGACATCTTCAAAGAGCCGTAATTTTCTTGTTTCTTACCCGATTATGCTCTAACTTTCAGAGATTATTCTTCTAAATCTCTTCAAGACTATGAAAGCAACATTTTGCTTGGGTTTCATTGCCCTTTAAGTACTGTATCTAATCTTTTTGTGCGGTTCACATGGGTGCATTCAGTTATATGTGAGATGTTTTGTTAAGTATTGTATCCAATTTTTTAACAGTTTTGTGCAAAGTGGTACTCTTCAGTGCTGTGTACTCCTGGACTCCTGGTGTTAAATAAAGTGTTGTGTTAAACACACCCATCCAGACCATCAAACGTGATTACAATCTAGAAGAATCGTGTGCAAAAGTTGTGTTGGCCCTCTTAATACCACAGGCATGTGTAATATTTGATGGCTTATTTATTATATTAACCCATTCAGGACTGGTCCCAACAATTCTCAGGCTTGTGTCTATGGAGAATACATGTTAAAGCAAAATATTCAGTCTTGGGTCTATGGAGAATACATGTTATAGCAAAATATTCAGTCTTGGGTCTATGGAGAATACATGTTAAAGCAAAATCAATCAGTCCTGAACGGGTTAAGTGGACTAATAATACAGGATGACATCACAATTAGGCCCCACCCCTATGTTCACCCATTGTTCGGTCACCCGTTTCAATCGAGTACCAACATGGATTTTACAGTTTTTGTGTCAATACTCAACGCGGAAGGTTGATCAAACAATGGATGAACGGGACGGGGCTTTAATCGGGACGTCATCACATACACGTCCACTAGTGAACATCTCAATACAAAATCGGCTAATATCACATGAACGTTGACATCGACATTAAAGTCACCATCAAGGTTGAAATTCTAGATTTATGCATAAAAAACTCCACATTGCTTAGGTACCGAGAGGGTCAACCAAGTCACAACACACAATTTTTTGTTTAATTTTTTGAATGACAAATCATTTTACCTGGGAATTATGTATTTTATCCTCATTCTGCACAGAATCGAACATTAAAGAAAGTGGTAAGTATTCATGAAAATAAAGTTGTTCTCTTCTTTTTTTTGGAAGGGGGGGGGGGGGAGCTGGCAAGAGCATAGAATAGAATAAAAATTTCAAGAAAATGGAAAGTATAAAGTACAGCTTTTCTTCCTGTTTTATTAATAGCAAATTTCATGAAATCAGACTTTTTAAAGCATGTTTTTTATGCAGAAGTATGTATAACCTTATAAGAGCTTTTCAGGATTGACATGCTCTATGTAGATTAAACATGAAATGCAATTAGAAATATTTCTGAAATAGTTGGTGTTCAATTGGATAAAGACTGCAGATTTGTTAAAAAATAAACCTTTGAATTACAAATGGCCGATTCTTGCATTGCAAATATCAAAACCTTTTATCCCCATTTGCTGCTCGCTCTCTAGTATATAAATGTGGACTTGATAAGAGCTGAATGTACACATGGCTTATGGCTGATAGAATGCATTGCTCTCAAGGGAGTAGAAAATGCACATCACATGCAGACTGACTGAGTGGTTTGAAAAGCTGAGGTATCAATGCCAATGTCCTAATGTGCTTAGAGATGGTTATCAATATTAAGTGCTATATAAAAGATAATAATAATAGCTTGCATTTATATAGCACTTATTACAGGGTTTCTAAGCGCAAATTATTATTACCCATGGTCAAACCCACACAATGATATGGCATACTTTCTCAACTCCCTGGGGAGCATACTAGCCATATGCCAATGGCACAAAGGCTAAATAACACCAGACTATGGTACTCATTTATACACCTGGGTAGAGAGTAGCAATTGTGGATTAATTGTCTTGCTGAAGGACAAACACAGTGGGTATACACAGGTTTTGAACTCGGGATCTCATGATTGGAAAGAGCACGCTTTACAAATCTTGCCACACCACATCCACGTCAAAAAATATCTATCAAAGGCCTTATGACAATTTTGAAACGCCCTGCAGTATCTAAAAACTGTTACCGTATTTTTCGGAGTAAAGTCCACAGCTGCCTTTTAAACAGCAGCAGAATGCCCGAAAATGTTATTATTCTCTGGTGATCACGCAATTAAAAGTTATTTGTAAACACTCACTGATACAGCAATGATGTTTGGAAGCGCAACTTGACAGAAAGGCAAAATTAAAACACCCCTTGGTATGCAGCACACGGATAACTGATCAATAATCCTAGGCTAGGCTAGATAATTAGAACGATACAATAGAAAGTAAAGACTCTATTGAAGAACTTATTACAGCTATCTCATTGGTTGACTTTTAATGAATAAGAATACATTCTGTTTCAACAGACATTCGGTATCTGAAAAATAGCATCGCGGTATCATATCAACTTAACATGGACAATGGAATTCCCCCGATAATCGATGCATGCGCTGTGCATAAAAATACAAACTATAACACTGCCACGGACACTTGGCATGTGCGCTACATACCGCAGTTTTGCTGCACTGTACCAGTGAATTCGCAATAAACTGATTATGACCGACAGGTACCCGCATTTACTAGTTACTACGCAACTTCATACTTCTGCGCCATGCTACATCATACCCGCATATCGCATGTAGCCGGCCTCAACGGGGCCGCACTGCACACAATGCAAACACAAGTTAGTGGCCGTCGATCAAGGCGAGCGCAATTTCCACTTAAAATTTATCTAAATTCAAAGTAAAAGAATCTATGTTTTGGAGGGTTTTTTAAAAGCAAATATATCAGCAGAAAAATCAGGCCTCGGACTGGGTAAATGTATACACTTTTGCATGATCCATTTTCTAACAAACTAGTCCCACATGTGCATAAATATGTTGTTTGGGGCCTATAACAAGAGTCTACTAAGAGTTTACTATCACCGCGTACGTGCTGCACCCCTGACATTGCGCTTTTTTTAAAGGAAAAAGTATGCAGCCTTTACGCTGGTAACTACGGTACTTAAATTTAAAAGCTCTTTGACATTGCAGAATATGTTATCTTTTTTTTATTCCATCAAGATACTGAAGCATGAAAACATTCCCAACACAAATCATTACTCATGTAATGGTCCCACATACATGTTTATATGTGGGCTTCAACAAATTAGCTAAAATGTTTTGTAGAAATTCTAGGATAAATATGATTTCAAGTTATTTTATTGCTGAAATGTAAGTATTGCAAATGGTCTTGTGATGTAACATGATAGTCTAATGAAAGCAAAATTTCACCTTTTGTTTAATCATTTTATCTTGGAGAGCAGGATATAAAAAAACATGTCACACGACCCTGACCCTAACCCTCTCGTTACAAAGCAATGTAGAAATTATCTCATTATGCACCACAACAGTGACAACATCACATTCTTTTAGAATGACATGTAGCAATGGTTCTAAACGTGTTCTTTGTTAGTTGCCAAAGGACTTTGATAGTGGCCGGGCTGGAGCTGGCCGATTGACTTCACAGCCACTCATTTTTGGCTAGCTACACATCGTACAGTACCATTACTCATGGCAATAAATAGCCGTGATGTCACACTTTAGTACTCTCTATTTGTTTTACACCTGAATGAGGATATTCACCTTGAGTTTCAAAGTTGGCTGGAGCTAGTGAAATGACTTCACAGCCACTAATGTTTTTCTTGCCTGGCATTGTTTAGAACAGTTACTCGTGGCAATAAATGGCTGTGACATCACATCTCCATTTAACACGTTGCTTACGGGAACCGGATGGGCTATGTACAAAGTCTATGGGGATTTCAGAAACTTGAAGGCAACGGGTTAAAGGACCAAAGAAGTGAAGTCACATCCTTTTGTTATAACATAGTATATTACTTGTCCTTTCATTTGGGCTATTGGTAGTGGATTGGAGGTGGACCATTACCTCCTTAGCATCCGCTTGGGCGGAAATTGGTGGTTTGCCTGACATTGTTTAGAACCGTTACTCATGGCAATGAATAGCTGTGACATCACATCTAAGTATGTACTCTTATTTATAAATGTGTCATACCTTGATGAGGATCTTGCCCTTGAGTTCCTCCGGTGAAGGGAACGACTCTGCCTGGTGGAGATTGTTGTTGACGTACAACTTGTCTGCAAATGGAGAAGCGACAATGTTGAGAAACATCATGTTAAATTGATTTCTCTTACTTTCATTTTTGCTCAGTTTTAAAAACCTGTTCTATTTTAAAGTTATTTCTAAGTTAACAACAAAAAATTCCCATGTATTTCAGTTGTGTGTTTCATTTTACTCACTTTTAAAAACATATCTGTTTGATTAAAAAAAAAAAAATGTATGCCCTATGAAGGAAATATATAACCCATGACATTTTTATGGGTGAGACTGATATGACTTGCTCGCTAACTTCCTCTTTATCTTCTTTTGTATCCATCATCATCTACTGAACTACTTAGCCCCCCCCCCCCCCCCCCCCCACCCTTCCCACATGTTTCAAAAGAAAGTAGTCTGAAGAAAGTTTCTCTCACCTCCGAATATTGAAGTGCAGTAGCTGGCCATCACTTTCTGCTGCTCTACAGTGCAGTGGTTCTCAAACGACAGGATCAGGGGGTACCTGAGGGGGAAAAAAGAAGACTTGGGACGTTTTTATTTTGTTATTTAAAGTTATTACGCAATATAGTGTGCTGAACCTTCCTTATATTTTCAATTTCTAACAGCGCATAGAGACATATGTGATATGCGCGTTATAAATACAACATTATTATTATCATTCATTTTCTTTTGATATAAAAAAAGTTATAATTAAAAAGTAATTCATTTAAAGGTCAACTTTTAAAAGATACCTAAAAAGAAACAGTACAAGTAGATGATCGTTTAAGCATCATTTGATATTCAAAAGTAAGTTTCTATTATAAAGTGATTACCTTATACAAAGGAAAAGTAACTTTCAAGAAGGTGTTGGTAACACCGGGAAGAAGGATTAGAATGTCGCCCTAACTTTCATGAAATATACTTACTCAGTAGAGGCGAAAGCATATTTGTTGCACACTTCTATGATGTCTTTGAACTTGATCTTGGAGGTGAGGGTGTGGCCGTGGTAGACGATGGGGTCATTGTCAGGTCCATCCCAGCAGTCCACTGGCGACATCAAATAAATTGTTTTATAATTTAAAGTAGTGTGCTTATATTTGAAAATTATTGTTAATTTACGAATTACAATTAATTCTTGACTGATTTTAGAGTATCTTCACAACCACTCTATAAAATAATGTATTCAAACTTGATCTGGGAGGCAAGAGTGCTAGACAAAATATATCATCATATCTATCTCCACCATCAATATCATCATCATCATCATCCCCATCATCAATATCATCATCATCACCATCATCATCATCATCATCACCATCATCATCATCATCACCATCATCATCATCATCATCATCATCACCATCAACATCATCACCATCATCATCATCACCATCATCCTCATCCTCATCCCCATCACTGTCATCGTTGATATCGTCATCTTCATCATCAACATCAATGCTGTCGTTTTTGTCATCTTCATCACCATCACCATCATAACCATCATCATCATCACAACCACAACTATTGTCATCTTCATAATCTTTATTATCTGATTGTCATCATTTTTAAAATCATCATTGATGCCATCTTCAGCTTAATTATCATCATCTCCTGTGGACATGTTGCCATGGTTACTCACATTCCACACATCTGCATCCCTTCTGCAGTGCCCTGATGTATGCCTCGGTGCTACTGGGTCCTCTCAGCTGGTCCTCCATCAGGTATCTAGGAGAAGAAAACAAGTATTTATACTTATTTTGCTTATTTGACTTAACGTTTAAACGTTGTCTCTACAAATTTATTATAATGTTATAATCGTAATAGTCGGGAAATGGTAAAACAGTCAATGTGGAGGCCTGAAATACTCTTGATAAATCTTCAATTCAGTCACATCTTTGAATATTTATATATCAAACATATGTTCAAAATCTGAACATACATGTACAGTATATTAAACATAATATATTGAAACGTAACTGTAGGGTACACCACTGTACCTGCACCAGGGAAAAATTGTTTAGTAAACGTTTTGACTCAACACTAATTTATACCCGTTGCATCATAAGGATTCTTGTAAAAGAAGTCAAACACATTCAACTCTTTAGAAAGAAACGTTATCAGTTATCAAGTCATAAACGTTATCAAGTCATAAACAGGCTATATGGAAGTTCATATCAAGTTTTGTGTCAAACTGTATTAAATGCTGGTTTTGGAAAATCATTTTCTTGCAGGCAAGGGGGTAAAGGGCTGATGGGCAGTGTACAATACAAAATACAGAATTAAGTTGATATTCGATACAGATAGGCATTAGAAAGCAGAAATAAAGAAATCAATCAGGCAAAATCCTCCGATGTTCTTACGTGTTGTGTGATGAATTGATGAAGTAGTGAGCCAGAGGCTGTTTCATGTCCTGGTACACCGTCTCGTGGAATGGGTTGAAAATCAGACCATTGGGGCCAATCATGAACATGGAGAAACCTGCAAGTACAAAATATATATAAATACAAAAATAAATAATAATAATAATAATGAATTTGTAATCACTAATAAAGCTAGTGAAAAGTTCTTTTCATAGCTAAACAAATCTTAATTTATTTGTTTGCCAACTAGATCCTGATTCACAAATCATAAATTATCTCAGGGAATTGTTGGTTATAAATCACAATGGGTCAATGACAGCTAGCGCGCAAATGACGTCACGATTGGTGGCAATTATGAACAACATTCAATAAGCAATTTTCAACAAAGTTCACACAGTAATAAATTTATTTGTTGCTCTACCATATTTGCTCAGCTATTTGCTTATGATTCCTCTCAGTCAACTTCTCAATGTAAACAAGACATTTCTGGGGTGGATTTCCCCTTTAAAGGAGACCTTCATGCAAAGAACACAATTTATATGTTTTAGTACAGTTATTTGTTATATTAGCTAGATATCCAACACTTTGCAAAGGGTTGTGTAATTCATAAACAAATGTAATTCATAAACATTTTAACCACCTAAGCCTACAGAACTTGAAAAGGCCTTATGTTCCAAAAGTGCCAAACGTTTGCAATTGCATCAATGTTTTACACGCGTACGTTAGAAGACAATAGAATGCTTACGTCCTAGATAATACAGGCTAGTCTTCTTCTTTAGTATGATAATGTGTTTTCAAATTATATAATTTTTCTGGACACCTATTTTTCTGACCTTTTTTGTGGAATGAACTACTAACATGGTTATCTTTCGTTTTTTAGAGAATTATTTTGGGGTGTTAGATCCCTTTATGATACCTTGCATTGTAAATACCTAGATATTCTTATCTCTAAAATAGTAAAAATTCCTGAGTTATTACAACAAACTAATGTGTGGAATGCGTGTATATAGAGCAGTTAGGCATGCCAATGGACTTTGTATTTTGACATTGACTGCTCCCTGACCCGCCTGAAATCCTCCTCCAGTTCCCATTGCTCTCACAATAAAGGGTATTGGGTCTTGGCTATGATATAAATCATCCATTGTCACCTGGGGGGTGTTGCATAAAACTTTGTATTGCGATCAATCACAACTTTCAGATTAAAGGCAACTTAGCAATAAAACGCAGCAGCAGTAGTAGTATTATTATTAGTTTTACTATTATTAGTATTATTACCATTATTACCATTATTATCATTATTATTATGTTCTCTTTGAGATTGAGAAATCCCCCAAGACTTTGTACATAGCCCACCAGGTTCCCGTAGGCAAGGGGTTGTTAACTCACCGTCCATGGTCAGGATGTTCTGATCTCTAAACACCTGGTTGGGTTCAAATTTCTTGATGTTTTCTGCGCACCACGCAGTAGTGATGTCTAACCTCTGTCAATAACACACAAAAACAAAATATAGATTCAGTTCAAAGTTTACAGTTTGCATAAAGACAACATTTTAAAAACAACAACTTGGCTTAAATTTAAAAAACAAATTTGGTCAACAAACATGATAAATATTTAATTGTTTACTCTCTCTGTGTTACTGTATCACCCCTTCACTATGCTCATTTTATGTATAAACTTTCATGTTTAGTTGTTACTTGTCATTTGCCCTGAGAGAAACCTGCTGGGTTCCAAAGCTCAGGCTCTATCTGACTTACAGTATATGTTATTACATTGACCCTCTTTTAAAGCTGAAAGCGGCTCTCAACAGCTTTTATTTTCCAATTTTGATATTCAATTTGAGTTCAAATCTATTACAGAAAGGTTGACCTGATAAGCTGAAAACCTTGCCTGAGGTTTGCCCGACATAGCAACCACTAATGTATGCAAGATGGATTCCAAGTTCTGAATTATATTTCTTCAGGATTAATAATTCAGTAGCTTGTAATATGTGTACATTATGCCTGGTCTAATATGTAATAACTTATCATAAATTATGTGCATACTAGTGAATCTGGTATATTTGAACATGTTAGAATTCATTATTTCATACATAAATTTGATATTCTTATTTTGCTTTTAAATATTTCAATTCAAATCAAATGCTAAATTCATTAACAGTTTTATGTAAATCTCAATATACATGCATCTTGCATGATTGTCAAAAGAATCGATGGGAGATCATCAACAATTATTGTATCCCATGCAAAAAGGAAATTGGAATTTAACATGTCTGCTATGATCAAAGCAGTGTTCATTCAATACTGTCATAACGGGCAACCCTGAAATTATTGATTGACACACGGCAAGGCGCAATACATGTACACAGTGTGAACACATACACAGCATTTATAATTTACACAAATCGCAAACATACACTATTCTTTTATATAAATAATTGCTAGTCATGCTATAAGTATAAAGATTTCTTAATTTAGTTGAACCACTACAATTTCAGCTTTAAAAAATCTATTTCGTCAGAAGCTGACAAAACAGTGGATGAATTTACAAGGATAATATCATATGGATTACTGTGTTATTTCTCATACAACTTATTTTAATCAATTCATTTTCAAAATTCAATCAAATACTAAGCACAATCACTGCCAACTTAGAATTCTATCGAAAAAAGGATACATTTTCTTCCTCATTTTAACTCAATTATTGAGCATTATGATACTCTATTTACATTGCTTTAGCATGCATATATCATTGATTACATATTGCAGTATTGCAGTAAAAAGGTTACTTTTTTGTAAACGCTACATTGAACTCTTTCATTGTAAATTGTTTGTTGTTTGTCTTTCTATCTGTATGTTTTTTGTTTTTTGTTAATATATTTATATATTTGTTTGTTTGTTTGTTTGTTTGTTTGTTTACCTTCTGTTCAGTATGCATAAAGTCTGCAAACTCTTCCGGTGTCCAATATTCATCATCACCTGAATACCTGCAAGTAGAAACGAATAACAATTATAACAAAGCCCCTCTCACAGTATGCAATACGATTTACTTGATTTAGGTGCACATGCAAGCTAGCTTTAGCTCGAGCTCAACTCAGGAAAATTGGGGAACAACTGGAGAGAGCTCTCCATAACTATTAGCTTGTACAGACTCACATGTATTATTAATATTCATAGTAACTTGATGACTCGTAGTAGCTCACCACTTTGGTATATCAATTGTACAAGTTTAATGGCACCTGGGGCAAGTAGATGATCCAAAATGGTTGCCAGATCGGGGAACTAACATTTCTCATCTAGAAACTAGCAAGAAACTTGCCAAGCAGTCAAGCAGAGTGAGCTACCTAGCAGGATTAATTTGTCTTTTGATCCACATTGGTTTCTGCGAGCTGTACATTTTCTGGTAGGGTAAGTAACATTTGAAAAATTATGACCAAGTGTCGATAGACCACTGAAATGGGGATCTAACTCTAGAGTCATATCTGACTGACAGGGACTATGATACATGCTAGTTAAATCAGAATTTAGAAGCTTAGGGTTAGGATTATGGTTAGGTATACTAGGATTGGAGTGGGAGATGGGAAGTTTCCAAGTAAGATATAGACCTAATGGGTGCAGACCGAGTGACCATATACCCATAGGACATGGGGATCTTAAACTCTGAGTCATACATGTATCTGACTGCCGCCAGGGAAGCCTATGAAACATGTAAAATGAGAACTTTTAGAGGCTTTATAGGGTTAGGATTATGTTTTTGGTTAGGTGCAGGTTTGAAGTTTGTGAGATGGGAGTTTCAGGCATCGTTTAGCAGACCACGTGAGACGTAGACCAAATGGGTGCAGACCGAGTGACATGGGGGGTGTTTCACAAAGATCTTAAGTTGAACTTACTCTAAGTTGGACCTAAAAAGTATGGTAAGCCATTTGAAGCCTTGGAATAAAATATATTCAAAAGCAAAAATGCAAGTATTTTAGACTTTTCATAAATTTTACATGAAGAACTTGAAATCTTCTTGATAATAGAAAAGTATTAATGATTTGAAACAACATTTTTTGCCTTTTACAATTTTTTGTCAACGAAACTAACGGCTTTCCATACTTTTCAAGTCCAACTTAGAGTGAAGTTCAACCTAGGATCTTTGTGAAACACCCCCCTGGACATGGACATGGGGATCTAACAGTGAGTCATATCTGACTATCTGACTTCAAGGGAAGCCTACTATGAGACATGTTACGATAACCTCGGTCAGTTCCTCTTGGCTTCCGTCGTCAGGAAGTAACCGGGCAACAAATCTCAACATTCCTTATGGCTTATTTAGTCAACCCTACAATCATTGCAGGGGGAAAACAACATCAGAATGCATTTTTTACGGGCTACTTTTCAAGCCCACATGTATGAAAATAGCACATTGAAGTGATTTTTCAAATGTCTCCCTAATTATGGAGATATCTAAGATTGAATTTGTAAGCGTCTGCAGATGCTTTTGACAGTAGTCAATATTCCAAATTTGGATACTCCATGCGAATGATCAGGATAAAATCAAACATTGATGTACTCCTTTTTTTACCTTGGTATGTACATTAGTCCTTTTCTATGAAAATCTTACATATCATTCTCAAGATGATTGAAGTCTCAATTATCACCTTTGAGAAAAAAATATAAAGTTAATGGATCACTTTAAGTTTTTAATTATCACTACATGGTATTGCGTAATGTTTATTTTGCCATTAGTACAATTATCTTCCAGAAAATTACCACTAAATAGTTTTTTAGTATTTAAAAGGAACAAATATTTACCAAATGATACCCTTAATTGTTGATCAAATACCATTTAGATGCTTTAGTCTGGCAAATATTTTTCTCTTCTGAATTACATGTACATGTACATGTAAGTTGATTAATTCCCAACATCACCTATTGGTAACAATTAAACAAATCAAAGAGGGCTCACTAACCAAAGTTTCAACATTCATAGCCCTCAGGATATCATATGTTACTTCCCCTGTTCCAGTGTTATCTTTTATCCTTTCATGTCAAGCCTCATCAATAATTATAATTTTCATTAATAAAAAGGAGTAATTTTAAAAATATAAGATAGGAAGGAAACTCTGGGATATCTGCTTGCTGTTACTTATCAGTGCAGAATTCCTGTCACTTCTATTCCTATATTTCCTCTTGGGTATCACTTATACTTCAATTAATAAACAAAATGTAAACCACTATCAACTGTTTTGACTGAGCACTGGAGGCTGCCATGATTCCGTATTAAATGTCATCTGAGCGTTCACTAACAAAAGTGGATTATGTAACCGCTGTTGTTGCATATGCTGCTTTGTCAGTGGTCACGTAACCCGCTTTTGTTAGTGCACGCTCAGATGCACTCAAACCACGTTTCATATGGAAATATGGCAGCCTCCAGTGCTCAGTCAAAACAGTTGATAGTGGCAGGGCTCAACACTCGCACTGGCCCACTGGCCCGGGGCCAGTGAAATTGCACTTCGGGTCAGCAAAAATGTATAAAAGTCATATTTTGGTGGACCGATCGGGCAAGCAGATTTTCAACCCGACATTGTCAAAATGAGAAAAATCTTATTTTCTTCCATGTTATGCTTCATCTATAATCACAGGTTTTATCAGGAAAGAGTGATATTTTTAATAGTAAAAAGTTTACTCATGAAATAAAAATTTGGGGCCAGTACATTTTTCTTTCGGCCACCAGAAAAGGGGAAGAAATTATTTCACTAGCCCAACTGGGCCACTGATAAAAAAGGTAAGTGTGGAGCCCTGGATAGTGGTTTAAAAAACATGGATTATTTCAATTATTAGTGATACCCAAGAGGAAATATATATAGAAGTGACAGGAATTCTGCACTTATAACAGCAAGTGGAAATTCAAGAGTTTCCTTCCCTTTTAATTAAAGGGATCTAGTAACATTGTCCAAATCCTACTTTGTTGTAGTTGTACATGTATTAACAATAGAAGCATGGGACAGTTTTGGTTATTCTAATTTCCCTTTCGTTAAACAAAATATTTACGATTGAAGTGTTTAGATGTTAAATTATCCACTTGATAGTCAGTGTAGAAAGTCAGTGCAATGAGTGAACATCACTTTGCATTTTTGCTCAATACTCGGCCATATAACGTCCATTTAACTTAAAATTTGCACACAATATCCAGTGGACATATCAGATAACAACATTATACATTGCGTCAACCATTCATCACTTTTTGCACATGTCAACATAGCTACTAGATCCCTTTTGTTATATTGGGGCCAGAACATATTTTATTTTATTTTTAATTTTTATTGCGAGGGGGGGGGGGGGGGGGGCACAACATTGTTCACCTGTACGAACCCTGATATAGAATTTATTTTGCAAGCATCTTCATCACTGGAGAGACAAATAAACAAAACTAGAAAAATATAGAGAAGGCTTACTTGTGGAAGACTTCGTTGAGTTCCGGTCGCCGAGTGATTTGTCGATAGAAATCCACGAACTCACTCTCACTAAGTGCGTCATTTCGAACACGGCCTTTGTTGTCTTTTGTAACCTCCGTGTCGGATACCTAAGCACGGAAGAATAAAATATCAATACCAATTATAATGATGATAATGATAACGCTGATAATATCATTGTTACTATCATCATAGCATTATTGATAATAGTGATGTACATGTATACATACAAATAAAAATAATTAATCACAATGATTATAATGATTAAGCGCTTAAATATTTTAAAACTTAAAACTTATTCTGCACAAGGCAACATTATCATTATAATCAAATAAAAAATAGAACTCCAAGAAATAATTTTCACTAAGTGTAAGAAATTTTGAATGCACTAACCATTAAGAATGTTTCACTGTGTATGGTGATCATGATTTTTTATAGCATAAATCAAGTCAACAATTTCAAGGAATTCACTCCCAAGAGGTTAGACAAAGTAACAGAAGAAAAACTAGATCTATGGATCTTCGACTGCGCGCAGTCGAAAATGATGCCTCCACCATTGCGCAATTTATACATCAAGCCAAACTTAACATGTCAACTGGTTCTTGTGATATTGCAATTACAAGCTACTTTCGAGTCATGTGACCTTGACATTTGACCTCATGACTCTGATGGCTACAATGGCTTCCTGAGATTCCTGATACATTCAGGTACCAAGTTTGATTGAAATCTGACATTCAGTTCTTGAGATTTTGCAATTACAAGCTCATTTAGCACATATATTGAGTCCTGTGACCTTTGACCTCATGACCCCAAAATCTGATCGGTTATTTGGCTTCATCAAGATACATACATGTACCAAGATTGGTGAGAATCCGTAAATTGGTTCTTGAGATAATGCAATCACGAGTTATTTTTGCATACTATACAATGAGCCATGTGACCTTTGACCTTTGACCTCATGACCCCAAATCTAACCAGTCGATCGGCACCCCAAGATACATACATGAACCAAGTTTGGTGAGAATCTGTCAATCGGTTCTTGGTATAACGCGATCACAAGCTTTTTTTCATATATAATTGTCTGTACACCGACTACGGAGCGGTAGATCAGTGGCGGTTAGCCCTTACTTCAATGGGTCAGCCAGAGGTCACTTGGCATTAGCCAATCAGAGCGCTTGGTCGCTCGAGCAAGGAGACGTTCCGCGTATTCTTCACTGCGAAACTGCAAATAGATCGCGACGGTAGCCAGAGTACGGAGACGGTTAAAGCTGATTTAAATCCCCCGTACTAGCACTTGCGTCGTCGTGCGAAAAGACGCTAATAGTATCCAGACAAAACAAACACTTTGTATAATGTCTGGTATTAAGACTACCATGCTTCAAATATCATGAACACTGCGCTAAGTGCTTACATGCCCAAATAACTTCTATTAAAAGGAGATTAAACGGCCCTATCATAAGGCAGATCTTTAATGGCTGTAATGGTTTGAGTGAGCAATTATGTTCAGTTAATTTTGTACGTAACATCACATCATGATGTGAATTTTAAAAGGGAATTGTATCTCCATCTTGACTACAACAGGCATTGATTATTTTGTTTTTAAAATGCAATTTCCAGAATTAAATTTAATTAAATTTTATATAATACATGTATGTTTAAAAAACTGTTCAAAAGCCTGGGGAAACAGGAGGAAAGTAGTCTTTATAGATCTTGTTTTCAAAATACAACATGCAATCAAGAGAAACAGTTTTAAAATCTGCTTTAATGACATGCAAATTAGATGAAAATATAATAAGGGGAAACTGGTTTAGTCTAGGCGATCGGTGCAAAAAAAGGCGAAAATCGCTCGGAAAATGATACAAGTATGAAACTTGGTACAGTTATACTTGAGCCTATACTGAATATTTTAAAAGGTGGAGCCAATGCATCCGGCCTGTTTCTTAGCAACGGTTGCTAAGAAACGTATTGACCCTAGCAACGAGCCATTTAAGCATATCTAATCCATTCCAAAATGATGATGCTATGTGTTTTATCATCAAAACTATCTAAAGACATGTTATAAGGTCACTATAAGTGGCAATATTTAAAAAAAACATTTGTTTGTTGCTAGGCAACGGATAAACCATAGCAACTGTCTAGTTATATCTTAATTGTCTATTTGTAAACGACTTTTCCACCTTACACTGCCTACAAGTTTACAGAAGAGAAATATTTGGGTATATTTTAAACTGTACAGATTGTCATGAATGGTAATTGACAAATAATATCAAATTGAGTTGCTTAGTAACATATTTACCATAGCAACAAGCTGTGTACACATAGAAAACAATCCCTGCATATGGGATCCATTTAACTCAAACAATTTTCTTATCAATATAAGGCCTATTTCCTGGAATCAGTAAAGGTTATGGTATTTTATAATACATCAACTTGAAACAATGTTACTAGGCAATACATCTATGGAAGCAACCAGCTATTTTTGGTCAGATGGATTGTCTCAACAATATAAAATTCTCACCATGAACAGTCTTAAGTCATTCACCATAATAATAATAATAATAATATTAGGCATTTAGCTACGCTATTCATAGTAAACTATATCACAGCGCTTACAATATTATTACCCCGATCAACAGACACACTGCAATCAATCCTGCACATTAAGTGCACATTTTCCACTCCCTGGGGAGTATTCCAGCAAGTCGCCTATTAGGCGAGCACAGTGCTAAGGAAACAGGTTCCCATCCTTCCGGGTACCCATTTATACACCTGGGTCGAGAGCAGCAATAGTGGATAAATTGTCTTGCCGAAGGACAAACGCGGTGGGCTGCGTTCGAACCCGGGATCTCACGATTGGAAAGCGCGCGCTCTACCAATGTTGCCACACCACATCTCCTAGTTTCAGGCAATGTCACAATCTCCTATGCATGTGTAATACACAGTGCATTTTAAGTGTGCTCGTACACATTTGCAGTCTCTACACCTGCTCCTACATCTGACACTTCAGTAGCTCTGGGCAGGATGCACTTGGTTCCAGTAAGTTTGTCCACAGGGGCCTCCACTATTCTGGGCAAGTCCATCCCCACTCAGAAGTGGAGGGCAACTGGCAATATGGCATAGTAGTATGTCCTTAATGGTGCCCACCTTGCAATGCTGCCCTTCTGATATGTTTCTGTAAAGCAGCCTTGGTGGAAGGAAGTGCTGACATCTGACTTCATTGATGGAGGTACATATTGCTGTATTGTCATAGAGAAGGATGGTGAAGTACTCTAGGGAAGCCTCGGTCTCTTCGGAGAATTGTTCTGGTGCACTGTGCAGCTCATAGAAGGATCCAGTGAGTTCATCATGTGTCTGCCACACTTTCCATGCAGTCTTCTTTTTTTGGGGCAAACTGGGAAACGGTGTCGCATCCCGTGAAAGCGTGGAACACCGGAAGAACCAACGATTTTGTGGGCCCAAATCTCATGAGCTGGAATGTAGTGAAAGTTCTTTCTAGTTCTGAATGTAATCCAGAGGTATATTCTTCCTAGCTGCTGTACAGTTGCTACTGCTAGCACAACTACATCAGTGTCTACTGTCCGAGCAAGGATCTTGTGAAAACACTGCCTGACGGCATGAGCAACATGTCCCATGATCCTGGAATCTGCTTCTTCATGGTTGCAGGGAGTAATGCTGGATGTGTCTCGTGCAGGTATACAGAGTGCATTATCACCATTGGTGACAACAAAAGGGTTCTCTGCTGATGCAAGGGGTTATATACGATACCATAGATTCCTAGTTATAGTATGGAATCACAATTACTTAAGTTTAATAAGTGACCTCAGTAACTATAACTAAATACAGGCATTTACATTTCTATACAATGACAATTACTGTTCTCTAAAATATTGTGATGGGTGACCTCACCGCAAAAGTAGGAGCGGACCACATAGTATGGGCACCACCTTTGGGCAAGTATGGACTAGGACAGCTCAATAGCAGAGGGGAGAAGATTCTAGAATTATATATGTTACACGGAATGGCAGTGTGTAACACATACTTCCAACACAAAGAATGTAGGAGGGCAACATGGACGTCCCCATGTGGACATGACAGAAATCAGATAGACTTCATCATTACCAAATTAGAGAACATCAAGACGTTCCAGAACTGAAGATCATACTGCTCAGCAGACGTTGGGTCAGACCACAATCTAGTACTGGCAAATGTGAAGCTATCACCTGCAAAGTTTAAGCGAATGAAGAGCCTTCCCAAAAGCTACGATGTTGGCAGACTTAATGACTCTAACATAGCAGAAGCATTTAAAGCCAGGATTGGAGGTGCCTTTGAACCACTACTTCAGCTTCAGGACACGGATGCAGATGAGTTGTGGAAGAAGATCTATACTACCAATAACATCACAGAAGAAGTTGTAGGCTTCAAAAGGTCAAACAAAGTTGAAGGTCTCCCAGAAGATGACTGTAAGACGTGTGAACAAAGGAGGAAAGCCAGAATCCTGGTGATGAACAATCCCTCTGCCCACAACAAGAAGAGCTACAAAAAACAAAACGGTCAAGTATGAAGTGAAGAATTGGAAGAAGAAAATTCTTGACGCAGAGGTGGAAGAAATGGAAATTGCTAACGCAAAGAACAACAGCCATGAGCTCTTCAAGAAGGTTAAGAAACTATCTGGAGAAAGAGACGAGATGCAACCTGCCGTAAAGAACAAGGACGGCATCTTTAAAACGGCTCCTGCAGAAGTGTTGAAATGCTGGGAAGAACATTTTAGCGGCCACCTCACCACGCAATTTCCAAGGGTCTAAAATACTCTTCAGACCCTACCTGACCCTCAACCTACAGATAACCCAAGTGAACCTTTCACAATTGAAGAAGTAGAGGCAGCAATAAAACTGTTGAAGAACAGCAAGACCTGTGGTTGGGACAAAATAACGGCCAAAACCCTGAGGACTGGTGGACAGCCGATGAGACAACTCCTGCTCAAAATAATAAATGCAGCATGGTTGGAAGGTAAAACCGCGGAAGACTGGAGCAAGGGTCTCATCACTCCAGTGTTTAAGAAAGGAGACAAGCTGGACCCATCCAACTACAGGGCTATAACGCTACTCTCCATAACTGAGAGAGTTTTCTGTAGGATTGTCCTCGGGAGAATACAGGGAACCATTGAGAACCATCTGACTGAGGAACAATGCGGATTCAGAAGTTGTAGAGGCATCACAGATGCTGTGTTTGTCGTCAGACAGATCATCAAAAAGGCCAGAGAAAAAAGATACCAATCCACTTGAACTTTGTTGATTTTAAAGCAGCATTCGATACTATTTGGAGAGAAGCTCTCTGGAAATGTTTACGTTCCATTGGTGTGGACAAGTCCCCAGTCTACCTTATAGAGAGCATGTACAAGCAAAGCAAATGCTCTGTTATGGTGAACGGTAAGATAACCGAATGGTTGGATGTCATAACTGGAGTTCGATAAGGCTGCCTCCTCTCTCCATGCCTCTTTAACCCATTCCTGGAATTTGTGATGAAGGACATCCAAAAACTAGACAGTGGGATACAGATGGGTGACATACGTACTAACAACATCCGTTATGCAGATGACACCACCCTCATGGAACTTGTATTTGAAAACCTCCAAATCTCTTCAAGGGAACTGGAAAAGACATACTAGAAGTTGGGGGATGAAAATCAATGCCACGAAATTCAGAATCAGGACAGAGGACCAACAAGTTATTACACTAAACAACACCAACATCGAGAAAGTGGATACATTTGTCTTTCTCGGCAGCATGGTACCTTCTATAGAAGATGACGTGAAGAGGCGAACAATACTGGCAGCCTGGTCATTTGGAAGGCTGAAAAGTGCCATCTGGTCCAACCAAGATATTTCGAGGACACTCAAAGTCAGGATTTACAGAGCCCTGATCCTCCCTATTGCCACATATGGAGCAGAATCCTGGACCCTCCGTAAATCAGCTAGATCTAAGCTTGAGGTATTTAAAATGAGGTGCCTCCTGACCATCCTTGGAGTTCACCTAATGGACAGAATAAGGAACGAAGAGATTAGGCAGAGGCTGAACATCCCAAGCACCATATGTGAAGAAATAACAAAACGTAGACGGAAATGGTTTGGCCATGTGGTACGCATGCCGCATGACCGCCTACCATACCAAGCATACCATAATGACTTTGACGCACGCAGACCACGGGGACGCCCTCCTACGAGATGGAAGGACCAAGTGAGGTGCGATGTGGGTCTATCCCTACATGAGGCAGAACATCTAGCCCAGGATAGATCAGAATAGAGCAGGATTTATCGTAGGGGAGCATCGTCTTACGCACCTAAGTCAGTAAGTCAAACTTTGGCCAACAATAGTTGACAGGTTAGAAAAGCCCAAATGTTGATACAATGAGGTAAATGCGTTGCCTAGCAACCATTATAAAGCCATGTGCACTGTGTGGTGGACTTTTGCTTCAGAGTGAGGATATTATGCATAGTAAAGTAATATATATTGAAATACATTATAATGTTTAGTAAAATTGGTCTACATACATCAAATATGCTTGGTTGCTACGGAAAATATGTTGCCTAGCAACTGTTGCTATGATGTGTACATTGCAATTGCTCCAGGGTGGTGTTATGATGAAGAGCAATGCTTCAGATATTAAAATACATTTAAATTGTTCGGAAAAATTGGTCTACAGGCATCTTACATGTTGGTTGCTATGGAAAATACGTTGCTTAGCAACCGTTGCTATACTATGTACAGTTTTCCTTGGCTCCACCTCTGAAAATGCTTAGAATGATGAGACCTACATGTGTAGAAAATGTCATACTTGTATCATTTTCCGAGCAATTTTCGCACCAATCGCCTAGACTAGTTGTTACTGTAAAGCATCCTACTTTCTAGAGATGATATTATAATGGAAATTTAATGGGATGAGGGTTTGGATCTAGGCAATAAAGGGTTGAATGGCATGTGGGGATACACGCAGCAATGGTAGCGTGTCATGGTATTTGCACAGAGATGAGGCTGCCAATCCTCACACAATATCAAGATCTCATTGGATGAAGTCCTGATAGTGATAGTGTGGACACTTCTAAAAACTAAATGGATACAAATGTATTGTGTGTACTTATTTGTATTCCATTAAACATGATTTGGCTTTGGGGATCAAGCACTGGCATAGCGAGGTTGGGGGGGAGGGGGGGGGGGGGGGGGGCTCTTAGGCTTGTTTTTGCCTTTGAATAGCTAAAATCCAAAAGCTTGATGGTAATCTGTCTACCGGCACATGAAATATCATGATTATTTAAGCTATTTTTGCATAATTAATGAGTCCTACAGATTATGTGCAAAATGGCAATCTCTCACTGGAGGAAACAATACAACTGCTAATTAGTAGGCATTGTTCCAAACAAACTGAAATAAGTTTTTATATATTGACTTTTGTCCATTACAAGTTATATTTATTTTGTAGCATACGACCTGGTGAATAAAATGGTACATAGCGAAGTTCAGTCAGATATAGACAAATTGACCTATGACCTTTCGAAAGTCAATGAAAGTATACAAAATAAAAGCGAAAGTTCAGCCTAGTCCCACACAATCAAAACAGTGTGAGTGAACAAAATAAAGCTTACCTTTTCGCCAAATCTTGGATAAAATATGGCAAAAAATAACTCAAACTAACATCTGAATTGTCAATATCAAGTTAGATGTCACTCTGTGTGATATCCAACGTTCTGACAAACTCCTCATTGTATAGCAAGGCCCGAGCTTCTTTAGCGGAGTAGGTCGTTTTCCGAGACGTGGACGCAGCCATCTTAGCTAAGATAGACTGCGCGGAGCTTTGAAAGTTGCTACACACCGATGCGTGTCAACCGGATTTTCTCTATTATTTTCAATAGGACCATACACGTTTCTATGCAGATCTCTACAGTAGACAACCTATACAATATGCACCCGCAATATTAGCACGGTAAACCATATACCAGAGATACTATAGCACATATAAAACGCAAGAGCGGTTACGGGCGGTTACGGGCGGTTCAGTGAGTAATAGGAAGGGCGGTCTCGGGCGGTTCAGGGGCTATTTGGTTAACCTGTTCAAGACAGACTGATTTTGCTATCATTATCCACAGACCCTGCCCAAGTATTTTGTGGACCAGTCCTGGGCCCCATTGCAGAAAGAGATACATTTGATTGTAAGTTGCAAATAATTGCAAGTCAGACATTTTTGCATTTCAACTAATCAGATATGCGCATTTAATCATATGATCTGATTTACAATTAATAGCAAATTCATAATAGATTGTATCTCTATCTCTAACGGGGCACCAGTGGGATTGAAGGAAGGGTGCTTTACCTTGAAAATTGCTTCAGCATGAACCTTTTCAATCTTCAAGTTGAGTTTCTTGAGGAGCTTTAAGGATTCCTCAAAGTCGACCGTTCCATCCTGATCCTTGTCAGCCTGACGGAACGTGTCCATGATCCAACTGGTGCATTATGGGATAGCTAGTCAAGGCAAATATACTTTTCATATCTATATAAAACCTGAACATCATAAATAAAAACATATTCATGACAAGATTATACAAAATAGCAACATTTTCATTATCCTAGGGATATACTGTCCCTAACCCTATGTGTATTTTAGGATATGTGTATACATTTGCCTAATAACACTTTATGATCGAACTGGTGCATCATGGGATAGGTAGTCAAGGCTCATAAACAAACTGTATAATATGTGTTCACATAAATCAATTTACACTCATGAACACTACTAATAACATTTTCACAACCTTACAGTGGTACATTTTATATCACCCTAAACTGAATATATGTGTTTGTGTACATTTTATTTCTACAATTTTGCTTTAAAATGTTTGTTTAATTCCTAGATGTGGTACGTGCACCTTGAATATATACACGTAGAATATTGAATTTAAAGAAGAAGAAGAAAAAATAAATATATGCAATACAGCTAACTTTATCCCAAGGTATTAAACAAAAATAATCTAATACAATATCTATACAAATCAAAGGACTGTATGAAAAAAAGAGCTTTCAATGGGACACAACATATTGGATATGTATCGTGTGAAGTGAATGAAATGTGATGTATAAATGTACACTACATGAGAATACTACAAAGCTGCGTGTATATTGTACACATTGTAATCTACAATAGAATACATAGAATTGTGAATAAAACTTGTGTGTGTATATTGTATAGAATCAGAACTGTGTAAACTTGCGAAGTGTGACTATTTGTCAAGGGCTTGGACACCATGTGAACAATCTAAGTAAATCTTTTGAAGTCTTGTGTTTACTAAGCTCCTATACCTCCACCGTAACATGACAGTGGCGTAGCAAAGGTGGACTGATGGGGGGGGGGGGGGGGCAAAGGTGGACTGATGGGGGGGGGGCATATGAATTATTTGGGGGCTCAAGGATTTTTACCCTTATGTGGTGTTCTTTATGCTCCTATACCTCCACTGTATAAGAAAAGACATTTTGAAATGGAGATAGATGTCAACATCATGTGTATCCTGAAGATAACTTTTGATTTCAATGTAAACAGTTTGTATGAATCCTACATTGTAGGTCTCTGAGGATACTTCCTTTTATTGTTTGCATTTTGTTTCATTCCTCAAAATTTGATGTTGGCCCCTCATACAAATTTTACACATTTTTTGTACTTTATGCCATTTTGGATTCAACACAAACAAGACTGAGTAGGAAGTTATTTGTCATTTTGTAAACACAATTTTGTACTAAAAATATATCATTTTTGAATTCCTCTTTACTTCATAATGACTCTAAAGTACTCCTGTCCAAGTTAGGTATGCAGAAAGCATTGTTCATGTGTCCTGCTTCAGTGCTCTCTCCATTGTACACAGATCAAACAGCTTTTCCGAGGCCATTTCACATTTATGAATCAATAGAGGAGAACAAAATGACACCAACGCAAAATAGTGAAATACTGAAATTTGGAATAACATACAGTATACAACAGAGAGATTATAAAAAAAGAAAAATAAGGTACGCAATATTAATAAACACACCCACATATTCTAACATGCTACTGTTACGGAGCAAAACAAATTTGGGCAGAAATTATGTCAGCTGTTTCAATAGTATGCAATTATTGATCTCTTTTGAAAACCTGAACTAGCTCATCAAAGTTTCAAATTGAATGCAAAAAAAGTTGAATTATTGATGAAACATTTGCTAAAGGCTGTCTTTAAAAACTGTTTCTACCTACATTTGGTAAAAGGTTTTCTTTTCTTCACTAAAAAAAAACCTATTTATACAAAATATTCCTGTAACAGCACTGCTTCTCATTGTGAAAACCACTACAATTTAAAAATTCATGATTTTGCTTCATGAAAATGTTTAAGAATTCATGTACAGTATGACATTGAGCATTGGTCGCAATCTTCACAACCAAAATGTCCTCACCAAGTAACACATTTCTGTGCTAATGGAAGTTAAAGGGTTAAAAGTATCCCGCAAGAAAATGTCTGACTAAGCTCAAAACCACATGTACGTGGGCTGAGGGTGTTCCTACTTAATACAACAGCTTCAATGACCATATAAGGAGGTTTAATATGCCACACAGACACGTTTTCTTTATCTCATTTAATCTAGGATCTATGTTCCCTTCCGTGGGATGTGGGATAATATACTATGTGTGATATACGCCGATAAAACTTTTGAAATCGACATTTTAATTAAATTGATAACATTTTAATAAGAAGGTTTGGGGTTTAAAGTCATGTCAAAGTGCAAGCCTTGAAGTCTGAGCAATTATAAATTTAAACAGACCTTTCCTACTTCATGTTGCAGAGGGCCTGAGCTTTACGTCCTAGCAGAATCTTTTTCAGAGCAAAAAAGACAAATAACGACCAAAGTAAGCGAAAGATTGGTACAAGCCATCAGAAATTTGATTACATTTTATGCATAATTATGCAGATGTATTTTTACAATTAGTGGCAAATAATTATGCAAATTTAGTCAAAAGCAAATTTGATTTGTTCAGCCTCAGGGAATGAACAATCATAATGTGAGCCCTTTGTGTGCAGGAATGATCGCAGTTTGCATGAGCCATTGAAGGGGGCAAATAATGAAAATGTAAAGCATTATGATACTTGAGTAAATAGCGCTATATAATTTACCAAGATATCATTTTTTAATGTTTAGGCCATACTTTCTACATGTTAATAAGGCTCCCCATTTAAGTTTGGCATTGCGCATTTCCCTCAAATGAGTAACAGAGCCCACGTTTTCTGCCTCGGCCATCAGACGCACCTCAACGTTACCGTGGCAACCAAGTTTTATCTTGGCACAACATGACAGAAGACCCCTTGCAGTGAGTCATGTTACGTGATAAAAATAGGGTGTCTAATTCAGCGATTCCTTGGCAACATCGTTTGTTTTGAATACATGGCTGCATACTACCAAGTTTCAGAGCATGTGACATGCACAGATCCATGTTGAAAAGACACATTTTTAAAAAATCACTAATTTTTATTAAAAATTAGTTGAGTATTTCTTCTATGCTTTCAAATCGAAAATATGCAGTTAATCATAATCACTGATTGACTGATAATGATGATGTCAGCTCTGTGTGATGTCATGCATTACTGATCGATACAATCACACACTAAAAAATTCCTTAGTTTGGCGTTTGCAAGGCATACTGGTGGGCGACTACAATCTTGTATACCAATAAGTTATTCATTAATCATTATTAATAATATTTTGATGATACACTGTTGTAAGTTAATACAACTAATTGTGATGACATGCAAAACATACATGTACATGTATGTATATTATTTGTCATACAAAGGATACGTGGCTTGCTTGGCGTGGATGTCGATGTGTGCTGCCTTTTTCTTCAGCCATCGCAGACCGAGCACCCAGATGCGAGCGTCTTCTGGTGTCGGTGCAACGAGGTTGATGGTGTGGTTGTCCTTGCCGACGATCAGGGACAGACATCGCTCACGAGGGAACTTTTTGCGGTTCTTTGCGATGCGGAAGGTGTCTGTCTCGTGGCCACTGCGGACCTCGTGGACGTCTGATACCGACACTGTTCATGAGAATTAAAAATAATGTCAATTATGGATTTCACAAAAATATACATGTACAACAACAACATTTATCATCAAAACCAATATGGTGCTCTGGCAGAAATGATTGCGGTTCTGTGACAGGTTTAGGTCTCTGTCTCATGGACCTCATCCTTACATCAATAAGTGTGTTTTAATGAGAATGAAAATATTGAATATGGATCAACAAAATTACAACACCAAAAATATATAATATGCAGTGTGAAAATGACAGCTATGCTGCAGCCATGGTGGTCTCACCATAAATTCTTTATTTGATTTTATGAGATCAAGATACTACAAAAATAGATCCCCCATAATGATTTGATATCAGCAGGGAAATTACAGACTGTCACAGATATTATTGTGGCTCTTCGTCAGTCTTGTAGCATCTCTCATTATGTACAATGCAAGGATTAAGACCTGAAACGTAACTACAGTTATTGAGTCAATATTTCTATATTTATAAAATTATATGTAAACACAATTAACGGATCTGCGAAAATTATATGAAAATTGGACTACGTAAATGCCTTCTCAAACCATCATGAATCATTTTTCATTGCATTAATATACTACCAATACTTGTTCATAAGTGGCCAATAAGTCTGTAGCCTATTGAATTTCCCAAAATATGTACAATATCTGGCACTGGAACTTTCTGGGTTCACCAAAAGTTAATTGTAACAACAAATATAAAGCTTGCTCAAATGATTCATACATTATTTAAACTAATAACAAATTTGTGGATATATTTATTGTGCACAGTTCATGTGGGAGGGGATTGGAATGTGTAAACTGTGTGTGTTTATCAGCCATTGATAACGACACACCTTAATGAACAATGTACCACAGCTTGTGTGGGATTGCAAACGGTATGATCATGGGTGGTGAACTTATTGATTTTAATTATTCAACAGTATATAAAGTGATCCATTAACTTCATGCACTTGGTTTTTCCAAAAATGATAGTTCACCAATAGGAATACTGGTTATCCTAATGTTAGCCCATTGACTTGGACCACAATTAGACAAAAAAGTTATTGGAACGCTTTTCAAATATTTCCATAATTCAGGAGAAATTTGAAAAATCAAAACCCATTTCATTCTTCTAATACTTGAGCCAAACAATAAGTTCAAAAAGAAATGTGGAAATGTGGAAATTTGACACAGCAAAATCGTTTTAAAAAAACAAAAATAGAGGTGTCTCCAACATGAAATAGTGGAGGTACCTATGCCTGTATGGAATGTATAACTACATTGGAATTTATGTAATTAACAATATAATGACACTGGTTACTTTTACAACTTGTGCACAGAATATGGAATAATTGCAATTGCATCAAAATTTCAACATTATGAGCATAAAATGTACTTCACTATAAAATATCTAAGGTATCGGATTGCCCAAACTTAACTGATTATAGTGCTTGCTTTATAACTTGCCTGGATTAGTTTGTAACAGTTGTAAGCACAGTTACAGTAGCATAGTTGATTACAAATTACACAGATATTGCACCGAAAATCCAAATCTCAAATTATCCAACTGTACATACATGTATGTGCTATCTACATTGTAAAAATAATTAATTTTAAAAGTTTGCTCCAACTTCATACATTGCTTGCTTACATGTATATTATAATGCACAAATTGAAGACAAAAACATGGACAATTTTAAAATTCAGACATGCATACATGTATGTTACAATAATACCCAAAAAATGAATCACTTTGGTGATCCCTCGCATATCCCTTTAGAAGTTGATTTCTTATCCTTCAGGTTTATGTCAGGAATAGCTTCTGACCACATGAGCATTGAAAAAGGGACAAGCACCGCACTAGGGTTTTTCTATAGCTCAGTCGGTAGAGCGCGGGTCTAGCCATACAGAGGTTTCTGGTTCTGGTTCGAATCCTGGAGAGATCCCATGTTCTTTGCTCTTTTTCATTTATAATTATAGTCTCTGAAGTATTCTGTCAATATTATCTACAGGGAGTGGAATGGGGATTACCTGAGCATAATTGAGTGCTAATTGCAAAACACATTGTCACACAAATGCCATAGAGCTGTAAAATCCCTGACACTCTGTGTATGTTTGCCCAAACTGATTACATGGCTTGCTTGTTGTTATACACCTACAGGAATTTGTGTACTGTAAACAGTTAGCTCTGACTTGAAATTAAAAAATACATACTACTGTATACAATAGTAAAGTCTCCATGTACATGTACATGTAATGCAAGGAATATGATGTAATTTGAATTTTAAAAAACACAATTTGGCAGTTAATTTGAGAAGCTTTCCCAAGACCATACTGTAATTAGTATCTGATCTCTAAATTGTAAAATTGTAAGCTTCATGCTTCCAAATTATCTTCTTGCGTAAAATGGAATGTCCAATAAGATATCAACTGATAGGAGGCAATTTTTCTTTTTAAAAAAATGCATTTGCAGCTTTAAAAAATGGTAAAACCTGAATTCAAGTAACTCCTTATACAGGAAAGACATTGTTTTGTTCTCATGTGTAACTTTGTAAGGCTCTTGACCAGCCAATATACAGACTTGGTATTGAATAAAAGGCTTGTTTTACTCTTTAACATACTAACAGTTTGAACTTTTTTTGTTAAAGTCACATACTGTACGTGCACAAGTCATTTTGCAACATTTCACATTTTACTTGGCCCTAGCCATATCCATGTACAGCACGTTCCATAATTACATACACATGGGACATGTAATTGTAAAGGGGAATAAACAGTCTTTTCACTGACACTAAATCCAAGTAGGATAAATAATTAGTAACAAGAGGGATGTCAATGCTCAAACTAATAATGTATGCTGTACTTGTCCTTGTCTTCCCACCTCTCTGCGCTAACTGTACACTTGCACAATCAATTACAAGCTAATACCAGAGAGGTGGGACACCTCTCTGCTACATTGTAATACCATGGAGTGGTTGTACACATTTGAGTGTCCCTCCTACCCATGTAGTAAGTACAGACCAAATCTATAATCCGTTTGTAGCTTTGTATTGTTCGCAACTTGTCAAGCATTCCCTTCGTGGTTGGAAGTCCTGAACAATGTATTGTATGAAATGGTTTCCTTTTTGAAAGGGAGTTTACACATAAATGCTAACCTGGTGAAATAGATCTACAGACAACAAAATGTTTCATCCATCACTTATATCTTGTCCTTTTTACTTACAATAGAGTGGTGAAGTGTGATGTCATAAATGATGTCATAAATATTCCTTTAACAAGTTTCAAATTTGGACTTCATTTTCAGAAAGAGCATAACAAATAATGTCCAAATACCAAAAATCAAAGGGATAGGTTACATATTGGCTGAGCTATGCCCATCCGAATGATATTTGTTGTCAATGGGCAATCAATGTTATAGCACAGGTTCCTAAATTTAGGAACTAGTGCACTATAACACTGCTTGCTCATTGAAGTAAAATTCATCCGGACGGGCATATCTCAGCCAATACGTAACCTATTGCTTTGATTTTCGGTATTTGGACATTATTTGTTATGCTCTTTCTGAAAATGAAGTCCAAATTTGAAAATTCTAAAAAGGTGTTTTTATGACGTCATGGCTTCTGTACTCTATAGTGTACATCTCAACATATTACGGAGTAAATTTGTATTATGCCCAGTATCTTCATGACATGTTTGTGCATTTCATTTCATGTAGAACTATGACCGGGTTATATGGTAATGTGGGCACAGTTCTATTTATAATTTATGCACTTGTAATTATTTGTCATAATTGGAGAAACTAAACTGATCTCTCAGTCCAATGTAATGATGGAATTGATATCTTGGATTCGGACGTGAGAAGGACCACATTGTATCAAGCCTCACAAATACATGTATGTAAGCACTTGGGAGAAGAATCATTTGAACTATTTATAGGCCCTTACTAAATGTATCATTTCACATGGATTCAAGACAATCAACAACAACAAAAAAACAGTTTACATTTAAGTTTGGAATAAAATGATGTTTCAGTAAAAGCTAATACCTTGAGGCATGTAATGTACAGAATTTAGGCCTATCTTTTTCTTCTGTCCATTGTACTGACAATATGGTTTAATATTGTACTTGGTTGCACTCTGCTACCCATGTAGAAGTATTAGTTTTTGAGCAGACATTTCCTGTCCAATGAACCACTACTGATCATGGATATACCATCTGTGATCTTGCAGTTTTGGCATCTTATATTTAACCATTTCTAAACATGAAATCATTATTTTCCATTAAGGGGGGAGCAGTGCCACAGAGCTTCGTTTTCAAATCAAAACTGAGATTTTAGTCTTTTAATTAATCTAAAGATGGAGTCTGTGCTTTCCAAAAATACTTTGTGGGGTAATGGGTGCCTAGATAGAGTTGTCTAGGATTTAGTCATATGTCAAGCATTTTCTCGACCTGAAGTGCTTATTTTCAAATTGGGCTCTTCATCCCAAATTAAATCTTTACCATCCAAAATGTGCTTATACCATCAACATCTTACATCTTCATCATCACTACCACCACCGCCACCACCACCATTGTCATCATCATGACCACCATCACCATTATCATTAACCAATCACCATCACTCACTAGCATCACAATTCAACATAATTACGAACAAAGTCGGATTCTTACCAAATGCCTTGGTAGATGATTTCTTTGATGGGGTGTACGTGAGAGCTGTTGCATCGTCTGTGAGCTGGAAGGTACGACTGTGCTTCTTGGTGCTATTGGGCGAGATCTTGCTGAACTTTGTTCCCGCTTTGAGCCGAGCCTGAAATTGCTCAGCTGTAGGAAGAAAATAGAAGAGAATGGACAAGTTATTGTAGTTGAAATTTAAATTATACAGCCCCCTCCAAAATTCCTGATCATTCTAAAACAAAATTTGGCAATTTACATGTATAGCCCATCAGTTACCCGTTGGCAACCTCTTTGATGAATGGGAATGGTGGGATCTTGTTTTAAAAGTGTGTTTCCGGCACCAACTGACGAGATCTTGCTGAACTCAGCCTTGAGCTGAGCCTGGAATTACTTAGCTCTACATGAGACTAGCTAAGAGAATGGACCTGTAAGACATGGTGGAAATATGCTAAAGGCATTTTTAACTTCTTGTTTCTTGATTCTATATATCTTCTAAGAATGGAGATATGGAAGGGGATTGTTTTAAGACTGTGTTTCTTGGTGCTCTTCATTCATTCATCCCCAAACTGCGCAGAACATGTCATGAACACCCTACGGTTATTCCACTTACCTGCACCTGGGCCCCATAGCAGAAAGAATTGCAATCAGTTGTAAAGTTGCAATTAATTGCAAGTCAGAAAATATGTAACTCATTGCGGATATAGTATCGAAAATAATATCGCTAGTGATATTCGTTTGTCTCGCAATGTATGGTCAACAAGGAATCTAAAAGATCTCGACGTTTCGTATGCCGCTGCAATACTTTGTCAAGTGATATAATCTAATGCAACGCTCGAAATTAGCACAGGCCCGATGGCCCGGGGCCACCAAAAATTGCTGTCGGGCCAGTAAAAAACTCATAATTCCAATGTTTGCTGGCCCGATCGGGCCACCATGTGTTGAAACAATTGTGCACAATATTATGGTTCTTATTGCAAATTTGATACCTCACAGAAAATACTTGATTTGTGGTTTAAAAAGAGAGGAAAGAGAGGTCAATAATGAACAGTTTTGTGTGATTTTTTTTCTTCTGCCGACAGCTTAGAAAAGGCGCAAATTATTATAATTAGCATTATTTCTGCCCCGCCCCCATCCGATCCCACATGTAAAATTTGTACAGCATGTTCCACTTGGGATAGGTAGAAGGATATCAAATTAATTCTGTTATCAGTTCAGTTTGTATATAAAACTTGAATAAATAATAGGAAATATCAAGAATAATATTTGCTATACTTGCGGAAATAAGTTAAGAGAAATGTTGTCCGATTTGTAAAAGTTTAATTTGTGTTTTTTTTCCATTCTGTTTATCCCCACACCCCCGTTTTGTGAATGGAGCTTTCCAATTCCAAATATGGAATGTAAAAACATGTAGTGAGTGTGCATGCAATTTACGTGAGCATAGAAAGTTTACGATCAATTCATCAATGTTTGACACCAAAATTTCAACAACAAAAACCCACAATTTGAAAATATTTAATTTATGTGAGGTTTATAAACAATAATCCATGGAAAAGCGAGGTTAAAAGTCTGAAATGTGAGAGGATATTTTAATAATCGATCAAATTTGGTTCGCATGTAAAATTCAACATAGCCTATGTTGTGTCTGCATTGTCTACGTCTTGTGTTGCCGCCGATGTTGTGACTGTGTCCGTAAGTTCACGAAGAATTGATAAATGTTTGACTAACAGTTTTACAAATATAGCACCACAATTTGAAAAATGTGTCATTCATGACAGGTTTCAAAACAATATTCTACGGAATTGTGAGATTAAAAGTCTGATATATAAGTACAAATTTCCATTATCAATCAAATTTGTTATGCATGTAAAACTCAATAAATCATGTTTGCCGTATTCGAAATCGGATACAGTAGATCGGTGACTTGTCAATGTTTGCAGCCGATGAATCGGCTTTTTGACTTACAATTATTAGCTTAAAACACCACAATTTAAAAACATGTTATTTGTCTGAGATTTTCACATGACATTTACACAGAATGTTGAGGTCAAATTTGTATAATAACAGTGAATTTTCCACTTTTCCACAGTTTTGAATGTGCTATGAATTTTCTCGTTTTTTTCTTTTGTTTTTCTTTATTTTCTTCGGGCCAGTAGATTTTGGTTTCGGGCCACCAAAATTGGAAAAATACTAATTTTACTGGCCCGACCGGGCCACCAGCAAAAAAAGTTAATTTCGAGCGTTGTCTAATGTAAGCAATCGTGTTTTATACTCTTGTGCGGCTCCAAACCGCATTATCTCGCATGAGCGAGTATGTTCCTAATTGGTCAATAACGGGCAAATTCTAATGGCCGGTGCACACGGGTGCTAAACCAATCAGCGAGGCGCTGGCTCGGCTTGCTTGCTAAGCGGGAACAATAGCGAGCTCGACCAATCAACGGACCGCTGGCTCGTCACTGGCTGGAATCAACCGTTGCGGGCCGGCTGGACGGGGAGTGTCATGGCGACGTATTGTACACATCCAAAATTTGGGTATATCCATCCCGTTGTCTCTGTTGAAATTACTGGGATTGAGGCGGATATATGTATAGCTTCTTTTACCCTACGTGTGTAGTATGTTCTGTGTACCAATGCCGTTCTTGTGAAAGGCAGCGAACCCCGTCCCAGTCTGGCTGATGCTGGTTGTCCCAAGCATGTTCGGCTACGGCTGAGTTGTCATTTCGGCGGAGCCTGACAGAAAATATGTATTTGAACTAATCAGATTTGCACATGTAGTCGCATGTTCTGACTTTACAATTGATTACTACTGTTTCTGCAATGGGACCCTGATGTCATCTGACCAATGATGGCATCAGCCAATTGTCAGTCTACAGTTGGCATTCTCTTCCAAAACTTGCCCATCATGTGTTTGCAACTATGCATGCTGAAAAGAATGTCTGCTTCATGCAATTGCATCTAGATAGAGCATTCATTATTTTTGTCATGTCTTACTTGGCACATCTTGGAAGAGAATGCAGTCTCTCCGCAAAGGTCCGAAGACTTCAGTTATGCCTCACTGAGAGACCGATGTCTACAAATATGAACTATACTCAGCACTGTAGCTGTAGGATACATAAGTCCGGAAATAACATGGATACAATGAAAACAAAATAAAAAGAATACAAACAAAATACAATTACTTGTAAACAAGAAAATTTACAAAATGAGCTCTCTGCTAAATTTCTGAGAATCGGCAAGCGTACTACAACTTTGAGAACATTCTGGTATTAGAACCAGCAAATATTTAGCTTCAAAACAAGCGAACAACTATTTCATTTTCGTATGATTGCCACACGTACACAACACATGAACTCCTGTAGTAATCTTCAGGAGTAGAGGACACAATCCCAAGACTGCAATGAAAACGAATTTTGGGGATTTACACATTACCAGCTGCCGCCAGAGCTCTGGCAGACTCTGCGCAATTGTTCCTTCATGTGCGCACAACCTAACACTGATACCAACATTAACACCAACACACATAAAACCCTCAACTATCTTTTTAAAAAATTAAAAAGACTTACTTAAGAGTTAAGCCACGACTCGGGAGTAACTAAAGCCACTGCAGCACCAGGGCATGACACTGGTTTTGGTGCCCTAACTAGTAAGGAGATAGATCGACAAATCTATCGCTTTCATGGCCTTTTTGACATTATTATTGTTATTTTCACTGTCGGATATAATGCAGACAGTGAAAATAACAATAATAATTATGTCAAAAAGGCCATGAAAGCGATAGATTTGTCGATCTAGTAAGGAGAAAGAAGTACTTGGTACTTCTTGGTAGTTTAATCCTCCAAAACACTGCATAGGAGTTTTAACTGGAGGTGGGTCCGAGAGAGCGGTTAGCTGATTTTGGAGAAGAAGAAGAAGAATCATACCGACTCGACCGAGGGCACCCCCAATCCTAGATCGACAAATCTATCGCTTTCATGGCCTTTTTGACATTATTATTGTTATTTTCACTAGAACTAGCGATAGACGCTACCCATACACTTTGCATTAAGACCCAAGAACACCATAACTCTGCAGTAAAAGTTAGTTACGGAAAATCAGTTGCATTAAAATACAAAACACCACATTCTCACACTTTGAGCGACATTTGTAGCCCTATCAATACATTTAGGGCTACTATAATACTTTAACTTGTGACCGATCTCGTGTGTCGCTATACATGTCATTCTATAATTACGGCGATTTGGGAGATTTTACAACGATTTTCCATCACTCTTCATCGGTCTTTCGCCGTTCAAACTGCCGTTATCGTACACAGATGCAATAATTACGTCATCGTACGGTATCGCAAGCGTGCACACAAAACAAACAACAACAAAAACGGCGCAAAATTTAAATGAGTTGTTTGACTTGACAAACTGTTACCGCTACATTTTTATCAAATAATTGTGGGCCAGTGATTCCAATAATTACTCGGTAGCGGTAACAGTTTGTTACCGATGAAGAGTATAAATGGAAAATCGTTGTAAAATCTCCCAAATCGCCGTAATTATAGAATGACATGTATAGCGACACACGAGATCGGTGAGTTAAAGTATTATAGTAGCCCTAAATGTATTGATAGGGCTACAAATGTCGCTCAAAGTGTGAGAATGTGGTGTTTTGTATTTTAATGCAACTGATTTTCCATAACTAACTTTTACTGCAGAGTTACGGTGTTCTTGGCTCTTAAGGCAAAGTGTATGGGTAGCGTCTATCGCTAGAATGCCGACAGTGAAAATAACAATAATAATGTCAAAAAGGCCATGAAAGCGATAGATTTGTCGATCTACCCCAATCCCAGAACCCCTTTTTAATTTTAATTTAGTTTTGATTCCGAGAAAAAAAAGCACCTGAATGAAAGTGTAAGGCTGTAGCCGTAGGAAATGTACAGAAAGTAAACAAATCAGAGTGAAGCGTGGCGGTGAAGTGTGGTTTACCAAGTTTTTCATGCCTATTTAGAATTGAGAATTTGACATTGATACACTGTCTTGAATATTGTTCCGCTTGGTCTTGTCAGCGGCACTCATTCACATTTCCTGCCGACCGCACCCCCACAAACCATCGGCTGGCCACCCGTCGAAATACTCCCAAATCAACAATCGTTTAGGACATGAAAATACTAATTTAAGACAATTTTGAAAATTCGACGATGGCTTACAAATGGTAAAACATACCTTGTGCGTGGTTCTCTCCCATCTTGGAAATTTTTGGGAAGATTTTACGCCCGAAATCTGGAAATATTTTCCTTATTCCGATCCCAAGTTCAGCAATTCCAAATACCTGATCGGTAGCAGACGTAACGTAGACAGGCGCGTACGTACCGTACCCGAGCTATAGCTAAATCGCATTGAAAACACACCCACGCAACCCAACGCCCATATCGGTATGTGACGTCCGTACGTACTGCTGTACGTACTACTGGGATCATCATAGTAGGCTGTTGTTGTTGTTTTGTGTTTATTCATGCTGGGGTTTTTTCTCGTAGTCTACAAAATAAGACATGTGTAAAAATTAATACTAGGATTTTTCCATTATTTACAATAATTACAGTATCGTAACTCGATAATTGTCTACAAATTATGGATCAGATAAGATTCAGAAATATGGAGTAGAATCAATAAAGGAGGCCGCCCCGTCGGTTCGCCCCCCCCTCTGGATAAAAGGTATATAAGAACATAAATGAACATACAAATAAATACAAATGTTGCTCGTCTGTTTTTTTATTAAAATTCATCAAAAATAATAATCCCCACCTCATCTTACAAGCTTCCAAATTCAGCGTGCTTCTATACAGCCAACTTTCTAGGGGCTGAAATTTAAAAAATAACTTTTTTGTACGTCAATGATTAATGTGTAAAAAAACACAACAACACGGAATTGGAGAAACAAGTGAAGGGAAAAACATACATTGCTTGACTTGATCTGGATCAATAATAATCAATATCTGCGTCTCAGTTGATATAAGAGACATGGATAAAGGGGTTCGGGGACTCGGGACCACCCCCTTCAAATGCTTGTAGTTATTATGGCCCCATCCCGACCCTGTGTAAAAGAGTTTGGTTATTTTGTTCTCGGACTAGTGCTACCCATGGGGGTTCGAGGAGCCCTGTATATAGGAGCATGCACACTTTCCTCAGGGGGGCTGGGGACTTTTGCCCTAATATTCATCCTACCCGTTTCACCCGACTAGCAACAAGCAACAAAAACAATAGATGTCTTCGCCTCTTTCATGCCCGGAAATTATATCTTTCTTGGTTAGTCCGAAAATTGACCCTAATATGAGACATTAAGTTACGTTGCCCTTCAATGACGGGACGATCGGGGACGATGGCATGACTATGCCCGAACTGCCCGAATGGTGCATGGATTCTCCCGAATCTGATGTGCTTTTACCCGAATATGCCCATGTTCAAAACTCCAGTGGGGGGGGGGGGGGGGTGGTAGATGCAGTTTCTTTCAGCAGCCAGGGATGGGGCCTGCAGACCCCCAGCACACCCACCCCCCTCCCCCCGCCCTATCGCCCTCCTATAGGGCTAACCACATATCAAATATGAATAAGGAATGTGCCACATGCATTGTTACACCAAATCTTGATTCAGTATGAGATCAATAATAATCAATAGCTTGCATATTCGCGCAATTCAATGATTCTACATTGTTTATGCCTAAATAGAGATCAATATGTGTATGTATCAGTGTTGTATGACTCGAGGCCGGTCTTGTCCTCGAGTCCGGACTCGAGGCCGGCATTGCCGGGCCTCGCCGCACTCGGACGGACTCGGGACCCGGGACTCGGCCTCGACTCGGACTCGAAGGTCGTGGACTCGATGACTCGGGCCGAGTCCATCTCGAGACCGGCCAATTTCCGTATATTTTGTATAATTTGTATATTGGCTATTCTGTGCTATAATCTGCAAGAAACAAGCCAAATATTCTATCCAATCCACCAAGCGATTGTTGCTTGACAAAGAGATCGCGAATGAACTGACAGCCGACAAGAAAGTGAGCAAAAAATCACATTTGTGGGAAACGAATGGACACGCAAAGTGACAAATCCATAACAAATAGCCCAAGCTTATATTTGATAGGTATGCTTTCATTTTATACTGTCCTTTTTTATGAATTGACACCGCGATTCTGAACATGTTCGCTATCAAAACACCCGGGGGGGGGGGTGGGGGGAGGGGGGAGTACTCACGTATATTGGGGTATTGGTAACGGGGATGACTTTTTCAAGAAAGATCCTTAGACATGGATCCCCCTTTTCATAAAAAAAAAAATCCTGAGACATGGGTCCTATAAAAAAAAATAAACCCCCCTTAGACATGGGTCCCCTTTTTCATTTATTCCTTTCCCCTCTTTTCTCCCCTCATTTTCTCCGGGATTTTGGGATTTTCCGCTGTGGAAATTGCTAAAATGTTCAAGCTCGCCTCCGCTCGCTCGCATACATAATATTTCACAACGTCGGGTGATTATATTACCCTTCATAACGCCATATCATAAGTATAAAACGAATATACCTATAAATAATTGAAACAAATGGCAATGAAATAGGTAAAATTTCAAGCTCGCTCCCACTCGCTCGCATACTAAAATATTTCACAACGTGCGGTGATTGTAATACCCTTTATAACGCCATAATAAGTAATAAAACGAATAGTCTAGACGGATATCTGAAAAAGAGCTCTCTATTAGACCCTAGAGGCATTTTAAGTAAAAGTCGTGGAACCAGGTCTTTTTAAAATAATTTGAGTATGCTGAATCCGATTAGCCCGGTTCCAAGCGAAATTTAGAGTTGTTGACCATCTAATTTGCATAAACAAAATGCCGCCAAAATGACAACCCTTTTCAACTTGTAAAACGTGTTATTAAATAACTTTGCAAGGAGGGCGAGAGCAAAAACTTGAAAATTAACTGCTCTAAAATGATGTTTTCTTTCAAAAGAAACATCAATAAGATAACCTCTGATGTATTCAATGAAAAGAAGATGGCGATAAATATACGAAATAAGTGGCCGCCATGACAGAAAAGTCGTACAAAATAGATTATTTGGGGGCAATTCAGTCCTACTTAATATAACACTCTCACACTTGTGTCTTAAACAATTTCAAGGAATGAAATCATATGAATGAGGTCATTTATTGAATCATTAGAAGCAGAAGTAGCTCTTGGGTCGGTGGTTGGTGCAAACATTCTAAGGCATGACTGCATAAGTGATTTATTGTTATATTTGTTTTATTTCATAGGAAATTTTGTTTTAACAGATGCCAAAGTTTTGTGCGCATAGGAATGGAAGGAAAATTATTTTGGTTGTTAAATAAACAATTATTACATTCAGGTGAAGGTCCCTGGTATTTCTGCTAGGTAGTAAGGTTTATAATATAAGTGGATGGGGGGGGGGCGGGGGGGTGGGGAGGGTAGTAGAGTAGGTCATTTTAAAATTGGATGCATCACCTGTTCCAGCCAACTCTTCATCAAGCACAAACTTTATTTTTACTCTCTTTCGTCCAGAATTAATACAACTTATGAATAGAAGCAATATTGAGCAACCCCAGCTTGGTATCATGGGTTCGGCCTCCTCTCTTATGACTCTTCTTTTCTTTTACATAATACATGGTGAGTAATGATTCATTAGTAAATGTATCATGCAGAGTGTTCACATGAAGTCTGATATCCGACAAAAAGTATATAGGAATCATGTGCGCTGCGCCGGAGACAAAAAGTTCGTAGGAAAACAAATTTCCGCAATGCGGCCAAGTCTCTCCTCTTCTACTTTCTATTCGAAATTTTTTAAAAACTATGAAATATCCCTGTTTACGCTCTACAATGATATTCACCAACCCTGAGAAATAAATCAAGGTATGGTTGTATAATACTTGTATTTTCGTATGTGACCATTATTTCCATTACGTACTTTGATTCCAAATAGAAAGTTGAAAGAGCGATTTGTGGTATTTCCATTTCCTTCTTAAGGTAGAAAATATAATTATTGGTACACCTTGATTAACAAAGTTATGTAATGAATTTGCTCATTTATCAATTTCCTTATCTTGCAAACTCCGACTTGATCTGTTCACAACATTTCCTGCCTCGAATGGAATGCAATTACCATACTGCTGATAACCCGGCCATAGGCGTATACCCTATGATTTTTTTAAGGGGGGAGCCAGGGGGTTCACATCAGATCCGTTCGAAGAGTGTGGAGGGGGATGGTTGATCGCGGTTCAGTGCAGCGATTTAATGTTCAGGATTCCTTACAATGACATGTTGAATGAACCCACCACGCACACACACACCAATCCACCGTTTAATACCATTTTATACCATTTAGGGTATTGGCGAGGATTTACACCCTTCCTCGGGAAGAAAATTTTAAAATTGGGGAAGACATGGAAAAAGCTATATTCTGAAATAACACAATATAGAATACGCAATGGTGATGTCGGTCATGCGGTGCAAGATGATTAGGGTCAAGAGAGACCAAATTATTTCTAGCAATTTAGAACTGTCCAGATGTCTTTGTCATTATAATAGATAAAGTCCATCTTTTCCAAAGCTTTATTTAGCAAACACATAATATAAACTAACTGGACACCCAAGAACGCAAACCAGACGAAGAGGCAGACAGAGTAGGCGTTAGATGACGACAGTCAGAGAATTTGGGGGGAGTTACATGATGCGACCAGCACAATAACGAATAATAATAATAATATATTGAATATTTATATTGCGCAATATCCACCCTAATAAGGTGCTCAAAGCGCATTGAAAAAGAAAGTTTATCAGAATTAAACAAACAAGAATGAAGGGAAGAAAGAAGGTCTACTTATAATGCTGTTTGAACAACAAATGATATAAGAATGACAATGCAATGGTGGATGAAGAGGCCTACCTTCTGCAGAAAGCACATGGAGAGCACATAGCTAGATAATAGATTATTATAGTATTTAACAATCATTGCAAGCGACATGTTGGTCTAAAGACCTGATGGGTTTGGTCAAATCCACGGGCATTCACAGTCGGGTAAAAAATAACATATTAATAGTTATTTTAGTGGGCATAGGTCCTGAATGAGGGTAACATGGGCCAAGCTTCCAAAAGGCCCAACGTTGGCCCGACGTGTAACTTGCCAAAGTGGGGCCAACGTTGGGGCAAGAATGACGTGGGGCCCAACGTCATATTTCCGAGAATATTGGCTGAAATAGTTGTAAGGTCGGCTGTATGGTTGCTCGTATGTCAAATGTAGCCAACAAAAAGGTTGGGATAACGTTGGCCGCGTCTACAAGAATATCGTGGGCAACAACGTTACTTGCACAAATTGGGCAAACGTTGGGGTCAACGTTGCTTGCTATCTGTGGTAGTGGGTTACTATTGGGTTAAAATAATTTGTATAAACATAAAATACACTGCAATATACGTGTATGAGATTCTCTCAAGAGGCTCCCAAGCAAGCAAACACTAATCATCCATGATGAGAAACATGGTCGCAATGTGATGTATTCTCCAATGGATATCTGATGTATCGAGATACTGCCATACGTTACTCACCTACTATATTACTCAATAACACTTCCCTTATGATTTGTGGTAATTTTTACCAGAAATTGTTAGACACATAATGAAAGTTGTAGATTGTAAAATTAAAGTGATTATAGCACTTCGAATGTACTAGCAGCCATCTTAATTATTTTATTTTGCTCTTTTATCATTAATAACATTTACCTCAATGGTTTGAATGAACGTGCTTAAACCCTACAAACGTCGGGAATATGACACATAATGTGAAACGTTAGAATTTCAAATTATGGATTTATAACACCTTCAACGTAATAGCAGCCACCTTGAACGCCAACTTCAGAATTGGATGTTTGCTTTTGTCATAATTAATGTCACACTTATAATCTATTTATAAAGCTTCACGAAACATTTAAATCAACAAGTAATGCAATAATTATTATAACTCCAGTGTTGAATATCAAATTGATTATGGTATTATTTCTGTAAATGGTGGCCATTATGGACACCATCTGCGATTTGTGTGACTTCTAATTACTGAATTGCGCTTTCACCTATTCAATGCACTGTTTGACTCTGAAAAACGTGGGGGTAAGACCTCAATCGATAGTGTATATCGATGGGGGTAGACACAAATCAATTATAACTGGGAATGTACAATAACATATTTATGTGACAGTTTTAAGATAATGGCGGCCATTTTGGACGCATTTGAAAAGTAATCAACTTTCCTGAATGTTGATTATTTTCTGTACGTTTACGTCCCTTGATGTAAAATAGTATAGGTTTTCCCATCCATTTTCAAACAATCGTCATTCAATTTCAATAATTGTTAACTTCAATTTCGTCCGTGTAAAGTCAATCGCCGATCGTATGTAATGTTCCGAGATTCGTCATTCATCACACAAGTATCGTTCTTCGCAAACCATTTCGTCAATGACCCGATCGTTTTAGTCAAAGCTCATTCCAATTTCGTCCGATCACTCCTGCTGTGTGTACAATGTGATGATTCAATTTCGTCATTGGGCATTCAATTTCGTTATTACAATTCAAATTCGTCAAACACATATTGAAAGCTGTAATTGATAACTTGTTTTATCATCTCTTCATTATTATCTTTTGCTAATTTGAACCCAGTTTCTATTCTTTGTTCTGTGTACCGGAAACTTTCATACAATTTTAGTCTATCGTCTATTGAACAATTTTGTATTTTATATATCAATAATTTTATATTGTAATGTGTCTCCCAACTGCAGATTCTATTGCATGGATCAATCAATCAGACATTTGGTCAATTATCGTTTTTTAATTGCAATATCGAAATGAATTGTTTGTGATCAGTTTATCGTAATATAAACAAATTATTGAAGTAATTGCTTTTGAAAATAATTGTATGAGTCATACATAGGAAAATACATATGAACCAGAGCAACCCAGACTAATAACATGACGAATTTGAACGACTAATCTTGAAATCGGATGAACCAATGAAGAATTTGAACTTCACATTGTGCGTCTATATAACCAGTCGGGACGAATTACATTGCAATAATGACGAATTAGAATTAAGCCAATTTGATATTAGAATGACCATTGATCAATTAGAATGGTAAATGACTAAATTCGAATGTAGCAATTGCAGTTATCAAACTTCTCGGGAGAATTAAAGTAAGCCAATGATTGAATTTGATTGATGATAGTTTGAAATGGATGGGAAAACCTATATACAACTAAAAAACTACTATAAATAACAACCTTAAACATACTTCTGTATACAATTTTGGAGGGGGAAAACCGTAAATTGCCCCTGAACATCCAAGATGGCCGCCATTTTGAACTTGATTCCATGATCAGATCCATTTGGAGCAACCCTTTTTTAAAATCTTATAACAAGACGATGCTTAGCTGAAAAAATTACGCTTTCGTTTTATCCTCTGTGTGTCACGATTTCCCCCTATAAGGTACCCAAGAAAGGGGGTCTTCGGCGCGAAGGAAAGGGTCTCGGCCCCGAGGAAACAACTTAACAAGTGGTCTCGGTCTCGGCCCTCTGAACATTTTATGGCGACGGAACATGCAGTCCCCCCCCCCCCCCCCCCCCACCCCCTCCCCACCCCTGCTTAACATCGGACTCTTCAACCTGAGTGTGTGTGTTTGTGTGTTGGTGTGTGTGTGTGTGTGCGTATGTGGGGTGAGGCCGGGAATTGCAATATTTTAATGTTGAATATGAAGTAAAGGCACTTGCTACAGAGTCATAACTTTTCACTGTAATAAGTTACAGAAATATTTTGTTAGACTTTTCTGTAAAGGCATGCCACTAATTTGCATCATTATTTTGTTGAATCTTGGGTGCCAATAAATAAGATATTATAGGAATGACATGAAGTGTTATTCCTTGACACATACTAAGTGCACACATAGGCATGTTTTGCTTTGCGGGTTATAGATGTAATTACAGATTTTAAAGACACGTTTATAATATGTTTAAGGTCAGACTAGTAGTGTCATTTCGCTACCATTTTGTTCATGCAAATTCGATTGATTACAAAGTATTACTTCAGTATAATTCATCCAAAGATTGACAATAAGTATCTTGATTTGATCAATCATTAGACTTCCAAAGTTTGGTTTTGATACTGTTTTTTAATTGATAGTTTATAGACCTTAATTACCAAAAGAAAACTCATTTTTTATACCATTACTCAGTATTAGCGGCCACTAATTTTGCATATTCATAAGTCATGCATGTCACGTAATTCATGAGAAATAATCTTTTGAAAAACATGGATATGCACATCGTCATTGTTTATTTATAAATTGCTATCCAGCTAGTTGCAGAGACTAGCTAATTAAATTCTAAATAAGAGTTATCATAGGAACACTTAGATTCTCTGATATACGGCGGCCATAATGTGGCCATCTTCTTTTCCATAAG